>JBAGKO010000015.1:18825778-18845185 GCA_037177275.1 Acacia concinna | reverse complement strand
AACAAGTAATAAGACCGTAATAATTACATAAATTGATCTAGAGTTTAGAAATTATATTTATTATTATTATTTTCATCTTTATTATTATCTTTATACAGTATATAATTAAGCTTAGTATCGCAATATATGAGGTTTAATTCCAACTAAATATGTTATACGTATATTTTGAACAGATAACTTTATTAATAGGGATAAGAATACACCAATAAAAAGGATACTTTTAATTTATAAGATAAAAAAATTTAAAAAAATATAAACCGGGACTGGAATAATCTCGAGATCCCCAAGGGTGATCCCAATCCCAGCTAGGATCAACAAAAGTGATACTAAGACCGGGAAATTCCTAGGATTAAAATCCCAGGATTGGGCCAGAGAACCGGGACCGAGATTTTTTGAACACCTCTAATATATGAAAATATTTTTAGTGTTCGAACTTTGTATATGTACTTGAAATTGCTTATAGTCCTTACAATTCGATACTATTCTCAGAAACTTCTAGTTATTTGATAATTGTTTGCATATAATTTACGATGTTGATTTTGATGTACTTAATCTTTTTTTTCATAAAAAAAAATACTACCTCTAATCCTTAATATCATGAAACTTGCATTTATTTTTTCCTTAAAGAAGCTCAATCTTCTTTAGAAAGAAATATACTTGCTTATCATTATTTGTTTATTTCTTTCTGGAGGTTTAGAACTGCTAGTAACTGATTTTGGATTGCTTATGGTTGAAATCTTAAGAAGAATATACATTGAAGATTATGGTGGTCAAAGAAGGACAAACCATAGTTGAAGAAGGAATGAATGTGGTTAAACAAGGGCAGACCTTAGTTGAAGAAGGGAAAAAGGGGAAGGACAAATGAGAGACATCTAAAGTGTTCTCGGATGGGTTGACGCTTTGTAGAACTTAGTAGTTCTAGAAATTAGACCGTAAGACATTTGAAAAATGTATTATGCACAATGAAGATGTGATAAAAGCATGGAGAGTATTGACTAAAAAAAGAAAGGAATAAATATATTGAAAAGGCTAGGAAATCAAGACCGAATAGGAAGATTACAAAGTGGAAAGTAGCTTTTCTAACTTGCTGCTTATTCTGGCAATTCAAACAAGTGGTTGAATTCATAAATATCGATGACCCCAATTCTTGCAACCCTAGTTGCTTGATGTGTCGTATGGTAGGAAGGAGGTGATTGCTAAGGTTAAGGATAATGATATAGTGTATAGAAAGCAGAAGAGTTAATATTCGAACTAGTTGTATAGTAAGATATTAGATGTCATGGCAAACGGTCATGGGTATGAAAATTTTGAGGTTTTGTTTATGTTGTACACACTTGGAACCTTCTTATCTCCTACTGCAAGTGTAAATGTCAGTAATTGCTTACTGAAGGTGGTGGCGTGTAGCATGAAGGCATTTGCTAAATTTGATTGAGCGACATTCATAATAAAGGAATTGTAGAAGGAGATGGAAGACTTTGTAAGGGAATGCAAAAAGAAGAAGAGTAGAAATTTGAATGTTGGCAATTGCATGTACTTTTTGTTGGTACGTTTTTATGTAATTTTTTTATTACATCCTTCATGTAGTTAATGTTTAATGTGATTTTATGTTATTCTTGTCATAGATTTATTTTACTGAGCACTTTTCCTTGATGTCGACTTAAAATATGCCTATATCGATGTTCTTAACTATTTCACTGATTGGGGAATGAAAAGAATGGTTCAATTAGAGAGGGATAACAACATGGGCTTATTTTTTAGAGGAGAGGCCCCTCAAGTGGAAGTGGTCATGGAGAAGAACATAAGAATTGGTCATATAGATCTAGTATACATTTATTTGTGACTATTAATACGGATTTAGGAATTTCATATGCCTAACTAGGTTTTCTCTCTCACTATCTAGGACTTTTACAGACGATTAACTACTATGATTGGTGTAAAGTTGATAACGGAGCAATTGAAGAGATGGGGTCAACACAAAGTGGACGGAGGAATTACTTCTATCCCTAAAATGGCCAAGCCTATACATAGTAATGACCAAGTCACAACTGCGAATAAGGAAGAAAGTGGTGAAAAAAGGCATGCCAAAATAGTGAGTGGTGAAGAAGAAGAAAGTGGTGAAATTGGTAATGGTGAGATAGATGGTGATGGACAAGAAGGAAGTAGTGCATCTGAATTTGCAAACAAGGAACACATTTATGTATTTGAAGATAAAACAAAAAGAGGGGACAATGTGGAGGAGGAAGGGGGGCTAACATGGGTAATGTGCCGTGGAGATCAACTAGAATTGGGAAAGAAAAGAAAATTGAATCATCCTATGTTATATCAAAGGTGATTAAGAGGAAGAAGAAGGAAGTGGATGAGAAGGCTATATTTTTCAAGATAATTTCCCGTATGCCTCCAAAAGAAGATGGAAAAAAGTGAGTGATAATGCACTTAGTAGATGATGTAATATAATATATTTTAGTATATCCATACGCCCATATGTAATGTGTTGTATTATATACTATTACAGGTGCTTGGTTAGTATGCATGACGAATTTGTAACCCGGGAGGAGTTGTATTGTTTGGGTGGAATAATGCAACTTAACAACCAGGTTGTCTCACTTATTTGTAAGACGTTAATGGCGGATATGAAAGAAGAAGGATCAGTTAAGAGACACATCTTTGATGCTGACTTTATGGTGAGCTGACCATAATTACATATTCTTTTTTTTTTCATTTCTTGACTAGGGGTGGCATATGTGATATTGTGTGGGTGCTACTGGTTGGACAAAAAGATGTTGCATGGAGAGCATCAAATTTGAAGTGTAAAGTATTGCCAGATAGATTAGGCTACAACCTCGCGAATTGCAATTTGATTCTTGGGCCTGTACTTGCGACACACCATTGGTTTTACGTAGCCATGGAGCTAAAGATGACTAAATTTTATGTTTTGGACTTTATGAAATCTCTAAAGGAGGTCACAAAGAAGAGGAAGAAAAAGAGCATAATTGAGAATCCTTAAGAATTCAAAATCAATAGATGTGTACAGTCTATGTGTGAAGCGAAATCGATTCATTAATATACTTGACTTCATCAGTGGCAAGGAACATAGGAAGCAGCTGACGGGGATGTCATTTTTGCTCTTGTATCACAGCAGAATAATTTGTAAGAGCTGTCTAATGGAGCTTAAAAGTCATTGATCTCCTGTTGTTGAATAATTTATGATCTTACTGTTCTTTTTGTGTGTAGAAGAGATTGTGGTGTTCATGTTTTGATATGGTTATTTCAATGAACTCTAAATGTCAGACTTGAATACATAAATGTAACAATCTTGCTTAAGACATATTTTGTTTGGTTTTCTTTCCCTTGTTTATGTCATATTTTAATCAAACTTTACTATTTGTTATAGGACCAAGTGTACAGTACAAAAGGGATATTTTGTTGTGACTAGTCACCCATCCTCGAAATGCTTGCAAAGATTATGCTCTCATTCTTTTGTTAGGAGAAACAACTAAGCGTCAATGATATATGAAATAATTATTAGGGATTATCATTTTTTTGCTAAGCACATGTCAATGAATAGATGTTATCGATATTTTTTGAAGTTTAGTGTTAATGAATTTGCAAATCTATGCATTATGTTGCCATCTTTTGTATGAATGTGCACATGCATGGCTTTTGTTGCCATCTTTTGTGTTAATACATTTATGTGCATAATGATCGCTTTTCTTGCCACTTGTTGAATGGAAGAAATATGATATTTTGTCTAGTAAATATGGATAAATCACTATATTGATTGAGTTCTTTCAGATGAAAAATAACTTTTTCGAATATTTTTTAAGACAAATGTTCAGGGGTTACTTGCAATATAATTTTAACACCATTAGGTTTTACGAATTAATAACATTAGTATCCTATTTCACATAATTAGTATCTTAATTCACATCATTAATAAAGTACAACATAATTCAAAAAGCTTTATAAGACAAGTCTTAGGTTATACTTTAAGTTTAACAACACAAAATAATGAATGTATCTTATTTCACATAATCAATATCCTAATTATCAACATCATATAAACAAACAACTTTTTGCAGAGATTGGTAATTAGCAACATCACTATCATATTTTACAAACAAATTGTATTGGTTAGTTACACTATAATTCTAATAACATGAAATTGGTAATTAGCAACATCATTATCATATTTTACATCATCATTCCCCTGCTTCACAATATCAATTAACAAAACAAATTTTCTTTATAGAATGTCTCTGTCAAACATATATTCTAAGTGGTATACTCTAATTTTAACAACATCAACTTTACAATTAATAACATCATTATCTTAATTCATATCATCGATAAAAGAAAAACATATATTGTGATGTCTCTTAAAAAGGCAAGTTTCTACGGGTTACACTATCAATTAACAACAATCTTCCCATTTACATTCACCTTTCCCTAGTAACTTAAAACTAAAAAAATATGTGAGTGCCTTTTTTTGCACATTCCACTCATATTACACAACAATGGAACACTATAGTAGTACTACCATCTAATGTTTCCTTATCATTAACATGATAATACATAGGACATTGCGAATGCATTAATTACAAAAAGGAGTACACATATGGAGTAACCCATCTCCCAAAAAATTAGGAGTGGATCGATATTATGTACACAACAACCTATCTCCCAAAATATTGCATGTCCTACTACATACAAAAGGGTAACTTGAAAACATTACTTCATCCAATATCAGTTTGGGTTTGGATTTTTGCATGTCTTTATGGTATGATTGGCTTCATGACATCTTCCACAGTGATATATCTTCTTGTTTTGGAATTGCGATTCATGCCTACTGGCCCTTGGCCTTTTAGGAGGTTTGCATGTAGTTATTTGGGCGAGGCTTATCAATTGTGACAACTAGAACTATGCTACATCTATAAATATTTTATTGGGATGTAATTTTGTAGCATTCTTCAACATACTTATAAACATTGTCATATACATGCTTGATGGCTGCACAACATGTGTACAAGGGATCCCCAACATTTGCCACGCTTTACAACTACAAAGACGCAAACCGATATCAATATTTAAGGCTCCATATTTGGCATGCACACAAATCCTTCCCCTTCTATAAAATGACTATTGACATATATTCAGCTTTAGACACATTTTCTTTCACCAAGAAGTCTATGTTTGGGCCTACATCATTTTTCCACTTATTCATTGCTACACTAGCTGCATACATCTTCTTAGCAACCTTCTTGCGATGCTTATGGATAAGTTGGATAACATTATGTTTTCTCTCAATCACCATCCATGCATTAAATGATTCGGTAATGCTGGTTGTTATCTTATCCTATCTTCAAAAAGAGTACTTGCTTAATGCCCACCTATTTATATTACTATGATTAATCAACCAATAATACATCTCGTGATTGGATTCTTGCAAGTATTCCATTGCCTTATTGAAATCTTTCTCCACCCTTACATATGCAACATTATCAAGCAACCGAAGTGAATAATCTGTTTCACACCCACTTGTTTTCCTCTGACCTCTATTTACTTTAAGCAATTTTGAAATGAAATTCTCCTTCACATTTTTACCTCCTAAAACTAGCTGCATAGCCCCTTTGATTGCATTGTGACGATTTGACACAATTGTCAACTGAATTGAACTAACTATCTTTTTAATTTTGTATAAAAACTATGACCAATCCTCTAATGTCTCCCCTTTCGTTGCAATTGCAAATGGCAACATTTCATTGCCTACATCATAACCAGAAGCCGATAGTAGTGTTTTCTTATATGGTCCAAACAAGACGGTTCCATCTATGTATAACACATATCTAGCACTAGCTACAAAATCCCTCTGTACAATACCTATAAGTAATAAATACTCTCTCAAATATGTTATTTGCAGTTGTTTCCCATTCAGCAACGGTCTTGTCATATGATTCCTTCAACCAGTGATAGATCTAAGGTATTAACATATAAGACTGTTCAAGTCTACCTTCCACATCTTCCTTCGTTTTTTCCTTGGCTCTATATGCTTGCTTGTACGTAAGAGTAACACTATAGTTTGTGAGCAATGTCTTCCTTATTTCATTAGGACATTTGTCCATGTGATTTCTTAACTTATCAACTATAATTGAAGATGTCAAGTTAGATCTCTCACCATAAGTAACTTGAAGATTGTCTTGTGTACTATGATAATGTTTATCTCTGAATTTTGTCACACAAAGTAATAGAGGAGCTTTACCTACAACATTTGTTGTTATCATCTAAGGACAACCCACAATTTTGCATTTGATCGATATGCTATGTTTGTTGTTTTTTACGTTTGTAAACTCAAACTTATGTGCAATGCCATACTTGTATAGTGCCTGTTTGAAAGCTTCGCATAAGGAAAACAGTGCATTTGCCCTGAAACTAATCCTCTATTTCATACAATTCAACTTTGGCACTAATGTAGGTGTAGTTTCTACACTACATAAAAGCCTATTACATTCACAACCAACTTCATCTGTTAGACAACCAACAACACTTTCATATGGGATTGGCTCATAATCGTTTTTCATAATGCTTGAACATAGGGTGTATGTTTGTTGTGAGAGTCCCACGAATTTTTCATCCCTACAGTAAATAACAACTTCTGTTACTTAATAACCAACAAAATTATAACAAATGACAACTGCCATAGCTACTAAATTTTCAATTATGTTTGTGACTCATCTAATGTCTCAAATACATTATCATTATTTTTTAGGGCTATATAGACATGCCCACTCCTGTTATTATAGTAAAAAAGGTTTCCAACTTCAACATCATCATTTAGATCTATTAGTGTCCTCTTATCAAATCTCATGATATATTTCATCTCACACATGTTACAATCAACACCAAGCCATGATGATACCATTGACCTTAAATCTCCAAGTGTTGTCCCTTCTTTTATGCATTTCACCTTCATGGAATCTTCATTATATTGAATTTTACCTTCATCATTGCGAACAAATTTTCCTCTAATATGGAAATAACAAAATAGTTTTGGTAAAGATGATGACTCTTCATTATATGTCATTTTACATGTCTACTTGCAAAAAAAGAAAAAGAAAAAGTCCACTCATCACAATGTCAATTCACTAAGTTTGTGAGACTATTCATTAACCAAAGTCACTTCCCATATGATATTCACAACAACACAACCTCTTTTCATAGCTCCATCTTTACAATTAACAACACCCTACTCTACGCATGTGCTGTTAACAACAAAACGTGTTTTGAAACATTTATCTTACATGTTACTAGTGACCTTCCTTAGCCATAATATTCCTCCCTTACTTTATACCTGCACAAGACTCATCATTTTTAAACCATTCATCGAACACCAAAAATCTAAAAAGGAACAAACTTTCACAATCATTAAACCAAAGAAGTTGAAATAAACAACACAAAGATGAAGAGTGGCTCATTACTTTATTCCCACATGCTTGTCTCTATCTCCACTTTAGACCCCTTACCCATATCATCAAAACTTAGCAAATTTAAACCCCACCAGCAAAAAGATGGCTCATTGACCCATCAAGGTGGAAGGATTAGAGAATAATAAGATTTGAGTCAATAAAGATACCACAAATAACGCCCATGTACCTTAAACCTTTACCTTCATTTGTTGTCTCTGTTTTTCTCACTATCGTTTTTTTCTCCAAACAAGCCACACTTGAGGGTCACATCATTTGTTCATATTAGCATTAATTGAGGGCACTTTGGACTTTTTGAAACATTCCAAAATCCCATATTCCTATTAAGATTTTATAATTTCATAGCACTAAAATGTCTTATAAGAGTTTGCATATTTTTTTTTGGATTTCCCTTAATTCTGATTCTAATATTTTTTTTTGCCACCATTCTAACTCTAATCTCATTATTGGCCAAAAAACCAAAATATCGTACAAAAATTTAATTCTATACCTATAAAATATAACTTTTTATAAAGTCATAATAAATAATTAAAGTTTATTCTTTTTGTTTATATATATAAATAAACATTTACATCTAAAATTTATTCATATACACATTACTTTCAATTATTTGAGACATCTACATTATTATATCATTATACTATATCTTAGTTTTTTTTGGCAAAAAAACTGTATTATATATTAATTTATATGTTAGGCAAATTAGTTTAGAAAAATAAATATAAAAATACTATAAAGTATTTAATTATTATTTTTTTTAAAAGTGAACATGTCTTAGATCGAATGTGGTATATACGCATGATAATATTTTTAATAAGTTATTATATTAGTGGTTCAACTGAATGGTTCGACCGTTTCAACAGTTTTAACTATAACTCGCTAACATTTCTTAACTTGACATCTCATCTTGCTTTTAAAATAGTGTTTGTTTTCTTTGATAACGGGTTAAAAAAGAAATTTGAATTTAAATTTCAATCACTTTTATTTTTCTTGCCAAATATCCCAAAAATTTTAGTTATACGAATCCTTTTATTCTAGTTATACGAATCCTAACTTCCTGACTATATTTGAGAAAGACATCAATGAAAACGCCACTTTCCCTCTCCTATCGTCATCATCGTCACCGCTTGAGGCATATTCGTGTTCTTATTTTGTTTTTTGGGAAAAAACAAAAAAAAAAAAAAAAAGAACACGAATACCGCTCGAGTGATTTTCTGTTTCTCACTCCTATCATTAGCGACGTTCACCACCTCTGTCGTCGAGATTCTAATCCATATCTACAAGGAATGGGAAAAAGCAAAATTATTATATTAAAGCGTTGATAGTACGAAGTAAAGCTGACGAGTTCGGCTTCAGAGGGAAAAAGCAAGTGTCTTTCCTCGTTCCGTTCAACCGCAACTACCAATTCAATTCGTCTTTACCTTAGTCAAGATTAAAGCGTTGTCGCATAAAGTATATACTAATACATTGCGATGGAAAATTCTGGGGAACCAGAGCCTAAACCTTCTTCCTCTGAGCCTGAAGCTGCTGGGGTGGTCGCAACAGAGTCTCAACCCACTGTGGAGTCACATTTGGTGAAAGCTTCTACGTCAATGATCCCGGCAACCTCATGGTTTACCCCGAAGAGGTAACTCTTAAACCCTTTTTCCCGCGCTCTTTTTGCCAAATCTGGGAATGAAAAATGTGGGTGGAGCAGGGCAATTCTGGGTGTCTTTGAGATTCGTTGCTGTTTTGCGTGTGGACTACTAAATTGAGATCTGGTGAATTCCGCCTCTTTTGGGGGTTGTGAATGACACACATTGAGATAGCGTTTGGTGCTGACATTTTTTTTTTTTTTTTGGGTGGATTCTATCTGTACTTCCTTTTTTTGGAGATTGTTTTTTTCTTTCTTTCAAGTTCAATGATTTTGTGCATTTGCGTGTATCGTGTGTTTTTGGAGAATCTTTTGACCACTCTCCTTTCACGTTCAATTAGGAGGGTCGTTCTTGATGGAGCCAGGCTATATTCTTTTGGGTGGCATTTAGTGCCAAGGCAATATATGATTTCCCAATTGTTTGAAGACAGATTTACAAAGGATTATAATATATAAGATGTATGAAATAATTAGTTTTCCTTTCATCTTAGGAAATAAAGGAAAAGAAAAAGAAAAAGAAAATAAAGTTTAAAATTTCCATCATTACATGTTATTAGATACAACGTACAAATTTTAAACAAATTGGCTCATGCTGGAAATTGAACGGCGCATGTACCAAACATCAAAGTTCCTATTCTGCAACACGAGAAAATGAAAAACATTTAATCAATGATAAATTACATTCACCATGTTGGGTAATTGCTGGTCCCACCTGGTTGAGTGCATGTGCCTTTCGCTTTAGGGGTGATATGACTGCCAATAAGTAAAAGCATTAGCCACTCATTCTTGCTGATATGAACATCTGAGATATGTTTTCCTCTTTTCTTTTGGAATTCCTTAAAAAAAACTAATACAATTAATATTCTTTGACGTGAAATTAAGTAGGATTTCAAAAACATTATTATCCATTATAAATTCAACTCCTTAAGCTCTTGTATCTTTTTCTGCAGGCTACTTGTTATATTTTGTGTGATCAACTTGTTAAACTATCTGGACCGAGGAGCAATAGCAAGCAATGGAGTTAATGGAACCAAAGGAATTTGCTCAAAAAGTGGTACCTGCACAGCTGGTAGTGGAATACAGTAAGATATATTTACTTTTTTCTGAAACTTCTTATTTAGTTTAGTTTTTCCTTCCTGGTATGGTTGGTGATATTTGCATCTTTTCTAGTTCTATTTTCTTTTGGTCTGGCTTTCGTGCTTGTTCATGCTATCAAGAATTGGCATCTGTGGCAGGGTTCTAATATTATTGTGGAAATAGCTGTTGTTGAATAGACTCTTTCCCTTAAATTCAGGACAAGATAATGTCAAATGGGAGGGAGAATTGAAGGGAACGGGGAGAATCATGGTGGAAGTGATGGGGCAGTAGCGAATATTTGGGCAAATTCTAATAGGAACATGAAATTAAGATGTATGTGGCAGTAGTAATATAATAAAAGACATTTTTTACATAATAAACTCTACTATGTATATTGTTGTTCCAAGGCGGGGTAAAAGATGAGGGTTTTGTACTCTGTTGAATTTTTATGACAGTTCACATAACAGGAAATCATACTAATGAAACTAATCCCTAATTCTTAATTATATTTTGCATGTATAATTAAAAACTCCAATGCCTAAGTGTAGTGTGTTATCAATTGTTTTTACTATATTTTTGGCTTAATTTTTGGTCATAAAACATTGTTACATGTTTTTTTGACTCTCATTTTAAGGTAGTTGTATGTTTATTATATGATTAACTGCTACTAGCTTGTTAAACTAATGCATTGCTCACAGCTTCTCCCATCAGAATTTATTGATGTCATGTCTTTGCGATGAGTTGGAGGCAGCCATATGTTTTATCCTCATAAAAATTCAATTAAAAGGATGACGTGAAGTGGAAATAGAAGGGATGAAAATTGCTCTTAACTCATTTTGATGGGCAGAGAAAGAGGGATCTCTATTGTTGAGAAAGTTTGCCCCATTGTCATCCTTGATTGTCAATATGGCATAATATATTAATCTCCTTTTTGTAGGACAATTCTCTAGAGTCTAGACTGCAAGATAAACTATCACTGCTGCACGTATGAATTTATCCCTAAGTTCTGTTCTACATCATTTTATATTGGTTTATGCATCTCTGAATGTTCAGGAAATTATTTGTCAATGTCTCACTTACAGTTTTCTTATGTAGGGGGCAATTTAACTTGAACAATTTTGAAGATGGAGTTCTGTCATCTGTTTTTATGGTTGGACTTCTTGTGGCTTCTCCAATATTTGCATCACTAGCTAAGTGGTAAGTCATTTCTATCCAATTTTGTAAACCTATGTTTGCTATGATGCTTTTTTGAGTCAGACAAGATATTTCAATATTGGGTCTTGTTATGGGATTCATGCATATGGGCATGATATATATGTATATATATATTTATATGTGTGGCAGTCCTTTGGCATTGGTATTGGGACATGAGTTAATAATCTTCAAATGATGACAGGGAGTTTACTTTCCATTTCGCCATTCAGCCGGCTTTTTTACTAGTCTGTTGAGAGTCAACTATATGACATTGGCTGTCTATATTTTAGCTTCACAATTTGAATATAGACTCGTTATGGCCATCAACTTAATGTGATCATGTCTGCTTGCGTTACAATTAGCCATGGCAGCATCTAATAAAGTCTATCCAGTGTTGTTGCATTGATAATCTTTATTTATTCTTCAGTAGGTGAGTTCCCCCAGATTGATTTGGCTTGTGTTGGATTTACTAAAGCTTCACAAGATACTTTGCCCATTAATGAATCTTCTGAAATCTGTATAGGCTTTGAAACCACCATGAACGCAAAGCACAATTTTACATTTATGAGTCCATAAGTTATAATGTTATGCATTATAATTTAACTTTCTAACATTGGACTTGGCATCAATTTATTTGACCTATTGTCAAGTAGGTTGAAGTTCCATGTTTAGGGGACTTAAGAATTGAAATAAAACCTTTTAACTTTTCCCTTTTATGCAAATGTTGAAGCGCACCTTTTATCAGATTTACAATTTATATCACTAAGTTTCTACCAATGAATTCTTACATGTTTCTTTTATTATGCAGTGTAAATCCATTTAGACTTATTGGAGTTGGGCTGACAGTTTGGACTCTTGCAACCATGGGTTGTGGTTTGGCTTTTAGTTTCTGGTTCATTACTATCTGTCGCATGTAAGTAGTCTAATCTCAAAATTCGTAATGTTATTTTGTTCTTTTCACTGAATATGAGTTCATAAAAAAAATGACAGTCTAGGTTTACTTGTTTCATTCTGCGTTTGTCTAAGCACATGGGGGAAAAGAGGATCCAATCTAGGAATCAACTTTATATATATGTTCCTTATGATTTTGTCGTTTTGTATAGGCTAGTTGGTGTTGGTGAGGCGTCATTTATAAGTCTTGCAGCTCCTTTTATTGATGACAATGCCCCGGCTGCTCAGGTTTTTTCTTTTCCATTTTAATCATTTAATTTTTGGAAGTGTAAAATCTGTTGTTTGTTATTCACGTTTTCTCACTGCCCAATCTGCATTTTTTTCGTTCATTTGATCTTAGACGCAATGATTTTGTGAATTTTGGATGGGTTGTAATGTATGCGTCATCACTTATCATAATTACACCTACTTTCTCTGATTTTTGTTAAACACAAATTTTCTCTCTATTGTAAAATAAACTCTTTATTCCGACTTAATTTTTTTTAATTAAATACTCTATTGAAAAACATAATGAATGGTATGTACGGTTGAATGGTTGATAGAGAACATTTTAGTATTTTTTTGAAAAGAAAATTGAAATAGCCATATTCTTTGTTCCAGTTATAATTTTCTCTAATTAATTAACTTGCCAAACTGTGATGTTTCTTTTGTTTGTTCAATTATGCCTTACTTTAATAAACTCGTTATGTTAAATTAGTTCATGCTATCCCTAAAGCATTTAGTCATTTTAGTTTGTTGTCTTTTTTTGGCAAAGGCATTATTTTTCAAAAGTTTGTTAGATTTTCAGTTTCCTAGGACGTGTGATCTTGAACTTTGTTAGATTTTCTGTTTTCCATTTTTTTTTTAAATTTTTTTATAAAGCTTATAATGTGCTTACAACATTGAAAGAGTAGAAAACTAGAGATATTATGGGATAAAATGAGTATGTCATGGAGATAACAGAGAACAGAGTGTAAAGCATAGACCATCTATATTTATACTTGAAAAGAATGCATAATGACTATTAAAAATATTTATAAAAAGGGACTATGTAAGGCTTCTTGTTGTTGTCTCTTTCATCCTAAGAAGTGTCTATTCTAATATTATTGTAATCACTATCTGTATTCTAATCTTATGGAAATCTCTTTTTATACTGTTGTGTGTCAGAAAACAGTATGGCTTTCAATATTTTACATGTGCATACCAGCGGGATATGCTCTTGGCTATGTTTTTGGTGGTTTAGTAAGTTTCTCTGACTTTCATACATATTCTTGTAGAATTTTTGTTTTGTTTTTATTGCCCTTTTTTCTTTCCTTGTTTGTTTGCCATCTCATGATTATATTTTGTGTGGCCTTTCAATAACTGCCTGTGTTTGTTAATAAACAGATTGGAACTCATTTTGGATGGCGTTGTGCATTCTTTGTGGAGTCTGTATTGATGATTCCATTTGTTATTATGGGGTTCATTATGAAGCCTTTGCATATGATAGGTGCACATTTGTCTTACATTGATGTTTCTGATCCTATTAGAAATGTTCAGCTCTAAACTACTTGTGAATCCAGGTTTCGTTCCTGTGGAATCCCAAAAGTCAGTGGCACCTGAGACAGCTCAAGGTAAACATTACTATAAATTAAGGCATATTACAACATTATCTGATAACAATATCTTACTTCTATGTTAAAAGTACTAATTGCATAATCTTATGATTGATGGGACAGAAAATCACCATCTCTCACTATTTGCAATGGTTATGCATAATGCATATTCACTGCAAATTTGTATTATTGAAATTTCTGTTATGAAATTTTATCTAAAGATTTTAAGAAAATCATCCCTCATGGAACTGGAAAAGTTAGATTTAGTTTTGTTGGTTGCTATTATGCAAATTTCTTTATTGGCCTTAACAAAATCCACTTATTTGATGTGAAGGTACAGAGGCTTCAAATGGCAAAGATAACTCACTCTCCTTGAAGTCAAAGTTTGAAGATAAAAGCTCACATGAACCATCCAAGTGGTAACATTTATCTATTGTCTTTTTCCAAATGGTTGATGAGTTATTGGGATGCCTAATTTGTACTAAGGGCATTTATTTCTGCATATTAATCTGATTAAGGCTAAGCATAAGGCTGTTTTCTTTCTTACAACTGAGAAGATTAATTTGATTTCTCTCTCTAATAAATGTACTTGTATCTTTCACTGTCTGGCATCCGTAAATTTTGTGATGTAAGATTTTTTTTTTTCAATAAATTATTGTTGATGAGAAATATTAGGAATGATTGCTATTATTATTTAGTATTTGAATTTTATTGTAATCTGATCTTATCATATATGGTTATTAGTCAAGATTATGATAAGATATTAGGGTTAGTTGTTCTCTCTCTATATAGAGACCTATGATGTATTCCCTTTTTGTGATTTGAATAAGAGATTAAGAGGAGTGGTTGACATCTGTTCCAATAATTATCTTATTTCAGGTCAACATCAGCTAGCAATATATGGGATCATATCTCATTATTCATGAAAGATATGAAAGTGCTTTTGCTTAACAAGGTTTACGTCATTAACGTTCTTGGTACTTCTTCCTAACTGACATCCTGTTTTCGTCATCTGCTTACATTCACTATTCTGTTGGCACATTTTTCATAAACTACTGAAGATATAATGAATTTGTGTCTCACTTATCTATATGTTGTATCACTATGTCTCTTCATTTAATTAATTAATTCCCTGTTATGAATGTGTACTTGCAGGTTACATAGCATACAACTTTGTTGTAGGTGCTTACTCATATTGGGGACCCAAAGCTGGTTATAACATATATAACATGGCGAGTTTCTTGCTTTTTCTAATGATCACATATACATCTGAATGTGATAACATTTTTGTTCTGTCCCGTTTATATTATTTCAATTTCATGGAATAAAGTTTACACCTGGCTAATCAACGCACTTTCTGTGTATAACTGATTAATCACATCGATTTGTATTAACATATTAATAGCATAGTAATATTATTATTTCATTGTTGAAGTCTGGTTTGTTTGGCAGACTAATGCTGATATGATGTTTGGAGGAGTCACAGTTGTATGTGGAATATTGGGCGCATTATCTGGAGGCTTGATTCTCGATTACATGAGTAACACCATATCAAATGCATTTAAGGTTGGTATTCCTAGTTAAGAGAAAAATTTCTGGCTTTTATGCCTGTTTTTGAGTTTGTCCAGAGTACTATTTTTACTTGTTTTGTTAATGAAGCATTGAAGACCCATATGATAGTAGCTGAACTTTTATCTTTAAACTGTCATTTGGTTTGTTTCTTTGAGCAACATCCGCTGGATATATATTAGAATGCTAGATTAGATATAATTCCTCTAATCTTTGCTATTGGGCTGTTTAATAAATGTGTAATTTTCAAAATACCCAGTCATAAACTTCGTTAAAAATCATATATTTGTCATTCTTTTATTAGAGAACATGAAATTTCTATTGTGCATTCTTTTCAAATTGCGTTTGATTGACTGTAAATTTTGGTCATGCCTCGTCGACATTCAAAACCTTTGTTCCAGGTGGCTGCGGTTACATTTTCAAGCTGAATTTTTTAACCATGTTCTTGGTTGCAGTAACCAAAAACTTATGAATTATTCATGCCTGCTGAACAGTTCAGCCATGTGCATGTAAATGGCTTTTTGATGAGGCTTGTGCAATCAAAAGTAACATGTTTTGAACTTCAAAGTTGCTTTTTGTTGTAATAACTTAAACGTCCTGGATAACCTTTTAAGTGAGGGATGTGAAGCAACAAAAAGCTTAGAAGCATCATGGCAGCAATTTTTAAATTAATCAGCTTGTATGCAGCTGTGATGGACTGGGCTCGGGCAAGAAAAATTGTTTGTCATGTGCATACCTGCTCTCTTTAGCATATTGTTTGCATTCAATTGCTGTCTTATTGAACACCTTGAACCTTTTGCAGCTTCTTTCATTGTCGACAGCTATTGGGGCAGCATTTATTTTTGGTGCATTCTTATTTAGAAACATCTATGGCTTCCTTGTTCTTTTTGCCATCGGTGAACTACTTATTTTTGCCACTCAGGTATTCTTCTTCTCAATGTGAGAAAAACCTCTTTCTGTTTGTTTGGTGGCACCATAAAGTTGACTTTACTGGTTACTTCCTTGCCATTAAGAAAAGTGTGTTGCAATTCAGTTATTATGTACAGATTTTATTATGTAAGGATGACCTGGACATGATAGAAATGGATTCAAACTTGCTCTAGCTGCACCAAGTCCCACTCTATGGATGGTCATATTTTTGTATTGATTTGTCTGCTGTGACTTGAAGCTTATTCTGCGCGTTTCAGGACTCATTTCTTCTTTGTCTTCACTTGTAAACAGTACTGTTTCCAACTCTCGAGATCAAAATTTGACTGAATTATATTATTGTTGAAACTTCAATTTTGACTGGAACTGAGTTACTGCATCATGGTCGGCTTTATTTATTCTGCTATAACACACCCACATGAGAGCCAAGGTGGCATGTGATAATTTGAAATGGCTTTCTTGTCTGAAATGTTATCATTGATGACATTGTATCGATGCAGAAGGTCAAGCTTACTGTGAACTTACCTTCTAGCTGCTTTCTTTTCAGGGTCCCGTGAATTATATTTGTCTTCAATCTGTTCAACCAAGTTTGAGGCCTCTATCAATGGCTATGTCCACCGTTGCCATCCATGTCTTTGGAGATGTGCCGTCTTCTCCACTTGTTGGAGTTTTCCAGGTTAGCCTTCTAAAATTATATTTATATCTGATGATAATAATTCTTTGAATGCCCATTTGCTAAACGGGTTCAGATGAACCTTGAGTAGAAGTTGCAATTTGTGATCATTAAGGAGACGTAGACTACTTCTGATATCGATGTTAACTGATTTGCCAGGATCATGTCAACAACTGGAGAACTACCGCACTGACTCTAACTGCTATCCTATTCCCAGCTGCGGGAATATGGTTTATAGGTAAATCATCATATTCCTGTTCATTTCCTGTCTACCTTTCTTGGGCTGAATCTTCATCTTTATTCTGTGAAATGCCAATTCAACTTGAAAGCTTGGTAGTGAACGCTTATTAATAAGTTTCTAACAATAAATAACTCTAGTCTTTCAAGAAATCAAGTTCACCCACTAACTCCTCACAATAAAATGGCCTAATTCCTCACAATATAATGAATTTCTGCCGAAAGATGTGTCCACGTTTGGTGCCCGACTATACCTCAAATCAAATTTCCTTATATAAGGGGATACATGTGCATATAAAAAAAACAAAAGAAAGCAAGGTCACTCTAAGCTCAAAGAAGAGAGAAGGTGATATTATTGTTCCTTGCACATATCCCAATAAGCTTATCTTGATGATGCAGGAGTATTTGATGCTCAAATTCTTAGATTTAAACTAACTATGAGCTTGAGCTTTTTCAGTTTTTCTGAATTTACCCATATGCTGATTTATTTTCATGAATGTGGTTGTGGTGGTAGGGGTGTTTTTGCGATTTAACCAAGATAATGAAGTGCAAAGGTCAAACTCCACTCCATTGCTTAAAGAGAATAATAACAACACTGAAGCTGTATCATCATCTTCTTCTCCTGCTCCTCAACACCACCAAGAATGTTGATTCCCTTCTATCTTCCCAGGCACCATTCAACTGTAAATAGCATTTATTTTATTCTTTTAATGCTTACACGTTTGTTTTTTTGTTGTTACTTTTTGCTTGTGTTAAAGGAACATACTAAGATTCAATATTGTAATGTATCATTGGTGTGATATTCATCTGCTTTTTTTTTTTAACAAGAAATGGCAAGCATTACACTTGGATAATTACAAAATGGCTTGAAGCCGAGAAATGACTATAAATGTAACAAAATAAATCCAATCTTAATTTAGATAAGCTAACATTAGATCCAAACACATAACTAGAGTAGTTTGGATGATGTTGAGGTCCATGTTCGTGTCATGAGCTATATTTGCTAAAAAATTTGCGCGTCATTGTCTCCATGTTCATCTACTTTTAAATAGTGAGGGAGCAAATTTGTCAGATTCTTGCTAAAATAAGCACTCTTAGAGTGGCACTTAACGCTACTTCATATACTCAACACAAAAGTTTGGGCAAAATTAATTGGTTTATCAACTCCAATTGGTGGTATTTCAAGAATAGAACTATTTTCTTCTCATACTTTTTGAGATTGTTTATTGTTAGAAAATAACCCTTATGAAGGCAATGGTGTATAAAAATATTGATAGGACTAAGCCATCAAGAAGCTTTTTAATCTTAAGTAGTGCTCCAGCCTGCACTTGTGTGTGGTTATGCGATTTGTAAGCATGGGTCATTTGAAAGAATATAAATAGGATTAAACTTGCATAAATGTTTGGACTACATTGAATAAAACCCATTTATTATGTATGATATATACATATATGTGTGTGTGTGTGTGTATAAGGTTATGGTTTACTTTAGTAACATGTTGAAAGTGGTTTTTTTTTTTATACATTTTTCAATGTAAACTATTCTTATATATTACTTTGGTCAAAATATCATCAACATGTTTCATACACACTGCATCTCACACCGATATGATGATATTTGACCTTGATGACATAGTATTAAAACTCAACTCGAGCTAACTAGTTAGACTTATGAACCAATCAACTATTATTTTGGCTATTCTAACAAGAGTTTTAGACAGGTCAATCAAATTAGATTTTATATCTATTTATATCATGAATGTGAGACCCGGACTGGCTTAGACAGTCGGACCGTCACCTGGTAACTCAAGTGGGTTGGTTTCACACGTGTGATCGTTTTTTTTTTGAAACCTGTTTTAAACCGTTGTTGAACTGCCATTGGGCTGGAACCCGTTTTTGACCCGTAACCCGTTCCGGGTTTTAAAGAACCGGCTGGTCCAATGTCTTTGCCTAAAAAAAAAAGGGAAATTTACAATGAGGTGCCAAATAAGAGACTTTACATCAAATAGGTCCCGTGAAATCGTGCATTTACAGTTAGGTCGCAGGGTTGTTAATTGCGTTGCTAGGGTTGTTAATTACAACTTTAGGAGGTTGT
>JBAGKO010000015.1:18807813-18818629 GCA_037177275.1 Acacia concinna | reverse complement strand
ATTTCATTACATCAGAAAATAACTTTATACTGATACAAAAATAAATATATTGGTCTATACCAAATACCCATGATTTCTGGAAACTTGTTCCCTGTCTGAAGCTGAAATTAAGCATCACCACTGTTCATTCAAGTTACAAGCACATTCAACAATCAAATATTACAAAATACTCCGTATTCAAGATAATAAAAGAAACATGGTCTGGTGCATAGATATAATTGTACAGACCTTTGAATCGTTTATTCTGAAGTCCTTTGGTGAAAAAAGATCATCAACTTGTTCCTCTGCTAAACAATGCAAAAGCTCAGCTTCACCTTCCCTTTCAGCTTCTCTGGTTGCAAAATATTTTGATTTTCATATGTTTCGTCTTTCCTCCAAAAAAAAAAAACAGGATTTTCAACCAGTAGATTTGCTATAACAGAGAGTCTCAATAATGACACTTTTGAGACGCTTGCCAATTTTGTAAGTTTTGAATTTAAGTTGTGAGATACTTGTCATTCTGTAAACTTTAAATTTATAGATGTATGTGTCACTTTTTTTGAAGAGCATTCAATATGAACAAGTGCAGGAAACCATTGGATATATTCTTATACATTAAAACACCTTAACCACGTCTCAATAACATCTATAAATAGTCCTCTCTGTAGTCTTTCCTTGCTTAAAACTCTAAATTTCTTGCCACTTTTCTTGAAGTTTTCATGTAATATATATAGATATGCCCCCTTTTGTTCCCCTCAAAATTCATTATATTGCACATAAGCCAGTATCAAGACAAGGCAAGGCAGCCATACATATGATGATTTTAATACCAATGCGGAGAGATAAACAACAAATCAAACATGACCCCAATAAAGCCCAGAAGCTACACATCCTTAAAATCACCCGGCTAGAATGTAGAACCATAGGGCACGCTACTTTTATATAATGAATGTCATGATATCAAAGCTGATATTAAGGGTATACATGAATTATGATGGTGCTGCCACAATCCTTAAATCTTAACATTTTGGTTCTGTTAAATTCAAAATTTTGAAAACATTTTTCTCATTAACCACCGAAATATCAAGTTGGAAATTGTGGTGGTGCAAAAAGGTTCACTGGCTTATCAAGCCAAGCACCGTGAATACTGTATTCTCTGAATAAATATTGTGACATCTTAGATGTGAAGAGAATCGCTATGAATAGACTAAATCAAGAAGAATCTATATTAGCCCAGAATCTACCCATGTTGTTAGAGATTTTCATTTGAAACAGATGTGAGTGACAACAGAGAAAACGAAAAAGAGTAACTAAGGAGAAGAAATAAAGGGGTCTTTTAAAAGGATAGAATTCAAGTGTCTGAGAGAATCTCCCAAATAGAAAAGAACCATTGACGGAAAGTCTCACTCCGGCGTGCCAAGCATAAAGAAGATCCAGAAGAAAACCAGAGTATATGATTGCTGTATATTGAGTAACAAAATTGAGTGAGCTTAGGCCTCGTATTTATATACAATTCAGTAACGGAAATTCTGTTACAATGCTCAGAGAATATGCTAGCACAATGAATAGAATAGAAACATGTGGACAGAGAGAATACATGCTATCACCCATATACAGCAAGAAGAATATACTAGGAGGACTCTCTATTACAGCACATGCACACTCACACTAATTACAATTATCTTAGAGTCTTAACAGATCCAAACTATTACTCCCTTCCTTTTTAATATAAGACATATTTAAAAAGTTGTTAATGGATAATATAGAGATTTTATATTTGTACATCTTTTCCTAATATACCTCTATTAATTTTCACTCAATAATAATTAAAGAGAAGAATGCATGAGGGAGTTAAATTGATTAGGGTGTTTTAAAAAAATACATGTCATATTAATTAACTCGACTAACTTTTTTAATGTAATCAAATGAGATAAACATGTTTTATTTAAGGATAAGAGAGGGTATATACTAAACAGAAATGCTTAAGGCCCCTTTTGGATTGAAGAAAATGGGAGGCCAGAATTGGAAAATTGAGATTTTCCATTTGTGCTAAGCGTTTGGTTTAAAGAATTGGTCAGAAACCATTTTCTCGCCTCCCCCCATTTTCATACATTTAAATAAAAATGGGTTCCCAGGATTTTTGGGAAAATGGACGAAAGTCTGTGATTCCACTCTACCCCTGATTTGACAGCTTGACGCACAGTAGGCATAAAAAGGTGAAACTGGTGAACCCATATCCCTCTGTTGGAGCTGCAAAAACAAATGTTGGTGAAGATCGTGGTGAGAGGAAGGGTGAGGTCGAAGGGAACTTTTCCAAGGTTGAATTTGCTATCCAGACAAAAAGATGGGTTGGTTATTCTTCATAGTTTCTAATGTTTGGGTTATTTTCCATCCCCACTCAAAAGATTGCTTGAGGAATGTTGGTGAATGCTCCTTACAGGGACAATACTGATTGTGATGCTGCAACTGCAGAATGTGTGCCACGGAGCATTTGGAATCAATTTGAGGTATAGAGAGGAAATAGCCAAGAGAAAGCGAAATTGATTGAAAAGAATCCGTAAGGAAAACTTAGGTCATGACAAATCATGGCAGATCAATAATGAGTGTAAAATTAGATTGTTATCTCGTAATCATAACATATACATGAGCAAAATAAATCTATAAAATGTGGTGGTGACCTCGTGTGGCGTGTGATGGGTATGTAATAAATGAGATACCCACCAATAACATGTGATTAAAGTTGTTTTCGTTCATTTATGTTTGACCACGAGTCACTAGTAGGCATCTTATGATTATTTCTCTGTTATGTTATGTGAAAATTGAGATAAACAAAAATTCTTTCTTTCACTTTTTTACTACATGCAGTTTATGGTAGTTAAGTTGTATTAAGCGAGAGTTATTTGAAGTGATCCATAACCATGTCTTGCTCATACAGTGCATATGGTTAGAGAGACCAAAGTGAAAACATGGGCATTTAAATAACATTTTTTTAAACATGGGTCTTAAAATAATAGTTTTATGATAAGGGCAAAAATACCTTTTGGACTCATTTTCCTACCCCATTTTTTTCCAATAAAACAAAAGTTTTCTTTTCCTGTGGACCTTTTTTTTCCCGCAGCAAAATGCCTACTACTATATACCAAGTAGAAAATAAATCCCTCCCTAGAACTGGGCAACATTTAAACGAAAAAATGATCACTGAGGCACCAAGATCAGAATGAGACTCATCCTTTGATTTATATCTAGACAAACGTAAAAGAAACCGCAACAGCAAATAACACTTGAAATGATCACAGATAGACAATAGAACCATACGATGAAACATAAAAAAATGACATCAATCAAATTTTCATACTTAGTTTTATGAGGACCTTCCAAAGAAAAGATCCTCTCAAAAAACTACAGTAGCAGGTGTCGATGTCAATTGTGAAATTGTCATGCGTGGGTTTATATAATAGAGAGATGGCTGATGCTTGTGTAGCTTGAACGATGTGGGACTTTTCTCAGATGAAAGGTGTTACATCAAAATATATTTTGATACAGATACAAAAATATATTGGTCTATATCAAATACCAGGAATCTTGTTCCCCTGTCTAAAGCTGAAATTAAGCATCACCAGTGATTCATTCAAGTTACAAGCACATTCAACAATCAAATATTACAAAATATTCAAAATAACAAAGAAAGATAGTCTGGTGCATAGATTTAATTTGTATCAACACGGAAAGCAATCTTCATCCATCTACCTTGATACATTCACGTTCTTTAAATCGTTTCTTCTAAAGTCCTTTGGTAAAAGGATCATCAACTTGTTCCTCTGTTAAACAATGCAACAGCTCAACATCACATTCCCTTTCAGCTTCTCTAGTTGCACAATATTATGATGTTCATATGTTTACTTTTTCCAAAAATAAAAAAACGATTTTCAACCATTGTAACAATAGATTTGCTATAACACAGAGTCTTTGTGGCAGCTTCTTGATGAAACTTCAATCATCCATAATTTTCCTCATCTATAATGGTTGACTAACACCAGCAGATACAGCCATACATTCTGCCTCTTTATTTGACTGAGCCACAGAACCTCGCTTTCTTGAACTCCAAGGGTATAGCAATAGCCAGAAGTGTTTTTTGATTCTTCAAGTGATCCAGCCCAGTCATTATTAGCGAATCCAAGTATTTTCAGAGCTGAACTCTTCCTGAACAGAATACCATATGGAAGAGTACTTGAAACATACATTATGACCATTTTCGCTGCATTGAGATGATTTTGTTTGAGAGAAGTTAGGTTTACAAGTTCAGGGTTCTCCCTCCTTAATAGGTTAGTCTTTTAAAATGGGCTGCCCGTTAGACTTGTGCTCATGAGATTTATCTCAAACGCGCTCTCCATTTGCTTTCTAACCTTTCACAGAACTTAGATTGCCTCCAATGACAAGTATATCATCAACATAAATTGGAATAGTTAGAATTTTAGTACATTCTTGTTTCACATGCAGTGTTGGCTCATAAACACTCCTTTCTAATCCTAAGCTGTGAAAGTAACTATAACAATTTTTACAGACTAAGTTCTAGGAGCCTGTTTTAACCCATATATTGCCTTTTTCAACCAATAAACTTTATCAGCAGCATTTTTAAATTTTAATTGTAAAACCCTCAGGCTGTCAGTGTAAATTTTCTACTCAAGAACACTTTACCTTGAACACCCTGAAAACCATCATATATCTTAATGCTCATCATCAGAACCTTCCTCCTATGAATTGAAGCTTCATTATGGATATGAGGTCCATTTACAGAATTAGACCTTTGGTTTGAAGACTTTACCATCATCTTCTCCCAATTCTCCGCATCATTCTCATTGAACTTCACACTCCTACTTACATGAACCTTCTCAGTTATGGGATTTAAAATTATGAACCTTTTAAAACATTACTGTAACTAACAAACAAACTAAGCATAGCAGCATAAAAACAGTTCACCACTTGTGTATCTTCTTCAAATTGTCACTCATTTTCACGAAGTTACAGCTCCCTTTTTTTATGGACACAAGTACTTTGAATTTGAATTTGTTGTAATTTTTTATGACTCCACTCTTGTAATGTCAAAATGAATAAACAGAAGACGGGGCCAGACAAATAGGCAGCCGATGCTATAGAGATTTATAGAAGGAATGTCACAGTCCAATGTCCTAAACACAAAGAAAAACTGGTCCACTAAAAATTACTCACTCCTTTGCGATAAACCAACCTGTGAGGCATTAAACTGAAAAATCTCGTCTTCCTATTTACGAGAATGTTAGGTGTTTAAAACCTCGTCTTCCAGGCACAGGGATGGCCGGTCTAGCCTATTCAAAGCCTGGTGGGACCAAGAATTAACTTCCAAGTGTTCCTTTTACACTAAATCTCAGAAAGAACATGAGGAAAATAAGATAGCATCAGAGGCTTTGTGAGGTTAGAAACAGATGCTTCAATTCTCTCTTTAGGAAGAAGTGGCTGCGGTGGAGTAATTATAGGAGAACAAGGAGAGAATGGCTGAAAGGTTTCGTCTGCAAGCTCGCATCAGTGCCAATAACCATAGCTGAAATTCTGGGAATCATCCATGGTATGCGACTATGTTGGACAAGTGGTTACAAGCAACTGGAAATCGTTCCGGTTGCACTGAAGCCATTAACCTGATCATTAGGGGGTGTTCGGCTAATCACCCATGTCAGGATCTACTTGATGAAGCCAAGGCCTTAATTCAGACATTGGAATGTTGTACTATTCACATTCTTGTATAGAAGATAGACTAGCTAAATATGCACATGATCTGACAGGCAAATTTCATATCCTAGATCACCCACCTCCTCCCGATTAGGTGAGGAGGCTGATGATACAGGATTTATTGGGGTGTCTTTGCCACAGAATAGTTTGTTTTTGTACATATTATTTAATTGTAAATCTACTTAATTGATTAATAGAATACAGTTTTCAGTCCAAAAAAAAAAATTAATTTAAGGAAAATGATAATAAAGTCTCAAAGACCGAAATTAACAAAAAAATCTCATTAAATATTTTCCTCACCAAGAGGTCATAAGGGACGGAATAATATGTTCAGCAGACAAATGACATGACTGCCCCTTATCAGTAAAAAAAAGATGATAGAAGGTGTTAAATGAAAAGACCATCTCATCCCTCTCTCCTCCATCTTCTCTCTTTCTACTCATCTGAAAACCAATGACCATCTTGTTCCTCTGTACTCCTCCATCTCTTCTCACGACAAGGAAGGTGAAGAGCATATGGTCAAGTGGCTAACAGTATCCAAGCACCTATGATAATAGTGAATCGTGTAAAAGGCTATCTCTTCCCTCTTTACTTCATATTTGCTCCTCCATTTTGTTACTATGCACCATCACCCATGACGCTAGCAAAGAACAGAGTATCATGGAGAAGAAGCGCGGATAGAACCCATATTGTCGTCTACTCCTCTAAATTTGTACTGAATTGTATTTTTATAGTTGTTGATACGAGAAAAAAATATGTTGTTAAAACCAACAATTTAAGTTGTTAATAAGGCTATTAAAATTGTTAATACATATTTGAGTAAGGTTGTAACAATTTGTGCTCTATTTTTTGTATGGTAACAAATAGAAGGTTGTCTTGTTAAGTGGCAATGAAAGAATGTGATAAATGCATGTTTACCTTAAGTTGTTGATACAAAACATGTTGTTAAAACCAACAGTTGAAGTTGTTAATAAAGCTATTAAAGTTGTTAATGCATATTTGGGTAGCTATATAACAATTTGTGCTATATTTTTTGTATGGTAACAAAGGAAAGGCTGTCTTATTAAGTGATAATGAATGAATGTGATAAATGCATGTTTACCTTAAATTGCTAATACAATCTAAAGAGTGTGTTGTTAAAACCAACAGTTGAAGTTGTTAATAAGGTTGTTAATTTTGTGTGAAATTTACAGTGACCTTTGATAGAGCAACATTTGAAAATTGGTGTAATTATTACATAGACATATACATGAAACTATAACTACTAATATTTGAAAGTTTTATGACATCAAATTATATGATTAAAAAAGGAACATGTAGTTGTAGTTGTCAATATATGTTGATATACCTGTCAAACTATGCACATGTAGTTGTCATTGTATAAACTTCCAGAAAAGGAATAAATAAAGTTAAACTTCTGGAAAAATGCGTATGAAGTTGTTTAAATTTTAACACATTGTCAAAACAAACATAAGAAATTGTGAAAATATTCATAATAAGTTGTGAAAACGTGCACATGTGCTTGTCGACCCAACCTGATAAGTTGTCAAAACGTCTAACTAGATTTGTCAAAACATGCATAACAAGTTGTGAAAACGTGCACATGTGCTTGTCATCACAATTTGATAAGTTGTTAATGACTTGTTAAAATGAAGTCACACATTTGTCATAATAGTCATTTTATCTTGTCAAAATGAAGTCATACACTTGTTGCAACATGCTAAGTGACCTGGCAAAATAATGAATATCGTTGAAGTTTATTGTATCCCTTAATACATATTCAAGTTAATTTCATAGATACATAATATAACTACCTCAAGTTATCTTTCTCCCTTTTCATTTGTCAGTTGCCTTCTACCATATACAACACCTTCTGAGCATGTATCTTCTTCTCATGCGTGATCAGTCACTATAAGCATCTAACCACTCTGAAAAACAAAAAACACTACCAGTTAAACAGTAAATATTAACAACTTGATAGCAACCATTAACAACTTGACAACAACTAGTGGCAACTTGACAACAACTATTAAAAAGTTGACAGTATACCTCTATTCAATTTGAGGGTGAAAAAAACATAACATCAAGCATCTACATCAATAGTTATTATCCATCCTCCTAATATAATTAACAACTGTAACAGGCTTATTAACAACTACAACTACTGGTTTTAACAACACATTTTTCAAATCGTATTAGTAATTTCATAAACATGCATTCATCATATTCATTCATTGCCACTTAACAAGACAATTTTTCATTTATTACCATACAAAAAATAGAGCATAAATTGTTACAACCCTACCCAAATATGTATTAACAACTTTAACAGCCTTATTATCAACTTCAACTGTTACTTTTAACAACATGCATGTTTTTTATATCGTATCAGCAATTTAAGGTAAGTATGCATTCATCACATTCATTCATTGCCACTTAACAACACAACCTTCCATCTATTACCATACAAAAAATAGAGCACAAATTGTTATAACCCTGCCCAAATATGTATTAACAACTTTAATAGCCTTATTAACAACTTCAACTGTTGGTTTTAACATGTTTTTTTTCTTGTATCAGCAATTACAAAAGTACAACTCAAAACAAATTTGAAGGAGTGGACGGCAATATGGGTTCCGTCCGCGCTTCTTCTATGTGATACTTTGTTCTTCACTGTCGTTGTAGGTGATGGGTGCAAAATAAAGAAATGGAGGAGTAAAGATGGAGTAAAGAGGGAATAGATGACCTTTTACATGATTCACTGCCGTTATAGGTGCTTGGGGTACTGTCAGCCACTTGACCATATGCTCTTCACCTTTCTTGCCTTAAGAAGAGATAGAGGAGTACAGAGGAACAAGAGGGTTGTTGGTTTTCAGACGAGTAGAGAGAGGATGGAGGAGAAAGGAATGAGAGGTTCTCTTCGTTCAACACATTCTGTCATCTTTGTTACTGACAAGGGGTAGTTATGTCATTTATTTTCTGAACATGTTATCCTAAAAAACCCTAGGACCTTTTGATGAGGGAAATATTTGGTGAGGCTTTTTTGTTAATATATTTGGTTCTTGAGACTTTCCTTAGTATACCATTAGAATTTGACATGGACAAAAGCAAATAAAAGAAAATGTTAAAAATTACTGTCATTTTTCAAAAAAAATATATCATTATTTTACCTAATTCCGTATTTAACTTTTCGGCTAACTTTATCTTTGATATAAATTAAACTAAATAACTTACTTAATTTTTTTATCGCTAAACTTTATCGAGTTATCTCACCTTAAGAACTTGGCATTGTTAGAGACTTCCAAGAGGAAGCCTCCTCCAAAATTTCGATTGCGGGTAAGCCCATTAAGGGTTTCTACCTTACACAGGTCTCATGCGTTGGTTTATATCGCAGAGAGATGTCTCATGCTCATGTATTTTGAACGATGTGGGACTTCTCTGAAATTATTTGTGCTACTCGCTAAAGACTCAGCTTTTCTCATAACTAACCGACATTGCCCCATTCTTTTGCCCTAAACTGAATGTGAATTTATGTTTATGGGTTTTTCATCAAAAAAATGTTTTATGCTTTGGAAATTTTGGAATTTTCTTCCGCACATTCAGTTCATGGTGTTGGTGTTGATACACCTGCATGAGGTACTTTGGACTGCATGACAAATGTCTAAACCAACTCGTTTAGTTTCACTAGAAAACAGATTTTTTTCCCTAAACATTTAATATTTGGTCTGCATTGTTAACGAAGAAGAAGATAAAGCATAAAAAGGGGACTGTAATTTCATTACATCAGAAAATAGATTTACAGATACAAAATACTAGTATATGGGTCAATACTAAATACCTATGATTTCAGAAACTTCGGAGAAGAACTCCTCCTAAACAAAACACCATATGGAAGTGTACCTGGAAGCTGGAACATACCATGTGACCCTTTTTGCTGCTTCACACATGACTAGAATATTATCAACATAAATTGAAATAGTTAGAATCTCAGCACATTCCTGCTTCACATACAGTATTGCCTCATTGACACTCCTTTCAAGTCCCAAGCTAAGAAAGTAAGAGCTTATTTGCTTCAGACGTTCCCAGCGTTTTCCAACATTAGCTTTTAAAAATAAAGAGCTTATGGGAATTTAGTGTTTGATAGCTACTTATAGTAATAAGTTACTTATCCCAATGAGTAGCTTAAAAAAATAAATTGAAAAAAGTAACTTATGAAAATAAGTCATTTTTTCTATCTCTCATAAGTAACTTTTTTTACCCTCAATATAGATACAAGTAATTTATTCTACTCCTAATAAGTCACTTTTTCTACCCATAATTCAAACACAATTAACTTCTTATAAGTTAGTGCCTGTTTGAATGGCACAAAAAAAGTGGCTTTTGTGGCTTTTGTAGCTTTGCTTTAATAAGTGAAGTGGCTTATTTAATTTTTAGTGTTTGGATGGCACAAAAAAGTGAAGCTATAAAAATAGTTTTTTAAGCTTTTTTTTAGCTTCAAAGTGGGAAGCCACTTTTTGTAGCTTATTTGCCTTATGAGGTGGTTGGCTTGTGGGGGAAGGAGAGAGAAAATAATTTTAAAATGATTATTTAGTTGAATTTTCTATAGAGTCGGTATATCGACTGTTTCAGAAAATTTCAAACTGACTGTCATTAGTCTTCAAATAATTTATAGGTACTCCTCAATTTTTATTATACGTTATTTCCATTTTTATCCTTGGTTGAGCCACAAATTACAACCACGCCATTATATTTCTGAAATTCAGATTTTTTGACAAAATTTTCACCCAACTTTGAAAATTCATATCTAATTGGACAAATATCCAATTGAGGTGATTCCAAAACTCAAATGTCCCTTATTAAGTCTAGTTTTAGGAAAAAATAATTTCTTGGTTAAATTGGGATCAGAAAATTCCCAGTAATTTCATTTTTTTAACAATGCTCCAGAAATTGACAAATTTCATTGGAAAAATTTCAAAAATTCATATATTTTAATATATATATATATATATGTATATCCAAATCATGCAAATGACATATCAAATTAAAGGTTGAAATGTCTAGTTTTAGACTGAAAAGT
>JBAGKO010000015.1:18787689-18798050 GCA_037177275.1 Acacia concinna | reverse complement strand
AAGCTTTAATTTGATATGTCATTTGCATGATTTGAATGTATATATTAAGATATATGAATTTTTGAAGTTTGCCCAGTGAAATTTGTCAGTTTCTGAAGCAGTGTTCAAAGATGAAATTATTGGAAACATTCTGATCCTAATTGAACCAAAAAAGTATTTTTCTCTAAAAGTAGACTTAATAAAGAATATTTGAGCTTTGAAATCACCTCAATTGGATATTTGTACAATTAGATATGAATTTTAGAAATTGGGTGAAAATTCTGTCAAAAAATTCGAATTTCAGAAATATAATGGTATGGTTGTAATTTGTGGCCCAACCAAAGATAAAGATGGAAATAATATATAAGAAAAATTGAGGAGTATTCATAAATTATTTAGAGAAAAATGATAGTCAATTTGAAATTTTCTGAGACAATCGATATACCGACGATGCAGAAAACTCAACCAAATAACACTTTTTTCCCTTCTTTCTCCTCCCCAAAGTTAAAAAAACCACAAAAGCTCCTCTCTTTAGCTTCAACTTTTGAAACTATTTTTGAAACTTTTAACTTCAACCAACTTATATTATCCAAACACTAAAATTATAATAAACTATACCTGGTTTATAAAAGCCAACCACAAAATCACTTATTTTATCACATCATCACTTAAATTAATTTGCTCAATCATTACTTATGTAGTTTCATATACATTTTCAGGGAAAAAGGAATTCTCTTCACGTCACTTGATTGGCCGCTTCAGTTGAAAAAAATAGATGAACAACAATAGAGGGCGGAGCTCGGAATGTTGTGAAAAGAAGCTTCTGCGACGCAACAATAGATTCTAAATTCTCTCTTCGCTCTATCCCCACAGGCAATGACCGGTTAGGTTTAATCTTTGATCCTTTCCCGGAAAACCCTTAATTCTATTAGCTTTTGAAATTCTTTTCTCCCCCGGTGGAATGCTATAGCGCAAATGGCCTCGTCGGAGATCGAGGTGGTGTCATCGGACGCTAAAACTCCGAAAGCTTCCGATGCACCTGCTGTAGTAGACGTGTTCTCTGCCTGTGTTTGTGGGGACTTAGAGAAATTGAGGTGGTTTGTAGAACAAGAAGGTGCCTCCGTTTCTGTACCTGATTCCAATGGCTATTTTGCTCTCCAATGGGCATCCCTTAATAACTTCCCAGATATTGTGCAGTATGTGATTAAGGTACTCCTATGTTTTCTAATCATTTCTCTTTGTAAGTTATAATGCGGATGTGAGTTCAACTTTGATGATAAAATATTGGGCTTGCTTTGAAATTTTAATCTGAATTCACTTCCTTATGCATAAAGAAGGGAGCCATTTTTTTTCCCCATTTGTTTAGTCATTATGATAGAAGTAACAGTTGCAACTTTGTAAGGGTGCCTGCGTATTGTTTTTCTGACGAGGCATAGGATATGTCACGTGTAGTCTTAGATTGTGTTTTTCGTCATCTAAACTCTTTCTTGCTGTTCTCCTGATTCTTGAAGCACGGGGGCGATGTCAACGCCACTGACCACATGCAACAAACAGCACTACACTGGGCGGCAGTTCGTGGTGCAACTACAGTGGCTGATTTGCTCTTGGAGAACGGTGCCCGGCTTGAGGCTGCTGATATATATGGATACAGGGTATTATTTTATCTGTTGTTTGGAGTTGGTTGTTTTATGCGATTTTTTCTAGTTATTGTTTTTATTTTGGTTGCATAGTCATGGAATGGAATGTATAAGATTGCTTTTTAAACACATTAATTTTCTGTTGAATGTAAAATGTCAGTTTTCCTACATTCAATGAGATGGAAGCTGCGATTTCCGTATATGCTGATTGTGTTGTTTATTGTATGGTGCAGGCAGTTCACGTTGCTGCTCAACATGGACAAACAGCTTTCTTAAATCATATCATTGCAAAGTATAATTCTGACTTTGATGCACCTGATAATGAGGGACGAAGTCCTCTTCATTGGTATGCTATCAAACTTTGGAATGTTATGCCTGGTGATTTGGTAATAACCATGGCTGCATATGATGAGCCTAATTTTGTTGAAGATGTTAACTATCTTCTTTGTTAGCTTCTTGTATACTTTATTTATTATTTTGATTCTTCTAACAGGGCTGCCTATAAGGGGTTTGCTGATACAATCCGATTGCTTCTATTCCGGGATGCATGCCAAGGGAAACAAGATAAAGATGGTATGCCGAGCAGATCTTAGGTCTCTGGTCATCTGTCTAATTTCTCAGTTAAATGCTATGCACATTATAGGCCTCCCTCTTATAGGTTTTAGTTTTTGGTGAAGTCCAGCTGATTTGAAGTTGGTGTTTTATTTGATGCTGGGGTGAGCTATCACCTATTAGGGCAGATGTTATCTGTGGTCAATATTTTATAGTGTGTACTAGGTAAACCTTACAATAATAACAGTATCGAAAGTAGGATCATTTTATAATTTGGTACTCAAACTTTCTATTGTATTCTGCCAATTGATGCATCTGCTTTATCACAATTCTTGTTTTGGGACTATGGTTTGGTATTCCAAAATGCTGTAGGAACACTTTCTATTGCTCAAATTCTTTTTATAATGCACGTGAAAGGTTTTATAATATCATTCACTTTTATATTTGATGAAGACTGTTCTATACGAGTTTGAATGCTATAATAATTTTTACACCAGATGGATGTTGCTTTTTAGTTATTATATTTGAAAAACGTTTTTTGTTCTCAAATATATGGTTTGAGATATATTAGTCATTTTAGTTTTAAAGATGGTACTCAATAAAACTAATATAGGTTGTACCCCATTGCACTGGGCTGCATTAAGAGGAAATGCAGAGGCATGCACTGTGCTTGTACACTCAGGCACAAAGAAAGAACTGGTGGTGAAGGACAAAGCTGGATTTACTCCTGTACAGCTTGCACATGATAAAGGTCATCGGCATGTCGCCCTTTTCCTTGTACGTAACATTGTATTGATGATGCCGTTGGTTGTATATTTTCTCACTATAATGTCATTCATGAGACTTGCAAAAATCAACAAGAATAACCATTATTGCATGTAGTTCTGCTGTTGCTTACTCATGAAGGAAATTTCAGAGCTTTATATGTTTTATTTATAAATATGTACTTACTCAGGATAGAAGGAAACAAAGGTGTGGAAAAATAAATAAAGAAATTAATGAAGGCCTTGTTTACTTGAGCTTATGGGCGATGAAATAGAGTAACATGGATAAAAGGGAAATTTTTGAAGTTTGAGTAACATCTGATTTGTGAAGTCTAATTAATATAAAATATTACTTAATGACGGTTGTTGACAAATCAGAGTACTATTCAGTTTAATCTCTTTCATGTCTCTCTGCCCCCCTTTGCCGCTCCCTCCTTTCCTCTTTTTCTCTGCCACTATCCATCAACATCCTTATTTGTCTATTATCAAATTATCATCCAACTGTGAAAGCCTGAATTTGCTGATTTTATTGCTATAGTCTTGACGTTTTAAATTCCAGATGATAAGTCAGAATTAAACGTTGTAAGCTTGGTCCTGGGAAAGTGGGAATGAAATACTTGGCTTTTCTTATGTATTATAATATTATTTTTTTGTGTTGGGTTTGTTGTAGGTACAAGTATTGAAAGGGTCTGAGTGAGGATATGCCAATGTCAGATAATTTTAATATTAGATGCATAAATCTAAGATACATTATTATTCAGGGTTTTACTTGGTTTAATATATAAAGATTTATATGTTACAGTTGAGATGTCTGTTGAACTATTGTAACTTTTAACCATTTACACAACATAGTTTAGTAATATTCTGTAATACTGCTGGTCCTGGAGAATTATCAATGTAAAACTGGATTGGACTAATTGTTTTAACTAAAAGACTAGTAGACGAGTATTTTAATCTGATCCAGAATAAACCCAAAACCAGACGAGTAACAGGTCAAAATTAGAACAACTCCCATTAAAAATGTTTAAATTTTGGACTTTCAAGAAGCCCAAATTTGCCAGCTCAACTAAATGAGTGCACAGTTGAAAAGAATACTCAAGTCTTCGCCCCCTTTAGTTTTTATAGAAACGCCTAACCCACTTCCATCTTAAGCTAGCTAATGTGAGACTTCTCATGTAATGATTTTTTTCACTCTTCTCCCATCACTCACAAGGCCGCAAAGGGTGTTGTAATATCCTTGCTGTGATGTGAAGCTTCACTTGGATTGCAATTCCAATCAATAAGCATTTACATCTCAAACAAATGCCGTCTTCACCCTGTACCCTCCAAACTCATGCTTCCTTCCTCATTTGCCTCAATTTTTTCTTATTTATGAAAACTATGCATTATTACCACTGCAATTATTCATTACTGTTGGTTGATGCTGTAAATAATCTAACCATAGCACTACCTGAAAATTATTGTTCTGCAAAGTTGTTTATGTTTACAATATTGATGCAAAGCCTGGGTGTAGCAAAAATTAATAATTAGGGAGAATTTTACTGCCAGTTTAAAAGCACTGAAGGGTTGTGTGGGAAGTATCTAGTGATTGATGCAGGGTTACTTTTGTCGTTTGTGGTTAAGATATTTGCAACACAAGTATTGACTTTGTAGCTGATAATGATCTTATATATTGCAGTCTAATCAACAGAGAGCGCTAAGCAACCGCTGGAGAGACAAAATTTGTAGTGGGAGGATGACAGATAGTGGTTATGCTCCCATTTTATTTTGTATTATAATCTTTGAAATGCTCCTCTTCATCAACTCAGTTGTTGCAGGTTTTTCAAGAACTGTTTACAAATTAATGTTTATTATAATATTTCCTTGAATATTTCTATGATCGAACCCTTTCTTCTCTTGCCAGGTTCTAGTTTTCAAAAGATTACTGCTGGTGTTGGCCTTTGGGCTTGGACAGCTCTTTCTTTGGCAGTTGGTTCCTTGATTATGTTATATAGGTGCAGTAGGTAAATTTGTCTCATAATGAATCTTCTTTCTTCTCTTAATTTAAATTCATCTGTGGTTTGAGCTGATATTCTCAGCTGATTTACTTGTTACCTTCATGTGAATGCATTTTGATGTGTTTTGCTTTTTCCCCCATTTTGGTTAAGCAGTATAGAGTCATCTGAAAAAGGTCTGAACGCTCAAAGTAGTTATCATGCAAGATCTTTTATTTAACCATATATTTAAATTTGAACTTAATTATTCGAAGATTGGTGTTATGGTTTGCACTATATAACCATGTGTTTTAATCCCTTGCCTCTCTCTTCTTTTTGTGTTGTGATTGTTTTATGATTTTTATTACTGCTTTATTCTACTTTTCTTTCTCCAATTCACTATTATTTAATCCATTTTATTTTTAAAAGACTGGTTCTTTCTGGTAGTCAACATTCAACACATTAATAAAAATTGTTGGGATTGAAGCATGCTTCCTTTTTTCCCACTTTGTCTTTATCATTTGTTATTTAGTTATTAGATTTTCGCTTGAATTATTTAGTGGTTTTAAGTGCTTACAACTGTCATGTCAAATAACAACGCACAAAGTACTGAAGTTGGCCTGATGTAAAACCTATAACTGGTGACCATGGTCTTTGCCACTTCAGCATGAACTTAATAGGAAAGAATTATGAGTATCAGCCAATCGCTTGATCTTAGATTCTTTTCATTAACTTAACAGGACCTTCCCAAACTCTCTGGTTATTACCGTGTCAAGTTCTAGAACCTTGAGATGAGATAACTTAAGATCTGAAATAGGAATTTTCACTTTCCTTGCAACTACCAACAATGATGAGAGGACATGCCCTGTTCTTGTGTATTTGTCTTACAAGTAAGAAATTCAGACAGTTAGTTTGCTTGCATTATTTTTGTGGTAATTATAGATTTATTATCATTATTATTATTTCTGTACAGAGTTGTTGAGAGATATTAGGTCAGTTGAATTTTAAATCTCCAGTGTACCTAGGCACACATATAGGATCTGTTACAACAGATTTGATCCTCTTGTAATCTATAAATTCTGATTGTAATCAATAGAAACATTACCTCAGATTCTTTAATCCTAAAGTGCCACATGGTATCAGAGCAGAATGGCGGTGAATCTGACGGAAATACTATTGGGAGTCAACTGCCGGAAGTCTCAACCATGGAGTCTTCTCGTGCTGGCATCCCACAGCCCTCATCTTTTGCCGCAGGGAGTCCCTTTGGGTTGAATCTTGGCGCTGATTCATCTCCTCTTGTCACCGAGAAGCTCACGCTTGACAACTATCATGATTGGGCCTAGGTGATTAAGCTCGCTGTTGGTGGTCATGGCAAGATGGCCTTCCTCACTAGTGCTGCCACATGTCCCTCCAATTCCCAATCCCCAAAATTTGTGCAATGGGAGACTGACCACTCTCTCATTAGGTCATGGTTGATCAATGCTATGATCCCAACAATTAAACATAGGTTTATGTATCTACCCACTGTCAAAGTAATTTGGGATGCCGTCTGTGAATTCTATGTCGACAGCAAAGATCTCTTGCTGCTATTTGATCTTCACCGACAACTATGGAAGTCTTCTCAAGGCACCTGTAACATCGCTGAATATTGGTTTGAGCTCATCAAACTCTAGCAAGATGAAGATATGTTGGTCGATCATGAATGCTCCTCTCCTGCCAAAGTTGCTTGATATAGTCATATCTCAATATTGATCACATCATGCTTTTTTGGCTGGCCTTAATTCTGAGTTTGATGATCCCGAGCTCATGTTTTGAGCCACTCATCTCTTCCTCCAGTTCGCAAGGTGTATTTGGAGATGCTGTGTGAGGAAACTCGACGTACACCATGCTTCTTCCAGCAAAATCTGAACCTCAGGAAGCCTCTAGACTTGTAAGTCAAACCTTCCTTTGGATTTCTCTTCCAATCCTCACCCTTGGTGTGATCATTGCAAGAAAGCTGGCCATTCTTGTGATAAGTGCTGGAAGTTACATGGTAAGCCTACTGATTGGAAGCCACGCAAGTATGCCTCCTGAGCTCACCACACTAATGTTGGTGATGAGACACATCATAACTCGCCTCCTATTGATAAAACCCAATTAAATCAATTGTTTGATATGCTAAAAAATGTTCAATCCCAACAAGGTCCGATTATCTCCATTGCTACACAAGGCACAGAACCTATTGCTCTCTTATCATCACCTTCATCTTCTTGGATAGTTGACACAAGTGCCTCTGATCACATGACTTCAGATTCCAGCCTATTTAGCTCTTATAAACCGGTGGCTGGTAAAATTTGTACTGCTACTATTACTGGTATTGGTACCATCTCTATTACCAAAGAGTTGATCCTAGAATCTGTATTACGTGTTCCCCAACTTGCTTGTAACCTCCTTTCTGTGAATAAGCTGACTCAACATATAAATCACTCAGTTCATTTTTTAGCTACTCACTATTTATTTTAGGATATCTCATTGGAGAAGACAATTGGCACAGCTAAAGCACGTGGTGGTCTCTACTATCTCAATGCTCTTACGGCAAGTGTTTGCTCATCTCAAATAAAGGATTCTGTTTCCAACTTTAGTGACAATGATTTGGTTTTATGGCATAAAAGGATGAGTCATCCTAGTTTCTCTTATTTACTAAAAATGTTTCCCCAATTTTCCTCAATTTTCATTGTGATAGCTGTGTCTTAGCTAAACATCATCGTGTTGTTTATCCATCGTCTCATTATAAATCCACTCGTCCCTTTTCCATTATTTATAGTGATGTGTGGGGTCCTTCTCGTCTTCCCAATCGCACTCGTTCTATATATTTTGTTACCTTTATCGACAATCACACTCGTATGTGCTAGGTTTATCTTTTAAAAGAAAAATCAGATGTCTATTCTGCTTTTACTGAATCTTTTCACTTCGTTCAAACTCAATTTCATGCTACTTTTCAAGTGTTGTATTCAGACAATGGAACTGATTATTTTAATCACTCCTTTGATCATTTCCTTAAAACCAAAGGCATTGTCCATAAAAGCAGCTGTCCTAATACTCCACAACAAAATGGTATTACTGAACGAAAAAATAGGCATCTCCTTGAAATTATCCATACACTCATGTACACTTGTCATGTTCCAAAATTTTATTTTTGTGATGCCATCCTTACCACCACTCACCTATCAATCAAATGCCTAGCCATATTCTCTCCTACACCTCTCCACTTGACAATCTGCGCCAAAGCCATACCATGTTTCACTTAGATCAGTCTCTTCCGTTGCGAGTCTTTGGGTGCCCTGTCTATGTCGACCTCCACCATCCTTCTTCAAAATTTGACCCCTATTCTACCAAGTGTATTTTTCTTGGTTACTCCAATCTTCAAAAGGGTTATAAGTGTTATTATCCACTCAGAAAACATCTCTGTGTTAGTTAAGATGTCACCTTTGTTGAACATCAGCCCTTCTACCCACATTCTTCAATTCAAGGAGAGTGTTTTAGTGAATTTCAGCCTATTGTTCTAGAACCCATTCCACCCTTTAGTCCTATGACACTACTCTTATGTTCGTCTAATCCTAGAAAATAGTTAATGACTCATCCTCTATGCCCTCTAAGACCAATGATGCACATATAAATAAACATCCTGACAAGAGATGGGACAAAATCTACTTCAGGAAGAACAAAAAGATAGGAAAGACTGCTATACCTAATTTTGTGCCACTCTCTTCATCAATGGAAGATCCTAAGAACCAAGATGAGTTAGATTTACCCATTGTTCTAAGAAAGAAACCACGTGCATGAACCAAACACCCTATTCAAGAGTATGTTTCATATGCAAAACTCTAATAATTTTTGCAATTTGGTGACTAATCCTGATGAAATTAAGATTCCAACAAATGTTCGTGAGGCTTTAGAAATCCCAGAATGGAGGGATGCTGTACTATATGAGATCAATGCTGTTAAGAAGAATCAGACTTGGGATCTTACAGATTTACCAAAGGGAAAGAACGTAGTAGGTTGCAAGTGGGTATTCACTCTAAAGTACAATGCTTAAACAAGTGCATGGCACAACTAGTTGCTCAAGGTGTTACTCAGGCTTATGGACTTTCTACAATGAGACCTTTGCCCCTGTTGCTAAACTAAATACGGTAAGAATACTTATCTCTATTACTGCAAATCTTGATTGGCCATTAAAGCAGTTAGACATCAAGAATGCTTTTCTAAATGGAGAATTGAAAGAGGAAGTATACATGAAACTGCCACCGGCCTTTGAGCATGGCAAAGAACATCAAGTGTGTAAACTTAAGAAGTCAATATATGGTTTAAAGCAGTCGCTAAGAGCTTGGTTTGACAGATTCTCACATGTCTTGAAAGCTGAAGGGTATAAACAAAACCTTTCTAATCACACCCTGTTTACTCAAAAGGTTGGTGAAAAGATTATTAGATTAATAGATATGTAGATGATATTGTACTTACAAGAAACAATATTCTAGAAATTGACAGAATCAAACAGCCTTGAACAAAGAGTTTGAGGTAAAGGACCTTAGAAACCTTATATACTTCCTAGGCATTGAGGTTGCCAAATCTAAGGAAGGTATTCATATCTCTCAATGAAAGTATGTTTTGGATCTATTGAAAGAGACTGGTATGCTTGGGTTTAAGCCAAGCAAAACTCCCATGAGTAGCAAGAAGAAGAAAAAAGAGGATTTGAAACCAGCAAAAATAGAACAAGAAGCAACTAGAACATTAGAAGATACCAAAGATTGGTAGGGAAACTTATTTACCTATCTCATACTCGACCTGATATAGCATTTGCAGTTAGTGTCTCCAGTCAACACATGCATTCACCCAAAAATACACATGAATGCAACATACAAGATTCTCAAGTATCTTAAAGATACTCCAAGTAGAGGACTCTTCTTTAAAAAGACCAACCTTAGAACCATTGAGATTTTTACAGATGTAGACTGGGCAGGAGACAAAGAAAATAGCATATCTACTTCTGGATATTGCACTTATGTTTAGGGGAACCTTGTCACATGGCAAAGTCAAAAGCAGAGGGTAGTGTCCAAAAGTAGTGCTGAGTCTGAATTAAGAGCATTGCCTCAAGGTGTTATGGAAGGAATGTGGCTAAAACGAGTACCTGATGAAGCCTATGTACAGATTACATCTTCTATCAAGTTATATTGTGACAATAAAGCAGCTCTAAGCATGGCCCTAAATCCAGTACAACACAGCAGAACGAAACATGTGGAAGTCGACCGACATTTCATCAGAGAAAAGGTTAAGGAATTATTTTCCTATCATATATCCCAACTAAACTGCAAATTGCAAATATTCTTATAAAAGGACTACCTGAAGATACATTTAAAGGTTTTGTCTACAAGTTGGACATTATAAATATCTATGATCCAATTTGAGGGGGAGTGTAGTAA
>JBAGKO010000015.1:18763382-18780482 GCA_037177275.1 Acacia concinna | reverse complement strand
AGCAATCGGAGATTGTTAGGAGCAAGACAAGATCATAAAGTGATTAAACATATGGATAAAATGGGAATATAAAAAGGTTTTTTTGTCGTTTGTATTAGTAGGGTTTTAATTTTCTTATCACTTTGTACCACAAGTTACCCTAATCACTTAAGCCAAGTCTCTTGGGGCGCAAAGGGTAATTTAATTCAATATACTCTCTCCCTTTCAAAATAATGACAACTTTTTGGCTTTTTCTTAAAATAATTATCACTTTAGAATTTTAGTGAAAGATTTTTTTTTTGGTTGGTCATGTTTCCCTTCATTAATAAGGATAAAGATAGGTGGAACCTAAATGTTTGTTTTAAAATAACTCGATGATAAAAGGGTGTTTACTACTAAGATTTTGATGTATGTTGCATAACCTTGAATAACAATTACATTAAAACAGAGGTAATATATGATTTATTGATCAAAATTATATACAGTTCAAAACTTATGTCCTTGGAAATGAATTTAATCTGACAATAAAACAGTACGAAGTTGGAGACATGGTGAGGGGCCACATGTTGGATTGATGGAAGCTTCGTTTACAAAAGGCTTGGATTAAAATTTCAATGGCAGGTTGGTGGATTATTAGAAGAAAAAAGTCGAAATAACAACAAAAAGTGTAGACATTAATTTGTCAGCTTGAAGAAAATATAAACAAAAGGTTCTATGCCTTTCGTCTTCATTTAAAAACGAAAAAATAGCCATTTAGTCTTTCTACCCCTATTCACACCAACAACCTCCGACACTGATTGCCACTGTTATAAATTGGGACACATACAGACCCGTTTCAGTGAGATAGGACAAAAGGGTTTCCATTTCTTGAATCCTGAGCTTCCATTTGTGTTCATGAGTATGATTCTTCTTCTTCTTCTTCTTCACCTCACAGCTTATTTGTTAATTTCAATACCTGATATCTATGTTGATATGGAATTGCAGATTCTTGTGCGTGTGTGTGGGGATTTGTCTGCCATGTGTTTGGCTTAATGCTTGTGTGAAGGATATTTATATCATATGAGGAATTTTTAGTACAAAACTGACCTGTTTAAGGTTGTTCTTTTTACAGGATAAAGGCTTTAATTGATCAAGGATTTTTCTTATGGAGATTCCATCTATGAGAATGTCACCTAAACGGGTACGGGATTTTCTGTTAAATCGTTCTCTGAAAATAAGTACATGTTGATTTGGAATCACTTGGGTGATATATGAATCTGGTAGGTGGTTGGAAAACAAGATAAAAGTGTAGTATAGATACTTGAAATCCTTTTTATTAAAGACTGGTTAATGAGAAAACAAAAAACAAAGATTTGTTAATGATGATTCTGAAAGTTTTGCTGAGAAATTAGTGTTTTATTTTGAAGCAGGAAATAATGGAAGATCCTAACCTTCATGAATGGAACTTGAACTCTCTGGGTGATCAAAGCTTACTGCCACTTGCTGCTGCTTTTGGAGATACCTTACAACAAAATTCATTTTCTAACCCAACAACGTTGTTCAATCCCAAAACTTCCATGGAAACTACACTACCTTCTGGCATTGAATGGCCCCAGAAACAGACCAAACTCAACAATTGGAGCCCCAACAACACAAATGATCAGAACCTGACATTAGACACAGACTATGATTCTTGTTCCAGTAATCTTATTTCCTTTGTCAATTCAAGTTACGTGAGCCAACTGGGGGCATTAAAGCCTTGTAAGGAGCAGATACCATGTCCTGAAATTTACAGCACAATCCCTTCTTCAGACATGTTGGCCTCTCATGGATTCTTGGGAAATCAGAACTTTGTCTTCAATGCCACCAGCCAAGACCTCAGAAAGAATACTGGATCAGGTCCTAAACTTTCTCAAGCTCAAGACCACATAACTGCTGAAAGAAAGCGGCGAGAGAAGCTCGCCCAGCGATTCATTGCTCTATCTGCTCTCGTCCCTGGCCTTAAAAAGGTACACGAAGATGATGATGTTGTTAATGTACACCTTTTAACTTTTAAGATTCTTAGTTCACTGCTCTTTGCCTTTCTTCTCGAACATTTTTTAAGATTCATCAGATTACTTAAATGCTGTATATAATATGTAGCAAATGTTCTAGTATAATATCAAAGAAACACAAATTCTGACAGACATATTCATTGGACGTTTTCTTAAAGTGTCTGAAGAGATATATACACAAATTTTTAATCAGTTAAATCTAACTGCAAAATTCGGATCTCTTCCTTCTGAGAACACAGAAACGTTATCATAACTCAAAGCTTATGATGGAAAACTTTGATGTTAGTAAATTCTTTGATACTTAACAGACGGACAAGGCTTCTGTCCTTGGGGATGCAATAAAGTATTTGAAGCAATTGCAAGAGAGAGTGAAGGTTCTTGAAGAGGAACAGAGTAGAAGGAGCACTGTGGAATCTGTGGTGGTTATGAAGAAAACTCAATTATTAGCTGATAAAGGAGAAGATTGTTCTTCAGACTCTGGTGATTCCCATAAGGAGCCATTACCAGAAATTGAAGCTAGATTTTCTGGAAGAAACGTCCTCATAAGAGTTCACTGTGAAAAAATAGCAGGAGTGATAGAAAAAACAGTCAGTGAGATAGAGAAACTTCATCTCATAGTCACAAGTACCAGTGTCATGACGTTTGGCTGCTCTGCTCTTGATATAACCATAATTGCTCAGGTGATTAACTCCTGATCTTGTTATAAATAAAAGGCTAATACCATTGCTGGTGCTTACATTTTAATTGAATTTTAGTTTTTGTCAGTATAGTTTCAAGTCCTAGTTTTTCATCCTTGCAATTTCTTCCATCCAAAACGTGAGTCCTTATAGTTTCATAAGAACTCTGTCTAAATTTTACGAAGTTAACAAGTTAACTACGAGTTTTGATTCTGATCTCATTCTTTTAACCTGTTAAGGATAATGTTGTTAAGCTCAAACCAAGTTCTTACAAAATTATATGAACTAAAAATCACAATTTGAAACTACAGGACCAAAATCAAAATTCAATTGAACCATAAGGACTAACATTAATATTAACCCTAGATAAACTAACCAATTCAAGTTCCATATTATAGTTTAAATAATGCACTAGAATATGTCAATGTTTCTTCTTGATTATATTCTTAATTATTTTCTGCAATATACAGATGGATAAGGAATTTAACTTAAAAGTGAAGGAACTTCTAAGGAGCCTACGCTCAGCTTTTGAATCGTTCATGTGAAGAAGCTGCTCATTCAGTTCATACCAAAAGCTTCACAAGAAAAGGAGTTATTTGCCATCAATAATATACACACACTCATGTGAGTGTGTAGGCTCTCTCTATATATATATCAATATGTTGTTTACAAGGCTTGTTGTGTCGGCCATCTTAGACCATAATCCCACAAAAGGTCACTGTGAGTTTTTTTTGTTTTCCCCGGGGAAGTGCCTCTGCGGATTTTTTTATCAGATGTTGGGTTTTACTGTGAGTTTTTTTTTTTTCCTGGGAAAGTGTAGGGTTCTTTTTTTTTTTTTTTGGCTTTGCTAGTGTTTGGTTTTGGGAAGCATTGGAAGAAGTAGCCAACAATGACAGTGGACACATATCACATCTTAACCCAAAGCCTTAAAAGGTCAAGTACATAGGTCTTTTGCACTTATATACCCCTCCTTTTCACTTAATTCTGTCCGATGTGGTTTCTCCCACAACAAACCACCACACTAACCCAAGTCTACTCACACTTCACATCCCAGCAAAAAGTTCTAAGTTCAAATAGATGTCACTTTTCTTGTGAGAAAAGGGGAAATGGTTTTTTTGGCTGTGTTGACAAATAACAGGCCTCTGTTTAAGATATAAGAACGTGGTTTTTTTTTTTTTGGGAGAGTGTTTTTCTTCTTTTTTGTCCCTTGCTGAAAAGACCCACAAAGAAAAAGCTTTGCTGTAGTAGTTTGGTTGACAGTATAATGCAATGTAATTTCGTTGGTATCTTTTGTGCTCTCTTGTAGCTTTTTGTTCTTTTTATTCATTTTTGTATGGATACAATATTGCTGCCTCCATTTACTATTATAAAGCCAGCATCAATAAAAGAGAAGATATTCCTAGAGAGAGAGGTCTTACAATTTAAACACGAGTTCTTAATTTTAAATTCGAATTTGATTTCAAATTAATAGAAAGGTATAAAATAGCCCAACACAGTTAATAAATGGTTGAATCTCTTAAACATGATATCTTAAGTTCGAACCAAGCTATATGCATAAAAAAGACTTTGTTGAGGTATTATAAAATACCTTTATCAATAATAGTATGACAAAGTTAATAGATTGTTGGGTCTGTTAAATGATATCTTAAGTTAAAATCAAGCCATATGCATAAAAAAGACATTGTTAAAAGAGGCAAAACCCACTTTGGTGATTTCTAGCCCTCGGGAGGATTAATCTCTATCTATTATTGGCCCTAACAAACTTCATTCTTCCTCTTTTTCTTATTGATGTTGGATATTCTCTCATCTTTTTCCATCATTCTACATTTTCTTTTTTGGGGCCATTCCATCACTCTAAATTGAGCAAACGTTTTATTAAACTCTGCAAATTCAACGTTAACATTATATTTGGGAAGTTTGATGACTTCAACGTACAATGTATTCTTTCCTATACTCATTATAATGAGGACCTATCCATACTTTAATCAGTGTTTTTGAAAATTTTAAATTACTCTCTATAAAGTTCATTCATTGGAAAATGCTTGTTAGTTAAGGAATACCAGAGAAATAAATATGTAGAGAGAAAAACTAATGTTTTAGAAACACACTAAAAGAGTCCTTATAAAGAAAAACTAATATATAGATATCATAAGGCTAAGTAGAAAAATTAAACCTGCTGGTTCAGATAACCTTATCCCAGTCTAATAAAAATCACCCAGACTAATTATTAGTAGGCCGGGTTGGCCCAAAATCTACAGTCATGATAGTTTGTAAATAATAAATACTCGTACATTAGTTTGGCTGTGATCCTGTGAATTTCTTAAATTGTGGGTAAATATTTCTATATAATAATATTTAAATGATTAAGAATTAAAGTGATCGTATCTGGCAGCCTGCCCATATGGTTGGTTAAAATGGTATTTTGACATTTTACCCGAGCAGAAAACATTAATTTCTTGCCACAAAATGATGTATTTTTCACTCTCTAACTTTATGTTTGAATCTAATGTTAACCGACTTAAGTTAGAAGTAGATCTTTTATTTCTCTTTTAGATTTTTTTCGGTTTCACACTATCTGTAACTTTAAGTGTTTCACTTGCCATTTTAAATTTTAAAAAAAAATTCTTTTGGGATCGAAGTATAATACCAATTGCCAAGGAGTTGATTTTTTTTTGTTAAAATTAATTTCTTGCCGTAAAATGATTTTTATTTTGGGATTGATATAATATAATACTAAGGATTTTTTTTATTTGTTATTAATCAGAAATTTTTTTTCTATAAGCATGAATAATCTCTTATTTGAGACAATTTGAGATATTGTCGGATATTAAATGTAAACACCTCTCCCAACAAGGATGCCAATTCATCATCACATTGTGAGAAACTAACTTATTCCGCTAGATCCAACAAATATGATAAACTTGCTCTTTTGATGTACCAAAAACATAATCCCGCTCTTTTCGTATGAAAAAGAGCCCAAATCAATACTTAGGGTATATGGGCTTCTTATCAGCCCAATATACTAATAAGCTTGTTAGTAAGGAAAAATGACATAATACCATTTGAAATTGTAAAACTACAAAAAGTCAATGAACACTTATAAAAAATAAATAGGTACTAAGGGACTAATTTAAATTTTAAAATGTTGCATTTTTACTAAAATACCCCTAAACATTTTTTGAATAAGAAAAATACTAACCCTCACCGGAGCTCCGTCGGAGGCCATTACCCCACCGACAGGCCTTTGGTGGCCGACGTCGGAGCTCAAGTTGTCAACCGCAACATCAAGTTGTTATTTCCTTCTATCAACTTGTCAGAAAGATTAGATATTATTTAAGATACACAAGTAGTCAATCCTTTTACTAAAGTAGTCAATCCCTTTACTAAAGTAGGCTGACAGCACTTCGATGGCAAAGCTCCGATGCTAGTGAGGGTTAATATTTTTTTATTAAAAAAATAACATATTAGTTAAATAAAAATAACATATCAAAATCCTAAATTAATCCCTTAATACCTATTTGTCTTTTACAAGTGTTAACAAAATTTTTGTTGTTTTATAATTTTAAATGGTATTTATGTCAAATTTTCCCTATTAGTTAAGGTTATTGTCCAATAACAAAAGAATAAAATACCTTGGAGTACCCCTTCATCATGAGAGAGTGACGAAGCAAAGTTACTAGGCAGTGGTGGATAAGGTTAAGGGGTGTCTTACAAACTGGAAAGCAAACTCTTTATCTTTAGCAGGGCGTTTAACTCTTGTAGCAACAGTGACTTCAGCAATTCCAGGTTATGCTATGCAAACTGCTTTGCTTCCCAGTGGTACTTGTGAAGATATAGAAAAGCAAAATAGAGGCTTTTTATGGGGCTCTACTCCTGAGAAAAGGAAAACTCATTTAGTTGTATGGGATACCGTATGTAGATCAAAGAAGAATGGTGGCCTTAGGCTCAGCATATGAGAGTCATAACCAAGCTTATATGGCTAAACTCGACTGGAATGTGATTAAAAATAAGGACGAACTATGGGTCAAGGTAATCAGGAGTAACTATAAATGTGGAGAAGATCTTGTGCCAATAATTGAATATGAAAGATCTGGCTCAAATACCTAGACAAGAATCAAGAAGGCATGGAAGTTTTTTTAGAAAGGAGTAATTGTGGATCCCAAGAATAATAATGTAAGGTGGCAACATGATTGACATGGTCAATTTAGTGTTAAATTAGCTTATCAAGATTATTGTTAATGAATAGGCTTGTGAGGATACAATTTGGCAAGAAGTTTGGAAGCTTAATACATTACCTTACTGTAAGACATTCATGTGGTTGGCTCTCAGAAACAGATTGCTTACAAATGTTGAGAGAGATGTCGCAGAGGTATTAGTAATGACCAATTATGCTCAGTGTACAGCAATGAAGGTGAGTCTCTTCTTCACGTCCTTAAGGACTATCCTGAGACCAAGAAATTGTAGGTAGAAGTAGTGGACCTGCAAGTACGACAGAATTTCTTTCGGCTTGATCTAGAGTGGTGGCTATGTGTGAATTTATGTAGCAGGCTAAGAATTAAAAATGAAGGGTGGAGTGATTACTTCACTACAGTTTGCTGACTATTATGGCAAAGACGTAATGTTAGGATTTTTGAGAATTCCGTGACAAGTAATGATAGCGTTAAAGCAAAAGTAGTGGGGGTATTCTTCGTGATTCAAATGGATGATTTCAAAGAGGGTTCATGTTTCATGCCTTTAAACTAGCTGATAGTCTGAAAGCAGAGATCTAGGTGGTTTTGTTTGGTCTACGACTAAGCTAGGATGTTAGGTTAAGCAAATTGTGCTAGAAATAGATGCTAATGATGTGGTATCACTATTACAAAGGGAATCAATTGATAATCACCCAGATGCAAAGCTTATTAATGAGATGAAATCTTTGCTAGAGACGGCTTAACATGACACTGACATGCTTGCAAAACACGTTCTCAGGGTCGTGCCTGGATATCACCTTTTTGCTTCTCCTTTTGGTAATCTTTTGAAGCCATTAGAAGAAGATTGGATGTCATATACTAATATGATAAATAGTGTAGACTGAGGCTTTTTCCTCCCTTATGTATCAAAAAACGAAATTCAATATAATGGTGATATCATGAAGGTAAAATACATAAAAGAGGGGACAACATTTGGAGATTTGAGGTCAATGGTATCATCATGACTTGGTATTGATTGTAACATGTGTGAGATAGAATATACCGTGAACTTTGATAAGAGGACACTAACAGACCAGATGATGATGATAAAGTTGGAAATCTGTTTTGACTATAATGATAGGAGTGGACATGTCTATATAGCCCCCAAAAGGAATGATAATATGTTTGAGAAATTAGATGAGCCACAAACGTAAGTGAAAATTTAGTGGTTTTGATGTTGTTATTTGCTATACTCCTGTTGGTTATTAAGTAATAGAAGTTATTATTTACTCTAAGGGTGAAAAATTGATGAGACTCTTACAACAAACATCTATTTTATGTCCAAGAATTATGGAAAATGATTGTAAGCCACTCTCTTACAAAAGTATTGATGATTGTTTGACAGCTGAAGTTGGTAGAAGATCTAATAGGCTTCCATGTGGAGTAGATAGTACACCTATACTAGTGCCAAAGTTGAATTGTATGGAATTGAAGGGATTATTTTGATGGGTGCAACATTTGCAATCTTTGACTCTACAAGTGCACAGGCCGTATCAAGTAATAAAGTAGTAAGTAAGATATCATTCCCAACGAAGACTTAGTACCTAAACTCGGTTGAGCATTGATTTTACACTTTCAATTAATTTGAGCAAACCAAAATTTAATTCAAATAAGTGAAAATAAAATATAAAATCAAATTAAAATGAACTAACGACCACGAATTTTAAAATGGAAACCCAGAGTCACTAATCACTTATTAGTTTCATAAACTTTATTTCCACTAATTTAATTAGTCTTAATGTAAATTTTTGTTAACCTCGAGTATAAATAGCTATAAGTTCCTTTTGGTTCACTTACAACCCTCTCTTAAGTATAAAATGTTATGTCTAACATAATTACTCAAGAGACAAAACAATTCAAACACACTCTTCAACAATTATATAGGGCCCTTAGGTATATGTATATCCTAATCGCAAATTAGACGGTAATCTAATCCCATATTACTTAATCTTAGAGCCTAATTAATAATTTCCTTTGTCAAGGTAAATTTTAATACTCAAATTCATACTTAATGGTGATCAAGCACTAAGTAGATAAAAATATAAGCAAGAGTACATAACCAAAATTAACATTAAAACGTAACTAATCAGTAAAACAAAGTTCAATGAACTAAATAAGTTCATAGTTACTCTAGGTTGCAAAACAAAATTAACCACAAGTAACTAAAATCATCTTAAAACCACAGTAATTCCAGATCCAAATAGCATATTGGAAGAAGAAACAAAGGGTAAGAGAGCACTTAAATCACAAGCTTCAGCTTCTGTCCCTCTCCTTCACCATTACTGATCTCAGATTAGTTACAACGAACAAATCAGTAAGCCTTCAAGCCCTTCCTCTGTTCCAATCGCTTAGTCCAATTTGCTTCTCTCTCACTCTGTTCTCGTCAGACCTGGGGAAGAGGAATATGAGCAGTAGATGAAGGCGTCCCCCAGGTCCGACCTTCAATTTTTTTCTCTACTCGCCTTGCTCTGATTCCCGCTGGTCCTGCTTTGGAGGCGAAGACGAAAATGATGATGAACAGTGCGATAATCCCCCCAATAATATCCGTGCGGCTGCTCTTTTTTTCTACTGTACCGTAGCCATCTTTTATTAGGTTAGCTCATTCCTCCCCAAACGACATCATTGGCTTGCCATTTAAATAATCGCCAAATTGAAGCAATGACTACGTCCCCCAAATGCCACATCTGATTAAGAATGGAAAAAGGAAATAACAATATAATAATAATAATAAAAAAAAATACTCAAACTCTTTTTTTTAAAGTATTAAAATTTATTTAATCTTTTACCTAATCTTATCTCTTTCTATTTAATCTAAAATTATAATATTTTATTTAAAATCCTCTAAACAATGCACCCAATTAATATCTTAACAAAATCTCCAATAAATCCCTCTAATTTAGCAATTATGACTCCCCAAATATATCAAAATATATCTCAATTTAATTAAATATGGGGAGTCATTGCTGTGTGATGAAATATATCTTCGCTACACAAGATGGATATGACACGGTGAGAAAGTAACCGCTTCTACTTCTGAAAAGAAAATGGATGAGGATGGAGTTGATGATGATAGAATGCAAAAAATGATTCACGGTGTTGAGTTAGCATCTTTTGTTGTACAATCGCTTGAACATGAAAGCGTGTAGAGTGATACAAAGACACCTTTATACCCCAGGTGTGCTAAGTATACTCGATTGTCAAGAATTTTGTATTTGATAAACTTAAAGGTAACCTGTGGGTAGACCGACATCAGTTTCACATTGTTGCTTAAATTGTTGTGTGATAAGTTTTCAGAAGACAATGTCCTTCCAAATTGAATGCATGAAAATGGAGTACAAAAAGATACACGCTTGTTCTAATGACTAAGTGTTGTATAGAAAAGAGTATGAAGGTATGCGTGAGTGTTTGAAATGTAAAACTTTACGATGTAAAGTGAAGAGGGATGGCAGTTGTGAAGAGACAGCTAAATTACAACCATAAAAGGTGTTAGATATCTTCTAATAATACCGCGATTTAAGTGGTTGTTTGCAAATGCAGCAACACTGAATGAGTTAAGGTGGCATTGTGATCAGATAATATTTGATGAAAAATGTCTTTAGCACCCGGCTGACTCACTATAGTGGAAGAAAATAGATGAAATGTTCCCTAAATTTGGAAGTGAGCCAAGAAACCTTAGGCTTGGCCTTTGTACATATGGGATCAACCCTTACGGCACTCTTAGTAACACTCACAATATATGTCTGGTTCTCTTAGTTATGGGGCATTTTTTAAATCTTTATCTGATCTGGAAATGCTTATCTTATATGGCAAAGAAGCAAGATCCCATGTCGGGCACCCGAGAAAGGCGATACCTCCTTGGTTGTGCATGAAAAGCAATTATATGATACTTTCCATAATGATTTTTGGACTTTAAGAAGTTGTGGGAAGAAGGTGTAGATGTGTTTAATGCATATATGAAATAGCCCTTTAAGCTTCGTTCAATGATTTTCACCACGATAAACGACTTTCTTACATATAAAAGTTTGTTAGGGTACAATGTCAAAAGGCCTAAAGCATGTCCGATATGTGAAACTGGCACATACTCCTATCAACTTAAACACGAAAGAAAAACAGTATACCTTAGTCTTAAAGGTTTCTTCATCGGTTCCACTCGTATTGTAAGTTGATAAAGAGATTTAGCGGATTACCAGAGAATGAAATGGCTCCATAAGCATTAACTGGAGAGGAAGTTTATAGTTGGGTTGAACGTATCAATGTCATCTTCAGTAAGAGTAAGAGGACATTGGGTGAGAGGGCATATGGAAGAAAATGTCAATTTTCTTTGATCTTCTGTATTGGTGCATTCTTGATGTGAGACATAATATCGACGTGATGCATGTGAAGAAAAATTTTTGTGATAGTCTTGTTAGTACAATATGCTTTTGCACATACCAAGGAAGACTAAGGATGGAGTTTTTGCTAGACTAGACTTGGTTGCAATAGGAATAAGAGAACAATTACATCCACAACTAAGAGATAATGGTAAAAAGGTGTACCTAGAGCCGCTGCTCACACACTGTCGAAAGCCGAGAAAAGAGTATGTGTCGGTGTCTGCATGACATTAAGGTGCCACGGGGGTATTCTTCTAATGTGAGTAGGCTCGTCTCAATGGACAATTTGAAGTTAGTGGGAAAGTCTCACAATTACCATGTGTTAATGCAACAACTATTACTAGTGGTTATTAGAGGCATTATGAAAGATAACGTGTGAACCATTTGTGTTTTCTTTAATGCAATATGTAGCAAAGTCATTGACACTAAAAATCTGGATGAATTGGAAAATGAGAGTTTCACTATTTTGGTCCCAACTAGAGATACACTTTCCTCCTGCCTTTTTTATCTTTTTATTTTTCCTAATTCTTTCATGATCCTTAAGGATTTAGTTTGCTTGTATATATATTTAATATGATCAAATGAATGATATATTGGATTTCACACTAACGATCACCATTGCTCTTTATGGTATCAAAGCCTAGCAAAACGATCTTTGAATCCAACTTCAGTTCATCATCCTCGCCGGTGTCATCTCCAGAGTCGTACTCATAGAGTGCTCCATTTTTGTCAATGTCGGTCTTTAATGATGATTCTTCTACCAGTGATCTACATACTGGACATTTCCTCCAGCACTGATGGATCAATTGCTCTTATTGTCTTTGAGGAACTGACTAGCATGAACTACATGGACTGAGCTAAGGCAGTGAAGCTTGCTATCAGTGGTTGAGGCAAGCTTGACTATCTGATTGGAGCAGCAAAGGCACCTGTAGATTCAAACTCACCAGGAATGAAAAAATGGATGACAAAAATTCCATGGTTTCATCGTGGCTTGTTAATTCCATAACTCCATGTTTACGACGTAGTTTCATCTATATGCCATTAGCAAAGGATATTTGGGATACCCTCCGTATTTCCTATTTTGATGGAGAGGATTTATCTGTCTTATATGACCTCAAAACCAGAATTTGGGATCTGAAACAAGGTACCTCCACTGTTACTAATTATTGGTTAGAACTTGTTGCTCTTTGGCAGGAGGTTGACATGCATACCAAAGAGGATGTTCAATTGTCTGATGAAGCATCTAGGAAGAAGCGAAGTCTAAAGAAGGAACACGTTTTTCAATTCTTCGTTGGTCTGGATCCAGTATTTGATGAATCCAGAAGTCGCATCTTGAGTAATTCAATTGCCCCATCCACACTAGAGGTGTTTTATGAAATTTGTAGGAAAGAAACATGCCACAAAGTGATACTTTCTAAGGCTCAAAATCCTGTTATTTTTGTTTCTGAATCTTTTGCCCTGAATACTATTAATACAAAACCTGCTCCATCTAGCTTGGCTACTTCTTCTAGTACTGTGTCAAAGGGTAAATTTTTCTATAACCACTGTAAAAACACCTAACCATACAAAGGATTGCTGCTGGGATCTTCATGGAACACCTCCAGATTAGAAACCATGTCAAGGTAAACCAAGGGGATATCAGACATACTTGAGTCATTTGATCCTATGACTGCTGTTACTAAAGACAAGTTGATCAACTTGTAGAAATGGTTAAAGCTCTTCAAACCTCCTAAAGTCATACAACAATTGTTTCTATTGTACCTTTACATACATTTTTACCCTCAAAATGGATTGTTGATATTGGTGCCTTTGATCATATGACCTTCGATGCTAGGATGTTTGTTTTTTTATCTTCCTAGTGCTAGTAATGAGAGAATTTGCACAACAAATGGTGCTTCTTTATTTGTAGGAAAAGGCATTGTGCAATTAACAAATTCTCTGAATCTTGAATCTGTTTTACATGTTCCTCATTTGGCTTGCAACCTATTATCCATCAGTAAACTAACCAAGGATGCAAACAGTTCTGCTAAATTTTTCCCTTCCCATTGTGTGTTTCAAGACCTGTTGTTCTGCTTGTGAGTATGACAGACTCTATTATCTTGATGAATCGACTGTGAGCGCTTTGTGTTCACAACTAAGTGTCTTAATTCCAACTCTGATAGTAATGATGCTTTATTATGGCACAAACGGATGGGTTATCATAATATTTCACATTTGCAAAAATTGTTTCTGTAACTTCTCATTAATAAAAATGTTCATTGTGATACGTGTCAGTTTGTGAAACACCATTGCACTTCTTTTTCTCTGTCTACTTATAAACCCACTTGTCCTTTTCTATTATTCACAATGATGTATGAGGACCATCTCATATTCCTAATTGTTTGCATTCTCGATGGTTTGTTACTTTTATTGATGATCACACTCGTATGTGTTGGGTGTACTTGCTGAAAGACAAATCTCATGTTCCCAAAGTGTTCATGAATTTTTTCCAATTTATCACTAATCAATTTAATACTTCCATCCAAATTCTTTATACTGATAATGGAACTAAATACTTTAACAATTCCATGTATACTTTTTTGAAAACCAATGGCATTCTCCATCATAGTACATGTCCATGTAGTCCATAATAAAATGGTGTTGCTGAACACAAAAATAGCACTTACTAGATATTGCTTGGGCCTTTATGATGACTTGTAATGTTCCAAAATTTATTGGTGGGATGCAGTTTTGACTGCTGCCTATCTCATTAATAGGATGCCAAGCTGAGTTCCCTCCAATGTGTCTCCACTTGACAAACTCCAAGAGACATATTCTATGGTTCATCTTGACCATTCCTTCCCTCTTCATATTTTTGGTTGTTTGGTTTTTGTTCATCAACATCATCCTCAATCTAAATTTAATCCTCGTGCTATCAAGTGCATTTTCCTTGGCTATTCTGCCACCCAAAAAGTTCACAAATGCTACGATCCTGTGTCTAAACATCTTTATGTGAGTCAGGATGTTACTTTTTTCAAACAACACCCTTATTGCAGGAGTCCTTCTTTTATGGGGAGAATAAGTATGAATATCAGTCCTCATTACCTGAACCAATACTCCCTCTTCCTCTTACATTAGAACCTTTACATCTTGAGAATTCGAACTCAAATGTGCAAAATAGTGAACATCCATCTGAAATAGAGAAAGATGAGACCTACATAGATTAATACAGGGTATGCTCACAAGAGAGGAAACAACCTAAAGAGTCTCTCATTCCCACAGCTATACCAGAATCTGGCTAGATAACAAATTTTGAAAGAAAGGGGAGGAAGGAAGTAAAACCCCTGAGCCACAAGTTGATGAGGTAAATATGCCCATTACATTAAGAAAAAAACAAGGTCGTGCACTATAATACATCCTATTCATAAACATATCTCTTATGATGCTTTCTCTACAAATTATTATACTTTTGTTACTAACCTTGATAAGATCTGCATCCCAAACAATATTTATGGGGCACTTGAAGTACCATAATGGAAGAATGCAATCCTTAAAGAAATGAGGGCATTAGAGAAGAATGACACCTGGGAAGTTGTTGATTTACCAAAAGGAAAGAAGGTTGTAGGATGTAAATGTGTGTTCAACCTAAAGTATAATCCAGATGGCTCACTTGATAAATGTAAAGCACGCTTGGTCGTAAAAGTGTTTCACTCAAACTTAGGGAATAGACTGTAATGAGACATTTGCACCTATGGCAAAACTTAACACCATAAGGGTTCTACTATCCATAGCAGCGAATCTTGATTGGCCTCTCCAACAGCTGGATATTAATAATGCTTTTCTCAATGGTTTGAAGGAAGAAGTGTACATGTCTCTTCTACCAATATTTATTGGGAATAATGAAGGATAGGTATGCAAGCTAAAAAAGTCACTGTATGGATTGAAGCAGTCACCCCATGTATGGTTTGGTAGGTTTTCCAAAGTATTGAAGGATAAAGATTATAAGCAAGGATTGTCTAGTCACACTATGTTTGTGCGACAGGATGGAGTTATGAATACCATTCTTATTGTTTATGTGGATGGCATTATTCTCACTGGGAATGATATTAGCGAGATGGATAGAATCACAAAAGTCTTGAATTAGGAGTTTGAAGTCAGATACTTGGGAAATCTTAAATACTTTCTTGGGATGAAAATGGCAAGATCCAAATAAGGAATTTATGTTTCTCAAAGGAAGTATAATCTCAATCTTCTCAAAGAAACAGGGATGCTTGGTTGCAAACCTAGTAACATACTTGTCAAAACAAAGAAAAATAAGACAGGAAAAGTTGAGAAGAAGGAAAAACTGAACAGGATAAGGTCAAGGAAGAGAAGAGGAAGAAGGATGAGGAACATACTGATAAAGGACGATATCAAAGATTAGTTGGAAAATTAACTTATCTCTCCCACACACGGCTTGACATTACATTTGCTGTTAGTGTGGCTAGCCAGCATATGCAGCTACCAAAGAAAAAGCACATAGATGCAATGTATAAAATTCTTAAGTACTTAAAAGAGACAACAGGAAGGGGCTTGTTGTTCAAGAAAAATATTGCAATAACCATAGAAATTTATACGGATGCTAATTGGGCAAGATCAGAAGAAGACAGTCGGTCAACATCTGGGTATTGCAATTTTGTATGGGGGAACCTAGTTTCTTTGCAGAGTAAAAAAATAAAGAGTTGTCTCCAAGAGTAGTGCTGAATTTGAGTTGAGAGCTCTAGCTCAAGGCATTATGGAAGGACTTCGGTTGAAAAGAGTAGTAGAAGAAGCATAAGTTTAAGTGATATCTCCAATAAAACTTTTTTGTGACAGTAAATCAACCCTGAGTATGACTCTAAATCCAGTCCAGCATAGTAGAACCAAGCATGTTGAAGTTGATAGACACTTTATCAGAGAAAAAGTAGAAGAGATCATTGTATGTTTGTCCTATGTGCCTTCAAGGCAGCAACTTACTGATATTCTTACGAAAGGACTATCAGAAGATCTCTTTACTAGTTTTGTAGTTAAGTTGGGTATGATTAACATCTATGACCCAACTTGAGGGGGAGTGTTGTAAATATGTAAATATTATTAACTATTAGCATATTTTTAGGGATTGATAAGAGAGGAATATCTGATATGATATGGGGTAATTATGATGAGAGATTATATTTTTATTTTTTTGATTCTTTCCTGATCCTTAAGGATTCAGTTTGTTGTGTGTGTATGTGTGTATATATATAATATGATCAAAGGAATGATATATCAGATTTCACACTAATGATCACCATTGCTCTATAATCCTTTTGAGTGATACGTGAAATCTTAAAAGGGTACTAAAAAATCCCTACTAACCTGAAGCTTCAATTGTTGAACGATATGTAGTTGAAGATGTTATGGACTTTTGTAAAGATTATCTTTCAGAGTAGAAGACACAATCTCGGCATGAAGAGTGAAGAGTATGACTTGTCAAGAGGTATTACAAGCATAAATTTATATATTAAATAATATGGAAGAAGTTCACACAAGCTACCACCCACCATTATATGCAAATTCCAGACAAGGTTTGTCAGGTTACTGTGACTTGTGTTAGAGAGGGGGATGAAGCTACAACTATCTTGATTCATGATTCAGAGGTTGTCACACTTGGACGGTTGATAGGATTTTTTATCTTTTGGATGAAAAATCTTATCGGCAAAGCGCCGACACCTCTAACGGTAGGAAACACCTTACTTTTACTTTAATTTTGTTAGGCATCCTACTTAGAATCTATATTTTATATTTTTTTTATGACCACCAAGGTGAGAAGTAT
>JBAGKO010000015.1:18729705-18750681 GCA_037177275.1 Acacia concinna | reverse complement strand
TTGTTTGACTTGTGAACTTTGTATTAATTATATGTCATTTTAATATATGTAAAGTCCAAAATAAAGCCCATTTTTCTCTTTTTCTTTTTTCTGTAAAGCCCATTGCGGCATCGCTTGTCACTTTGTCAGCCCCTCATGACCTTACATAGTCACATAAGAAGCTTACCTTGACTGTTAGTGTCCCTCACGGCCCACTTTGAACATGTTTTTTTTTTTTTGAAAAAGCAAGTTTGGAAAAAGGAAAAAAAAACGAGCTGGCCTGTTAAAACCGCCAGTCCAATGGTTATGGTTTTGGTAGGCCAAATGCAAACCCATATAAATGCAGGTCTTTTTTATCTGAACCCACATGATCCCAACCCATGATAGGCTGACCCAAAACCAGCGGTCCAACCCATATTATTAGCTCTACCTCCAACTATAATTAATATTAATTGACTTATTATATTTTAACAATTTAGACTAAAATGACGTGGCATATTAAGTTTACAAAAGAATTTTTTAGCGCAAATTTGTTTATGAAGTTCACTTGTCATCAACTTAAATTTTTTAACTTCAATCTAGAACTTTGGGGGCAAATTTTCACTTTAAAAAAATAATGTGGCTAACATGTGGACTGTGAGCTTAAGATATTTGTTCATCTAAAGGTCAAAATGGAATGGGAGAACGGTCAGGGTAAAATTGTTCTTCGGTGACAACTTCTGAGGCAAAATTGCTCATCGATGATAACTTTTAGGGCAAAATTGCCCCTCAACCCTTATTGAAAAAAGTGGCGTGGATGCCACGTTAACAAAGAAATGGTCAACAAATGTTGACCGTTGACTCTATTAGGGTTTGTTCAAAATTGCTATGTTTTGAAAACTTCCAGGATAAAATTACTCCAAAAAAACCTTCCGGGTGCCCATAGCTACTGGGAAAAAACTTCCGGGGTAAAAATGGTCTATAACTCAAAATTATTTTCAAAATATACTGTTAATTTTTTGTCTGAGGCACACAAGGGTTAACACTAGTTTTTTCTATAAAAAAAAATAAGGATGAAATTTAATACTTCATTCGGTCTTAAATATAAGGCCCGACTAGCTTTCTTTTGGACATACCAAGGAAGGTAAATAAATTATTTAATCATAGTATATAGTGTGTATCATTGGATTATACTCCTTTAGTTTTTAATATAAGATTCAATTGACTTCTTTTTTAGAGAAATTAAAGAATATAAATAAATTACTTAATCATATCATATGTTATAAATTACCCCCTCCAGTCTTAAATATAAGATCTAGTTGACTTTTTTGGATAGATTAATGAAACTAAATAAATTATTTAATCATATCATACGTTGTATATTATTATATTGTATATAAGTTAAATAAATTAATTTAGATAAAAAATATAAATATAAATACTTTAAAGTAATTCAATTATCAATTTTAGTTTCTTAAAAAAAATTTAATTGGGTCTTATTTTTACGCTTGATAAGGTAAGTATATAAGAGGTGTTTTCTCTCAACTTGCGGAAACAACTTTTAAAGCCATCTTCTTCTTCTTCTTTTTTTTTGAGTAAACAAACACCCCCATAGGTCAGATAAAATAATTTGAACAAAAATAATAAGTATTAATACTTCAAAGTTACTTATTTTGTTTTCTAATTTTTTATAAAAAAATTCAATATGATCTTATATCTATAACTGAAAGAGTATATTAATTTATATGTCAAACAAGTCAATTTAAAGAAAAATTAAAACATATAAAATTCTATGAAGTAATTTATTGGGAAAAAGACAAATAATACCCTCTAAATATTAAAAACTCTGAAAGATGACTCAAATTTGGTAAATGACAAATGAAGGGTTTTGACCAAAAGTCAACAGAAAATGACTAAAACTGAGCAGATAACGACTAAAACAAAATGATTAAAACTCAACAGATAATGACTACAACTCAATAGAGAATGACTAAAATTAACCAATTTTTTACCCCTCATTTGTCATTTATCAAATTCGAGTCATCTTTTAAGATTTTTTTTATTTATAGGGTATTTATTTATCTTTTTTTTTAAATTTATTTAATTTTTTTAATCTCTCTAAAAAATTAGGAGATATTATTTTAAAACGGAGTGAATAGAAACCAAATGTTTTTCCGCTAAGGAAGACTTTAGCATGTTATAAGCTCTATAAGCGCTCTATATCATATCAACTATCAAATTGCCAATTATTTTGACAACAACTTCTAAAACCAATAAGTGACTTCTCAGTGAAAAAATAAACAAGTCACTTTTTATTATATGGATGTTTGAATAGTCAGTAGAAGTCACTGAACTTTTTAAAATAGGTAGCTTATTTTAGAAAGCTGCTTAGTTTTTTTTAAAAAAGTCATTTATACTACTCCTAGTAAATCACTTTTTCTACCTCAAATTAAAATACAAGTCATTTTTCCTACTCCAATTTAAATACAAGTAACTTTTGATACGCAACTTATTTTTTGAAGTCACTTATCAGGTATGTTTAGAGTAAAGATTATAATCGTGACTTTTGAAAAAGTAAGATTGGATAAAAATAAGATTAAGTAAAATTAAAATTGGATATTCTAATTTATGTTTGGAATCAAGGTTATAGAAGTTACTTATAAATTACTTATGTAAAAGTAAAACTTGTTTAATTGAAATTTTCTAAAAGTTACTTTTAATGGGAAATGATTGAAAATGACATGAATTATATTATACATACATACATCTAAATATATTGTGATATTCATTATATCTTTGGTTCTAATTATAAGACCTAGTTGACTTTTTTAGCTTCCTTAATCTCTAAAAAAACCAACAAGGTCTTATAATTAGGACTAGAGGGGGTCTTATTATATGGAAATATATTGTGATATTTATACTACTTTTGGTCCTAATTATATGACTAGTTGACTCTTTTGACTTTCTTAATCTCTCAAAAAAAAAATAACTGGGTCTTATAATTATGACTGAATGAGGTCTTATTACATGTAAATATATTGTAATATTTATACTACTTTCGGTCCTAATTATAAGATTTAGTTGACTCTTTCAGCTTCCTTAATCTCTCAAAAAAAAAAGCCAACTGGGTATTATAATTATGACTTGAAAGAGTCTTATTACATATAAATATAATGTGATATTTATTCTATCTCCTGTCTTAATTATAAGATTTAGTTGACTTTTTTAGCTTTCTTAATCTCTCCAAAAATAATCAATTGTGTTTTATAATTAAAAAAATATAAATAATGACAGAAAATTAAAGAAGAAGAAAAAAAAGCCTAAACGTCACATTCGAACAGGATGGAAAGCATCCTTTTGGTGCTTATAAAGCTCTGTACAATTTGCCAATTGCCAAGATACACGCCAACATTGGATCAGACATCTCTTCTTCTCTTTTTTTTTTTTTTTTGTTAATCGGCAATCGCGTTTTGGGAATTGTGAATCCCACGATTTGGGCTTTAGAATGGAGTTCCAAACACACTGATCATCAATAATTACTTCTGTCACCTTCAATTCAAACGACTCCTATAAGTAGTGTACGCTATTTTTGCTTTTTAAAAAAAATATGAAAAGGAAGATATGATAGCCTGTGTTTTTATCAGAAATACATGATAGGTTGTTCAGGACTACCTTGGTCCTTGGCAAACTGATCTTATATTAAAGGTTTTTTTTTTTTCAAAAAATTAAACTTATATGTTAAGAAATATTTTTTCGCAAGGAGAGGGAATTTCATTACTGAAAAGTCTATACAAAAGCAGTAGCAAAACGGCTACAAGCTATATAAAAACATGTACAAGCTACGTCAATACGTTAAGAAATGTTTGGTCAACATTTATAACTTCCTTTTTATTTGCTCAAGGTTTTCTTAAAAGGTCTTCACTCTTCTAACTGAGGTTTTCAGACACTGACCAATAAATGAACCGGTCGGAATATTAGGTTAAGGATTAGTGGGTCAAATCAGAGTTAATCTGAGGTCAAATATGTGAAAAAAAAATTTAAAAGTTATTAGTATGAAATTCTAAAGAAAAAGTTAAGAATTTTGAATTTAAAAAAAATACAAAATGTCAGACCAGTTCAACCCTTAACCTGGACTTATTTTTTAACCATTTCGCCGGTTCCCTAGTAAGTTCAGTCTAAGTCTAAGAGCACTACTTCTAACAAAAATTTTTAGGATTCGAATTTGTGCTCTTCTCATTAAAGGTAGTGTTGTTGACCACCTCTTCTAACAGTTTGTTAGTTTAACACTAACAACTTCAACATGACTATTCTTTTTTAAAAAATACTAATAATAATACCTCTAATATTAAATATAAGTTTCAGTTAAATTTTTTAGAGAATTTTAAAAAAGTAAATTAAATTACTTTGAAGCATTTAAATTCATCTTTTTTCTTTAAACTATGTTGTCTAATTTATTTGATATGCTCCATCAGATCCTAAATATAAGATCCAATTAGATTGAGGAAGGTAAATAAGTTGCCTAATTATATCATATGTAATGTATCATTATATTATATATTGGTTTATAAGTTAGACAAAATAGTTTGAAGAAAAATGACAAGTTTAAATGCTTTAAAGTCATGTAATTAACTTTCTTAAACTTTTTTAAAAAGTCAACTAGGTCTTATATTTAGGATTGATAGTAATATAATATAATGATACATTAAATATGATATTATGAAGTAATTTATTTACCTTCCTTAATTTCTTCAAAAATAGTTAATTGATTTTTATAGTTAGGATCAAAGGAAGTACATTAATTCTGCAAGAAATATAATAGAAATTCAAATTGTTAGCTCTAATTCTAAATCTTAAAAGAAGTTATACCTTAATGAAATAAAAAAATTAATGGCAGAATAGATACTTTATAAAAATTTGAGTAAAATACATTAATTATCCATCCGTTTAACTTAAATTACACAAACCTCTTCTTTATTTTGAAAACGTATATATACCTTTCTTAAAATTAAAATGCATGTTATAGAAATATCCTTTACATATTTGAGATTCTACTTCCATCTATCAAATTATTAAAGTATTCATATATTGAAAGAATTAATAATTATACTTTTAGTCAAGTTTTCTATATTTGTATTAATGAGATTAAATAAGTCTTCATTGAGATATGGAAAAAAATTCATACATAACTATTTACAAAAGTAAAAAGTAAATTAATAAAAAAACTCTTAAATTACTCAAACAATCAAAACTAAAATTAGAAAATTGTTAATGATAAAAGGGTAAATTAGTAAATAAAATTTATTTTAATATAAATATTAATTAAAAATTTTACATTCATAATGAAATTAATAATTTGAATTTAAATATAGATTTTTAAAATAGAGAGAATATCTATATAATTAAGATAAAATATAAAGGAGATGAGAATAATTTACTTTTAAAAATAAAAACACACTGATATGCCGATATTCCACTAAAGCATGAGCATCGGCGTTTCAAGATCATGTACGTCAACATTTTATCTATGAAATGACGAAAACACTCTCAAGTGACCCGAACCAACCCTAATCTTTCCCAATAATGCCCATGATGTTCATCCTCTCTGTCTCTATCCTCTGATATGCGTATGACATCGAAGTTAGTGTTCGGATCCGCCTCTTTCGTTCTCTGAGAAGCCTCCTTTGCTGATGCTCAGGTCATTATAACATTTGCTTATGCGACAAAATCTTTTGCGATTTGGGTGTTTCTCAACAAACAAGCTCCTGATTTTGCTTGCTTTCTCCCTATTATGACGTTTGTTTTATGAATGTATTCTGCATAATATGAGTTTGTGTCGAACGATTTTATCATGGCTCTGTTGTATTATAAGTTGAATTGATTTTTCCCCTTTGCTTGGGCTCAATGCTTTAAAATATATATTATTCCTTCAGTATTATTCTACTGCAGACGTTTTCCATGAACACATGCCTTTCTAATTTCAACAGAGTTGGCTTCCCCACCCTTTTCCCAGCTGTCTTCATCACCTCTCTAAATCCTGTTACAAGACAGTGGTGAGAAGTTGCAGTGTTCGGGTGATTCAGCTATACAGGTGTAATTTCCTTTGGCATCAGTTTGGCAATGGAAACTGACAAACAAACAAGTGTACTTCAAAAAGGACGATTTTTCATGCCATCAGAAAGTCGAATCAGCATTGCTCTTATTCGTTTTTTTATTTTTAATTACGAGTATCATGTCATGTGGCTGTGGCATGCGCTACTTGCACTAATAGTTCAAGTTAATCTCATATGGTACTTTATCTGTACTATTCTATTCTGTCAGACTACTCATTTACAAAAATTAAGAAAATTGGATGAAATGGTTTTTCGCAAAAAATGAGTATTGATTTCTATACAATATCCTTTCTAATATGTATTGGAAACTACCCATTGATGAAAATTCTCTTTCATACATGTAATATAGTAGGGATAGCTTGGAAATAAAATTATAAATTTGGGACATGTGGATTGAGGCCTTGCATTAAGAAGCCTAACAAATCCCCAATTAGCTCGTAGGGTGAGAAGGAGTATTTTTATTAATGATGTATTAGAGATGCATAATATCTGAGATTTATGTACTTTAAACAGTTGCTGAAACTCTTGCATTGAGTGGGTATTGTTGAGTTTTAAACCATGTCATCTGCCATACACCTGTTTGCTTTATATGAACTTATCAGATTATACTCAATGGGTTACGGACAAAATGCAATCTAGGCTCTTCACTTTTTATTTTAATTTTTTAATTCTCCTCTTTGAGTTTGCACTTTGCACTCTCCATTGTTTTCTTTCCTGGTTCACAACACAGTAGAAGCAGTAAACTGACGTTAGACAGTGAGAGCAAATACATATTACATACCCATTTTTCTGCTCTTAGGATCTACATAGGCTGAGAACCATTTATGTGGCTGTCAAGTTATGAATCGCTAAACTATGCATGTAGACCACTGATCCCACCGTAGCCTGTCATTTAAGCTTAAATTTTTGCTTCTATTTAGTTTTGCTTCTATTAAATATTTTCTGTTCCTGTGGCTGTGTTGGTATCTGAAATTGTCTGCACTCTCATGTTTGTGATGTAATAATTTGCTTAAGAAGCTATTATTTATTACTTTTTTCTGCAGAATCCTGCTTATTCAATTAAACATTTAGATTTTGTCCCTTGGGACTAGTTCTGGTTTATTTTGAATTTTTAATAACATCGATACGGTAAATTATTGCAGGTTGTTCACATGAGAAAGTTCATTTTAATGTGGCTGGTCACATTTGCCAATATAGTGGAGAAAATGGCCTTCTTATTTTTTCCTCCCATTTGAGGGGAAAAGGTTTGAGTGGTTGATGAGTACATCATAGGAGTTTACACGCAAGACTTCACTCCATGGAAGATCACACATTTGCTGTTGGTCAAGAATTTCCTGATGTGAAAGCTTTCCGCAATGCAATTAAAGAAGCAGCTATTGCACAGCATTTTGAGCTTCATATAATTAAAAGTGACCTGATTCGTTATTTTGCTAAGTGTGCATCAGATGGCTGTCCATGGCGCATTCGTGCTGTCAAACTCCCTAATGCTCCCACCTTTACAATTAGAAGTCTTGAGGGGACGCATACTTGTGGGAGAAATGCACATAATGGCCACCACCAGGCTTCTGTTGACTGGATTGTGAGTTTTATCGAGGAAAGATTGCGAGATAATATCAATTACAAACCAAAAGATATTTTACATGACATCCATAAGCAATATGGGATAACAATACCATATAAGCAAGCTTGGCGTGCAAAGGAACGTGGCCTGGCTGCAATATATGGCTCCTCTGAAGAAGGATATTGCCTACTTCCTTCATATTGCGAGCATATAAAGAAAACTAATCCTGGAAGTTTTGCTGAGGTGTTTACTGCAGGTGCAGATAACCGTTTTCAGAGGCTTTTTGTTTCTTTTTATGCATCAATATATGGTTTCCTCAATGGTTGTTTGCCCATTGTTGGACTTGGTGCAATCCAACTGAAAAACAAATACCTTAGCACATTCCTTTCAGCAACTTCATTTGATGCTGATGGTGTGTTGTTCCCACTTGCATTTGGTGTTGTTGATGTTGAAAATGATGAAAGCTGGACTTGGTTTTTGTCCCAGTTGCACAAGACACTTGAGGTAAATGCTGAAACCATCCCACCAATTATATTTTTGTCAGATGGACAAAAAGGTATTATGGATTCAGTAAGAAGGAAGTTCCCTAATTCTTCTCATGCATTCTGCATGCGTCGCTTAAGTGAAAGGATTGGTAAAGAGTTCAAGAATTCTAGGCTTGTCCAACTTCTGTGGAAGGCAGCATATGCCACCACAACCTCTGCTTTCAGAGAAAAAATGGCTGATATGGAGGAGGTTTCTCCTGAAGCTGCTAAATGGTTACAACAATTTCACCATTCTGGGTGGTCCCTGGTACATTTTGAAGGAACACGATATGGTCATTTGTCCTCTAATGTCGAGGAGTTCAATCGATGGATTTCTGAAGCCCGGGAGTTGCCAGTCATTCAGGTGATTGAGCGGATTCATAGCAAGCTTAAGACTGAGTTTGATGACCGACGTCTAAAGAGTAGTTCATGGTTCTCTGTACTCACTCCATCTGCTGAGAAACGAATGATAGAAGCCATTAGCTGTGCATCCACATATCAAGTCCTTAGATCAGATGAAGTGGAATTCGAGGTTCTCTCAGCTGACCGCTCAGATATTGTAAATATTGGTAGCCATAGCTGTTCTTGCCGTGACTGGCAATTATATGGAATACCTTGTTCTCATGCTGTTGCAGCTCTGATCTCATGTAGAAAGGATGTCTATTCTTTTACTGAGAGGTGTTTTACTGCTGCTAGTTACAGGGAGACCTATGCAGAGGAAATACATCCAATCCCTGAAAAACTTGAATGGAGAAAAACGGATGAGGCTTCCGTTGAGGACAAAGCCCTGCTTGTACGGCCACCGAAATGTCGGAGACCGCCAGGACGGCCCGAGAAGAAAAGAATTTGTGTTGAGGACCTTAATCGTGAGAAGCATACGGTGCATTGTAGTCGGTGTAATCAAACTGGACATTACAAGACAACGTGCAAAGCAGATATTAGTCATAGAATAGAACAGTTTTAGGTGTCTAATTTTGTACTTAGGTCATATGAACTACTATCGTTAGCATTTAGGGACAAAATGTTAAGGATGTACACATTATTTAGGCTATGTAAGAAATTTACTCCACCTTATGCAATCTGCATGCGTAAACTTAAGTAACTTTGAAAGATTGTCAGGTTTGTAATCAAAAGCCTTCATGGAGATGTAGTATGTCAATAACGAGTTTATTAGCCGAAACGAAAGGGTTAAAATATCTTCCCAAGTGCCTTGGCATGCATGTTATGAACTGAAATAAGATTCGGGATCTACTCCCATGTATTAAACATTAATATTTAAATGACGTTTACAGTATTCACAGCGAACTTGAATTTCAAACCCAATACTTGTGTTGCTAAAGCCCTTTCCACAAAAGCCAGTGTGTGTTGGTGCACAAACAAACGGAAACATACAACAAAACTGACTCCCTCGTGCTGAAAAACATAAATTCAATTGATATATTTGGAAGAAACCCTACAGAAGATATTAAAAGTAGTTTATGTACAGTACATCCTTTTTGAGTCTTCCTAAACAAGACCCACATAATCACGTCACACGCTTGATTATCTGCAACCTTCTCTCTGACCCATGGGGGCCATTTCTTACCTCTAATGGCCACAAGAAAGGGCACATAAATGGGAACAGAATAAAACCATGAATAGAAACGGAATGCTGTTAAACTTTCTTTATATGTAGCTCCTCAAAACTTTCTTCCTCAGTCCAAGTAGGTACAGCTTGAAACCAATGAAATAATCTAAGTTCAACTGTATAGCTCCTTGAATCTTCTGCAGGCATCCATAATATTTTCCCGGCCGCCAAATGCACTTACTCGAATAAAACCTTCACCACCGGGTCCGAAACCACTGCCAGGGGTTGTAACCACATGGGTCTTCTCAAGTATGTTGTTGAAAACATCCCATGAGCTTTGTCCAGGGAAATGGACCCACACATATGGTGCATTTTTCCCACCATATACTTTAAAACCAAGAGATTTAAATGTCTCCATTATTATCTTGGTGTTCTCTTTATAAAATCCGATGACTTCCTTCATAGCCTGCATTCAAATTTAGCGAGTCTATTATGCAACTTGTCCAAGAAGTATTCTACAAAAGGCCAAACCGGCGTTTGAAAAAAAGTCACCTCAGAACCCACAAAATTTTAAGCAATTTCTGTTTCTTCCTCAGTAAGGTGAGCAATAACAGTTTATCATTAACCACAAAGGTTCATGCTATGACAGAGAAAACCTGTTCTTTGATCTTTTTTCCCTTTTTTATTGGGTTAGATTGTGAGAATACTATTTTTTTTTTCCTGTTAGGTATGAAGAACTTTAAAGAAAATGTATGTTTTCAGTAAAACAAACATACTGGCTAAATCATGTAGCATTCTTTCTTCAGAAACTGGTATGAAAACAATAATTGACCTTGAGACCTTCTGATGAAAGGCAAGCCAGCCCGCCTGCTTGGGATATATTGGATGCACCATTGAAGCAAGTACTTATAACTCGGCTGAAATCTTTGGCAACAGGATAACCATCAGAAAACATTAACTGCTTTGGAATAACAGTCCACCCAAGTCGAACTCCAGTGAATCCAGCATACTTGCTAAATGATGCAGTCTCGATAGCAACCTGCAATCTCAACAGGGGTTTCATACACAATGTTATGGCACAGAAATCTAGCATGTATGTGAGATTAGAAACAGCTTCATAACTGAACCGTACTACATGTTAGCCTACAATAAAAGCCTTAGCCATCTTCTGCAAACTATTTGGCCAATAGTTTCTTCGATGGAGATCTTGTTCGATGCCATCATCCCATTGTGCTTAAAAATTGCCCCTGTAAAGGTAATTACTAACCAAGCTACCTAAGTAATATGGTGGACACAGCCTTCAGATATGGCGATGTATTGTGATGTAGAGACTTATCAGTTAAATCAACATATCATTGTATCTATTACAGTCTATTGCAACATTGCAACACTCATTACTCACAAAGGTAGGAACAGTGTAACTTAGTTTGCATACTCTGTCCAATGCATGGGAACGTGTCTGGTTGAACACCAATAGCTCATGCCAGTTTGACAACAGACCCTAGTGGTATAGGGAAATAAGAAAATTTCAAATTATTTTAAGCTAGAAGTCTAGGAAATTGTTGAATAATAAATTGAAAGAAAAATGGCATTTGTACAAGATAAAATTTCAAGGTCTTGATTGTGTTAGTAAAAGAATATTTTTGAACTTCAGATAATGCTACAGCAAGTGGAACGGCTGAACTGGAAAATGACAAGAGTCCATCCAATGCAATTTGTATCATGTTGATAAATGACAATGCTCAAAATTTAAATTGTAAACAAGAGGGTGTAAGATTGAAGATAAAAGTCAGCAGCCTTTAAGAATTTAGTTGTTATTTCTAAGACTGACCTCTATGGCTCCTGGAATTTCAAAGATGGAACGTGGGCTGTCATCTGATATGTACAATGCATATGCAGAATCAAATACTATAATTGACCCATTGTTCTTAGCAAACTGAACTAGTTGGCTTAGTTGCTCCCTTGTTGCTACAGCACCAGTAGGATTGTTCGGTGAACAGAAAAATATTATATCTGTTCTTGAAACAGAGGATAAATCAGGGAAGAAACCATTTTCAGGACTACACTGCATGTATTCAATTTTTCCATACTTCTGAGCATCCTTAGGGTGTTGGCCAGTCTGGCCCATAATAACACTTGAGTCTACATAGGCCTGCATCAAAAGGTTCAAACATAAGCAAAAATCAGCTACAAATGATGTAGAAAAAAATTGCCTGTTTCTGAATTCTTTCAAGACAGTAATGAGGGGTACATCAATAAAGGAAATTATAAAAGTTATTGAATCAGAGACACTACTAATTCCCACAAGTTTACATCTTTCTCATTTTCAAATTATACTCGCATTCTTCGGATTTGAAAGAACAGTAGAATTTCAAGCTCTCAATAAAAAAGTAGAAACCAGCTAATCAAACCATTTTCCATTGCATCATCAAAGAGCATGACAGACCAAATGAATAAACTGAAATCAGTTGGCACAAGCGTGGAACAGTAATGGGAAAATACCAAAAAAAAAAAAATAAATTTAAGCCATATTAAAAGCAGAAATGACATGCGTCAAAAATAATTAATGAGATCATCTTAATGCAAAGTAAAACATAAATTACTGGGTATGATGGGTCTTGCACTGCCATCGTCACATTTGAGCCAAAGACAAGCTGTAAAAATAATAATGAAAGACCAAGTTAGAATTTGAGAGATCTTCTCATTGTTGAAAGCTTTCCATTAACATCAACCATATTAAGAAAGGAAATTACTGACAAATAAGTAAATTTACAAGCAAACCTGGAGTCGAGATATGTCACATTTTGCTCCATCAGAAACAAATATATCATCTTCCTCTATGCCAAGATCACTGTAAAATGTTGAAGCAATTGCCCTTCTTAATGGCTGTGCATAGATTAGAAACACCTGTCACTCTTCAGATACAATAAATTTCACTGATATTGTTTTCAACTTAAATGAAGATCTAAATAGGGTATCTATATGTTTCCATGAAATAACTGTTATATAAAGGTAATATTGTATTTTTAAATGTTAGTGTTAGTCAGGTTGATGAGTAGCATAAGTGATATCGCAGTTAACACCATATAATAATCCATGGGATGTGTTCAGCTGAAAATAAGAGGAAGATTAGCCTTCCCAAACTATCAGTATGAGTAGAAATATTTGCACGGCCACAATGTGCATTAAATATGCAAGAAAAAGTACCGAAAGCACTGGCTTGATCAGGTGAATGCAACATACCTTTTCACCTTCGTAATCTCCATAACCACGATAACCCTCAATGGTAGCCAATGAATTTGCTTTCTGAGGAAAAATATATTGATACGCAGTTAGCTACTGGCAAAGCACTGGCTTTATTCATGAGTAACAAAAACATCACTTATCAATTATCACGAGTGTTTTTTTTAATTAATAAAAAAGGAAAATGTATAAAGCATGCCTACATCACTTGTAATTTCTGTACTTAATTACAATCTATAAAAAAACTTGAACAATCACTTAACTTGATCTATTTCTGTGATAAACACATAATCCATGAACAAGCTCCAACTTAAATAAATAAAAAAAGCTGTCGCTTATAAAAAGAAAACAGAGTTCAATGATGCATTAACCATTTAAGCATAAGCTGTACCATTGCCATTGCAGAAGTTATAACTTCAGGAATGGGTTCAGTAGTATCACCAATTCCCAGGCTTATCACTTTGGAGTCAGGGTACTTCAGCAAGAGTGCAGATTTTCTTCTTGCAACCTATTATTTATGATAACATTGAGGATAAGTGCGATATTATATACCATATTGGATTCACATGAAAGAAGTCAATGGGATGGATAAAGTTCTAAAATTCAGATACAGAAGCGAAAAAATATATTACAGACCTCTGGAAACAGATAGCCAGCTTGAAGTTTAGCCATGTTTGCATTGCGAGAAACATTAGTCCTGTAGCCTTCAACATGAAAAGGGGAAAATCATCTTAAACTCTAGATGCTCAGTAAGAAGTTATAGTAACTAAGTTTTCTATCATTTCAATAGAGAAGGCTGAAAAAAAAAACAGAAAAGAAAAGACAAGGAACAATTATATAGAAGTACTATTGAACAAGTACTCGAAAGTCAATAACAAAGCAAAAGAAACGAAGAAGCATCTGCATGCAATTATTTCATAATCACAAGGATGAATGATCAAGGGAAATCGAGAAAGCTACGAAGGTTTCTTGATACCAGTCTGCAATTCTTGGGGTGCCTGAACGCATTTATAAACGCCCAGGCTTTTCGTTGGCAAAGGGACATTCTGATTCCTGAAATAGCCAAAGAAAGCAAAAAAAAAAAAAAAAAAAAGACAGAGAACAAAATTCTTAAGTTTACACAGAAGAAAGTATCAGAAATTTTGATCAAGATTCAAACTCTCGAGACATATGAAATGAGAAATAGAACGTAATACCGTGTGTTGAAGCTGGAATAGTTCAAGAAAGACGAAGAATAGGTTGGAATAGTGGTGGAGTTATGGATCATAGCCATTGTCGAGTGAGGCGATATAGGATGGTGGTGTAGTGATCTCGCTGTTTATAGTGACTTCTGGTAATTTTAGTAGTCGACGTCTCTATTTTTTCAAAAATATATTTTAATATTAGATGCTGTTGCTTTGAAGAAATGAATTCCTAAGTAGAACTCGTGGAGCTTCTGCCTTCTTTTGTGTTGGTGATATAGAAAAAGAATCAGTTCACCCAATATGGTTGTCCATTTATTTGGAAATTGACGTAGATAGCCTTACATTTAGAAATAAAATAAGGGAAATTTCAATAAAGAACCGCGGTTAGGAATTAATATCAGCGCAACCCATAAACAAGTGAATGAGTTATATGAACATGGATTTTTCTTATTCATATGACTCATTCACTTGTTTATGGGTTGCATTGATACTAATTCTCAACTGCGGTCCTTTATTGAAATTCCCTCTAGAATCAACTCTCTAATTAAGTTATAGATATTAAGGACAGGAGGAAGCATTATAAGAGAATCACAGTTTTATAAGCTAAACCCTAATAGGTTAGATCAGCTGGCTGGAGCTATTTTAGCTTAACCACGAGTCTCAAGTTTGAGACATAGGAATGCAGCACCCTAGGGGCTAGGGCACTAACCTTAATGGTTCATATCATGTCTAAATTCCGATTAGTCTGACACGTTGATGTACATAAAAGATGGTCTAACCAGATATACCGGGTGCTTACACAAAAGACAAAAAAAAAAGTTTTACAAAGTGAAAAAGGATAAAAGACAAAAAGGAAGATATTGTAGTATAGATTTCGATAGAGTCTCTGCAGGTGAAAAACATGATATTATGAATATTGATAGTAAAGATCTGTTACTATTTTTTTTTTCTGCCAAAGAAATAGTAATTGTAAATGAGAGACTTTGAATGCAAGTAATAACGTGACATTTTGACAATATTGTAGTATAGATTTTGATAGATCCTCTCAATGCACACACAATATTTAGGACGCTTGTAGTGGTACTACAAAGGACCACGCAAGAAAAAGCAATAAGAAGAGAGGGATAGTTGGAAGACTCTACCGTGAGTGCGAATTAAAGCTTGTTTGGTATTATGAGGGTAGGGGATGTAATTGAAGGGGAGGGGAAATTGCTTGAATAATTAAAACTTGTTTGGTTCTTATTTAGTTCAAGAGGGTAGGTTAAGAGAGTTAATTTTAAGTGGACAATTATATTATTTTCTGTTTAACTATTTATGTTGCTTTTTTTTTTTTTACAGTTTTTTTTATTAAAATTAACAATTGATATTAATTTATGAGCTAAAAGTATAAACCATGGTAGTATTCTTGTTTGGTTCAGCATACAAAAATTACTAGATATTCTAAAGAATACTGGAAGAACTACTACTACATGCACTCAAAATACTATAAATTAATGAAGGCAAAAAAAAAACCCTATAAATTAATACCGAAAATTTATAAATAGGAAATGGCTGCTGAATTTAAGAAATCTTGGCCAAACACATTGATTTATGGAAGGAAACAATAGATAAAATTTTAATGCGATTAATCATGCCACAAAAATTTCCCCTTCAGACAAAAATTTTGTTCGTAACAGGTAAAGCAAAATGAAATTCAAGCAGAAGAATTACGATGCAATAATCTTAAAAATAGAAACATCAATGTGACAGATTCCAGATTCCAGATTCCAGTGATTCTTCATCCTCATCAATCACTAACATATACTTTTCATCTAGGCCTTCTCAAACCCACCCTTGTTCCTTATCCTCAGCCGAGAATGTTGAATTTCTCAGATCATTAAACTCAGTTCTCATTGCAACAAGCTCATATACTATTCCATCCAAATCGCTCGTAATAACAGTATCTCCATCGTCATGCGATACTGAAAAGAAACCATCATCTTCATCAAAAGTCTACAAAAGCCCTTGACCATGTGGCATGCCTCGACGAGGAGCTAGCGACAGCAAGGTTAGAAGAACAAAGCAGAGAGTGAGGCTGTCGAAAGAGAGTGCGATACAATGAAGAAGAGAGGGGTTTTCAGTTGGAGGGGTACATATGGAATATTGAAATTTTGCTATGGGCAATTTAGTCTAGATGATACAAAAAAATTCTATCCCCTAAGAAAACCTCTAATTTTGGTGGGTTGGAAGAAGGGGGTAGGGGCCACTAATAGACAAAAATTCCCCCAACCCCTCATCCTCTCCTCCCAACTTAACACAATTTTTTATCTTCTAAACTTCACTTAACCTAACCTCACCTAAATAAATCTTCAACCAAACACACCCTTATGAGGGGAAAAGAAAATTTTTAAAATTTTCCCTCATCCCCCTTCTAATCCTCACATCCATAATTGGGAGAATTTGGAGGGAAATGATAATATTTTGGCTTCTATTGATTAATTTTGTCTATGTTTTATAGCCAGTCCCAAGTCCAGGTGAAGGAGGAGGGTTGTGTTAGGTCCTCGACAGCCAACATAAAAATTTGTCAAATCTCTCATGAACATGGATCAACAAAGAAATTATGCTAATGTTAGGTCGTTGCCTGAAAGTAACGCGTTGTATGGCTCAATACATTGAGAAGTGAGCGAAAGCTGTTGCATTGTCGCCCGTATGTAGTGTTAAATGAGTAAGGGCTTTTGCATTGGTCATTACCTGAAAGTAACACGTTGTATGGCTTGAGTATAGTGAGAAGTGAGCGAGAGCCGCTACATCGTCGCTTGGATGTAGTGTTAAATGACTAAGGGCTACCGTTTTCCTCTGAATAGAGGCGGCTAAAGAAGTTAGTTCATGAGAATAAGATCACATTAGGTATTTGGAATATTGGGACTCTGAATGGAAAATCTTTGGAGGTGGCAGATGTAATGAGAAAAAGGTAGATGAACATCCTGTGTCTTCAAAAAACTAGATGGCTATGAGGGAAGGCCCATGTTATTAATGGTTACAAGCTTTGGTGCTCAAGAAAAGTAAATGAAAGAAATGGGATTGGTATTATTATGGATAATGTATGGAGGAAGAATGTCATAGAGATTACGAGGATTGAAGATAGAATCATTTCCTTAATAATGATTGTAGGAACAGATACTATCCATATTATCAGTGCATATGCACCTCAGGTAGGGGCAAAAGCACATCTTAAAGAAAAGTTCTGGAAAGATTTGGGGGGGCTAATTCAGAGCATCCCACAAATAGAAAAAATATTTATTGGGGGATCTTAATGGATATATTGGAAGGGAAGTATAACCTAATGCAAGAGTTCATGGTGGTTTTGGATTTGGGGAGCTTAATGATGAAGGCCAATCTATTATTGATTTTTCTCTAGCATATAACTTTAAGCTTGTCAACACCTGCTTTAAGAAAAGAGATGAGCATTTAATCACATACAAGAATGGAGCTAGCAAGACCCAAATTGACTTCTTTTTTGTAAGAAATCTTGATAGGAAACTTTGTAGTAACTATAAAGTGATCCCCGGAGACAGTGTGACAGCACAACAAAGGGTTTTGGTTCTTGATGTGCATATTAAGTGTATTAAACAAAAGTGCCAACAAACTTTAAACCCAAGAGTCAAGTGGTGGCAATTACATGGGGAGAAGCAGGGGATTTTTAAGAGAACTCTTTTGGAGGAGGGGGAGTAGGAGATACAAGGAAATGCTAATAGGATGTGGGAGAATATGTCTAAAAAGATCCAGAAGGTTGCTAAATCAATTTTAGGAGTATCAAAATGTTGTGGTCGACAAGATAAGGAGACTTGGTGGTGGGATGAGAATGTTCAAGAGAAAGTTAAGAAAAGGAAGGATTGTTTTAAAGCCACTCATTTATGTAATAATACTGAAAGCTGGGAAGATATTAGGTGGCTAAAAAGGAGACTAAAAAGGCTGTAAGTGAAGCTTGTAATAAAACGCATGAGGAGTTTTATAAGGAGTTGGGGACAAAAGTTGGAGAGCATAAGATCTACAAAATTGCAAAGAATAAAGAGAGAAACTTGAGAGACTTGGACCAAGTGAGGTGTATAAAGGATGAATAAAGTAGAATTTTAGTCACTGATAGAAATATTAAGAATAAGTGGGAAGCTTATTTATATAAATTATTCAATGAAGAAGGGGGTGAGGTGATTTGTGACCTAGAATAATTGACAACTCAAGAAGAGGATTTTAATTTGTCATTTTATAGAAGGATCTGAGTTGTTGAGGTTAAGGAAGCTCTTAAGAAAATGGACAATGATAAAGCGGTAAGACCGGATGGTTTTTCTATTGAAGCTTGGAAATGTTTGAAGGAAGACAAAGTGTTATGGCTGACTAAGTCATTCAATGAGATTTTGCGATCTAAGAAGATGCCTGATGAGTGGAGGAAAAGTACCTTGATCCTTACGGGATATTCAAAATTGTGCAAACTATAAGGAAATAAAGCTGATGAGTCATACGATGAAATTGTGGGAAAAGATGATCGAGCACAGGTTGAGGATGGAGACTGATATTTATGAAAACCAATTTGGATTCATGCTTGGTAGGTCCACAACAGAAGCAATTTACTTATTGAGGGGGCTAATGGAAAAGTATCGAGGTAAAAGAAAGGACTTCCATATAGTTTTCATTGATTTGAAAAAAGCGTATGATCAAGTGCCAAGAGGTACTTTGGAGAGCCTTGGAAAAGAAGGAGATAAAGGTCGCATATATCAAAGCCATTCAGGAAATATATGAGGGGTAACAACTAGTGTTAGAATATCTAGATGGGAGACAAAAAGACTTTCCTATAAGGATTGGCCTACACCAAGGATTAACTTTGAGCCCTTATTTGTTTAACCTAGTGGTAAATATTTTAACTGAGCCTGTAAAAGAGAATATCCCTAAATGCATGCTTTTTGCTGATGATATTGTTTTGTTAGCTGATTCTAAGGAGGAAATTAATTTTTTGCTTGAAACGTAGAGACAGAACTTGGAGGGGAAAGGTTTTCATTTGAGTAGGAGCAAAATGGAATATATATGCATTGTAATTTTGACAAGCGACACGCTGAAAGTGAGGTGGAAGTTAAATTGGGAGAGGTCATGTTATTCCCCAAGTGATAAAATTTAGATATTTGGGATCAATTATTCAAAAAGATGGTGAAATTGATGGAGATGTTAATCATAGAATTCAAGCGGGATGGTGTAAATGGAAAAAATCTACTGGAGTTATTTGTGATAAGAAAGCATCTAATAGAGAAAAAGGAAAGCTCTATTGCATTGCTATAAGACCAGCAATGATGTATGGTAGTAAATGTTGGGTGTTAAAATGACAACATGAGTATAAAATAGGAGTTGCAGAGATGAGAATGTTAAGATGAATGTGTGTTTATATAAAATTAGATAGATTCATAATGATCATATACGCGAATGAGTTAGAGTGGCTTCTATTGCAGAGAAAATGATAGATAATCGTTTGAGGTGGTTTAGGCATGTGTAAAGAAGGCCGTTGGATGCACCGGTAAGGAAGGTTGATCGAGTATTATAGAGCCTCATAAAGAGAGATCGAGGGAAGCCGAAGCAAACACTTAGCAAGAAGGTTGTAGAGAGGGACCTTTTGGCAGAGCAACTTATCTAAAGATATGATTTTTGATAGAGCACAATGGTGTCGTGCAATCCATGTAGCTAACCCCACCTAATGAGATTAAAGCTTTGTTGTTGTTGTCTTACTCTTAGATTTATGTTATATATTGTTAGTATTATACTTTATTGTATTTTTTTTATCATTCTATACATATTTTTATTAAGAAAAATAAATTAATACACTCACTTTGAAAGTTGCAGATAAAACTTTTTTATTACATGACAAAATATTAATTTTACTTTATATGCTACACTTTAAAAACTTTTATAATAACTAGTGTCTATTTTAATTTCTGTTGATAACATTCTTATGTTACTTATTACCTTTTTACACTATTAAAATCCCCCTCCTCCTCTCCCTTTTTGTCATCCAAATAAGGTAAAACAAAATCCTTATCAAACTCTCCATTTCCATTCCCTCTATTAAAATGCCTTCCTTTCCCCCTGCATTGGGTCAAACATACCCTTAGAGAAGTGTGATTATGCTTTTCCTACACTTCAAATAACAATAAAGGAATAAGAGAGATTGGTGGTTGCATTAAGGAACCCAAGGCAGGAACTAAGCACTTCTTGGACAACAAAATAAGGTGGCATGACTTTTCCTTTGACGCAAGGTATTAAATAATGTTAATAATGATAATAATTGGATAGGATCATCAACTTTATGTTTGTGACTTGATATAGTTTTCATCTTGTTGAGGGCCGTTTTGATAGAAACAACTTATGAGAAGTAACTTGAAAAAAAGTTACTTATCAAAAGTGACTTGTGTTTGGATGAGAATTTACAGAAGTGACTTTTTTTTAAAACGAAGACCTGTTTAGATGATAAGTAGAAAAGTAACTTATGATAGATTTTTTGAGGATTTTTGTTTTGTTTTTTAAAAAAACTTTATCATGTATTTGAAATTTGATAGTTATGTTATATTTAAAGTAAGATCATTCTTTCCATATTGTCATAATTAATTTAAAAAAAACTAAAAATAGTAAAATACAAAATTAATTGTTCATTTCTAGTTGGATGAGAAGCTTCTAACAAATTGGTCTCTTATTATGTCACAAGTACAATTCATTTGTGTTGAACTTCTAGTTGATGAGGATGCTCCTTGAAATTAATGATAATTGTTTTCAAGAGTGATATTTGCTACTTCCCTATCTCTAAATTCCATATCAA
>JBAGKO010000015.1:18696289-18728889 GCA_037177275.1 Acacia concinna | reverse complement strand
AAAGAGTACACATAGATAAATAATATAGTGTGTGAGTGAGAGTGTGTGTGTGTGTTTGTGTGTGTGTGTGTGTGTGAGAGAGAGAGAGAGAGAGAGAGAGAGAGTAACATAAACAAAATAAATTACAAGATGAAAAAATAATATAAAAATAGTAACAAGAAAGATTTAAATAGACAACATAAAAAAATAATAAAACTAGCTATAGAACAACAAATAATGTAAATTAGAAAGATAGAAAAAATGTAGAGAATAATAACATATAATATAGTATGAGAATGAGAAAATTAGATAGTAGAAGAAATAGAAAACCAAACCGTAGATCTTAAGAGCAAACTCGTGCTGATAACGTGTTATAAAATTAGGAAAATGCAAGATATTGAAATGAGAGAAGAAGAAAGAATTTGAGAGAAAGAGTGAGCAATGTCTTGATCTTTTTAGATGCTTATAATATGTATTACAAATAAATAATGAAATGAATTCTCATAAGTGTGTGCAATAGGTAATATTTGAGTTATGAGAATAAACACTCCTAAAAGTTATGAGGTCCTAAAAGTTATGAGGTTATGAAGTGAAGTATATAAAAAGCTAAGAGTTGGAATCTTATAGACATTCATATTCTATAATTTTTTACAACAGTAAAAAATATAATTATTTTCTAAAAGTACAATGTTTATGAATGAAAGAGAAAGAATAATGATAAAATAAAGGAAGGATAACAATATATGATAAATAAATAATATGAGAATGAAGGTAAAATAGATAAAAATTTATTTATTATTGAAGCAAAGTGAAATAAATCCCTGTTTAATAGAACCCATCCAAATAAAATTATCATAAGGGAGTATAGTAGGTAGTATTTTATTTCATTTTCTTTAATAATTATTTTATTTCATTTTCTCTGATCCCTCCTTTCCTAATTTCTTCTGCCTCTCCGTCCCTTCCCTTCCCTCAGTCGTTCGCTCATCCCCTCCGTCAATACTTGTCTGCTCGTCTTCCTTCGGCCTTGGACTCTACCTTTGATCTCCACCCCGCTCTTGCTCTCGGTCTCGATCTCGATTTTGTAAGTTTCAATTTCTTTCTCGCCCTTAATCTCATTTGCCAGTTTGTCTTCCCTGTGCACGTTTGTCAGAAATCAATCCTCATCCTTCTATTGTTGAATCATCTTAGTCTCATAATTTGTGTGTACTGTGTTCAATTTCATTTATTGTTTATTTTGGTATGTGGACAATTATTATCTTCATTTAAGAGAGGCAATTGTTTATGTGAATTAGGGTATGAGTTTTGAATGATTACTCTCTTGGAGATGCGCTTCTCATCTTATCTTTGTTGTGCTTCAATTTGTGGCTGTCCCTACGTCTTTGAGTTTTCAAAAAATTCTGAACTTTGATGCAATTTTCTTTCGTAGCTTTTTGTGCCAGAGTTGTTTTTTTATCCTATTTATCCCCATATTTTTCCTCTCAACACCGGCAGCTCCAAGAGTTGTTTTTGCTTATCTTCAATTTGTAGCTTCCCATCAGTCTCTGGTTCAAAAATTTTGTACTTTAATTCGAGATATGACCGAAGCAAGAGTTATTTCCTTTAATTTCAATGCTGTCGTTGTCTGTCTGTTTATTAATGTCATTGTGGCTATTTTCATGTGTCGTTGGGGCCATTTTTCCATGTAGCTTTACAGTTCTTCTCTTCTAAAACGAGGTAGTTTTAGGTTCTTTCACTTCTTTTCAAGGACATTTCAGTTGGTGTATCTCTCCCGACGGATGTCTTGTCCTTTATGTTAGGTTTATGGAAAGGAAGATTATCTAATTTAATGTCAATGTGCTGTGTGAATGGAGTATAGTTCAAAATGTTAAAAGGGATGTTGCATTGGACAATTAGATGGTTTAAGGTCTTGGATATTTAAATTGCTAGGGTTCTTTGCCCTTTTTTTTGGCAGTGGTTATATCGAAGAATAGGGAAACTGAAACATACTTGGTTCCACAATCAGATGATTTGGTCTTTTGCTTATCTGCTCTATTATACATATGTTATATTTTCCCTAATTTCTTCCTTCTTTTCTTAATCATTCGCTTAATTCTATTGAGGGTTATGTGAAATTATAACCCCATGGCATCGTTAGGATCATTGATTGAATAGGGATGAAAATGAACAAATAGACAAGAAACAAGAAATGGCCCTTGTGTGATTCTCTTTCTTTTAAAAGAAAGATATATAATGTTGAGTAGTGATAACAGCTAAGAAGGACTATTGAGCATTTGATACAAAAATGGCCTTTGTTTTTAGTGATAGTTTTTTTTTGCCCTTACAGTCAAACTGGTAATGCCAATCATGTTTATCGTTCCCCATCATTTAGCACTACTCCCTGGGAGTGGATTGTTTTAATTATTGATATTTCTTTTTCATATTTATCATCTAATTAAGTTGCTCCCCCTTCTTTTTTCTCATGTTGATTTGTTCAGCCTCTAAATGGATCTGGAGACTGAAAACCGACTAGCTGCTCTTCTTATGAAAGAAGCAGCTGAATTGCGACGACAGGCTGAAAAGGAAGGTGTTCTTGCATATCTTCGAGAGCCTAATAAACGGCATCGACCAAATTCACGCTTCCTCACAGCAACTGTACTTGGGGTACAACAAGGTATGTCCCCTATTTACTATTTACTATTTTAGAAATAGAACTGGGTCAGAGCATTTGGTGATGGAAATTATATCAAATGAGTTTGAAAATTTGAAATTTGATATAAGACAGTACCTGCTCTGACAACAAGCCGCTTTTTCCATCTCTTGGTGGGCCTTCACATAATGTAATTCTTAATGACTTTTCTTTCCGATGACCATTTGATCTTAATTTTTCTTTCTAATAGTCTTTAGAACTTCTGGATTTGTTACCTATGACATTAATGTAAAGTGCTTTCATTTTTGTGAACTGTTTGGCCCAAACCAATTTAACACCCAATCTTAGTGCACAACAACTTCTGATTCATGCAATCTCATGTTAGCATTTGTGGTTCAACCTCATATTAAATACACCTATTTCTGAGTTGATGAGTCTCAGTCTGCTAATGAGTTTAAAGTGGGCTATCTTTTGAATTGTACATATGCATACTATTATCTATTTCTTAGTGATATTTTAACTGAGACCCTGTTGTTTTTGTAAAGTAGCACACACGTTCAGTCTTTGATTATTTTCAGAAGTATGAGGGGAAAAAAAAAGTTATCGGAATCAACCCAATAATCTCAATCTTCAACCATTCTTGTGCTTTTAGTAAAACGAAAGTGTTGGCTATCTTCTTAGCTAGAGATGTTAGATTTGTCAAACCTGTTGCAATTTAAATTTATTTTGTGTATCATTTGAAAATCTTCCTTTTCCTGTATTTGGTGGTTATTGTGTTGAGCGTAAGCATTTTTTCTCGAGCTGCTAGTTATGTTCTTTCTGTTTGTGCCTCATTCTTTTATTCTTTCTTTTTTTTCCCCCCCAGCAAATCGAGCGGTAGAAATAAATGAAATGTGGCAAGTCCGGCAGAAAGAATTAGACCTTGATAAAAGGCGTGAAGGTTCATCTGGAGATCAACACTCTGACAAAAGCAGCCATAGGGACAGTAACTCATCAAGAAGCACCGGAAGGATTGCCAAGGATCACAATGGTACTGCTGCCTCTGCTTCATGCTCTAGTAAAAGGGAACCTGCTGACCATTGCCCTGAAGGTTTAAGGGATGAAGAGCTCGAGTTATTTCTAAACTCAAGGTATTATTGATATTTGACATTTTATATGCATGGTGCTTTGTTATTGAAACACTGGCTTAAGATTGTAACTAAAGAAACACCGTCTTTTGCAGGACCAAGCGAGGCAGAGGAGCCATTGGTCCAAGGATGGACGAGACAGGTCCTTACCTTCCACGTCACTCGGGTGAAGATGAGCCTATTGCAAGTTCTGATGTAAGCAACCGTCGTGTCTATGGCCCAGAAAAGCCTGCTTCACTTAAGTCATATGAATCTTCCGACAATGAGGAGGAGGAGGTCCGTGTAAAGAGAACGAAGAAGGCTAAAAAATCTCACCCAGGAAGTTCAGACAAGGAGCGTCCTAAAAAGCACAAATCCAAAGAGAAATCTAGACACAAGGAAAAGAAGAAGGAGAAAAGAAGCAAGCATCGCCACTGAGTTGTTGACCCTGCCATCTGCTTTTAATTTACATGTGCGTTCAAAACTCTCAAATTTCCGTTTTACGCAATGCTTCGTAGATATGTTCTGTAACATGAAATGCAACATATTGACAACTAGAGACCAATCTTCCAACAAGATGTAAATAAATTAATCTATCTTTTGTAATGTCGGGATATTCAAATTTGCTTCCCGGCAGTTGTTTTATTTCAAGTTACTTGTAACTTATTCTCTCTTACCAAGACATGGATTAAATTTAACAAATTCATGGGAAAAAAATTCCCTTATTAAAGTTTTTGTCCTTCTCTATATTCAGAAATCATTTTCATTTATCTCTACTTTCTTTCGAATAGAATTCAAATAGGAATAAAATATCAAATAATTAAAAAACTGCCAAATTTTATTCATGATAATTTTTATTTTTTTTTATTTTTTTGGCCTGCCATCTATCGAACCCGTGCCTAGAGTGAATGGCATCACTATGAACCGGAACTAACTATTCATGATAATTTTAATATGCAATAAAACCATATTTTAGAAATGTTTTTACAAAACATAAAAGGGAAAATCCTAAAAACAGACAAGGGAAATATGAAAATTCTAATTCAGAGTAATAAGATTCGGAAATCTTAGATAAGTTTTTTTTGTACTTTTTATGTAATTACGAAAATGTTACTGAATTTTTAACAATACCAGTATCGTAATTCACAATAAGAGTATTACAATTAACAATAGTAGCACAGACAATTCACAATATAAATATGTAGTACCTAAATACTTCTGTTATTGTTAATTGAGATACTCTTGTTGTAAATTACTACACTCGTGTTGTTAAAAATCCAGTGGTATTTTTGTAATTACACAAAAAAGAGTACAAAAAGACTGATTTAGGTTTTTTTTTAATCTTGCTGCTTTGAATTGAGATTTTCATATTTCCCTGGTCTTTTTTTGGGATTTTCCCAACATAAAATTTAGGGTTAATATAACTTCTGGTTCCTCAAGGTTGACCCAATTTTGATTTTAGTCTTTCAAATTTAAAACAAGTGGTTTTCATCCTTTAAGTTTACTCTGTTTATAATAGTTGGTCCCTCAAATTTAGAACAAGCGGTTTTGATCCATTAAATTTACTCTATCCATAACAGTGGTCCCTCAAGTTTCAAAAAGACTTGTTAATACCATTAAATAGCTAATATAACATGCTTATTAGAACAATTGACATATTCTTTTAAGTTGGCTGTCAGTTTAAGACAATTTACTCTATTCAAAAATCATCATAACTCTACATTTACTAGCTCGCCATTAAATAACTTCGTCCCTCAACTGTTCTAATGAGTATGCCACATAAGCTATTTTACAGTATTAATAAGTCTTTTTTTAAACTTTAAAGACCAACTGTTATGAACAAAGTAAATTTAAATTATTAAAATCACTTATTTCAAACTTGAGAGATCAACTGTTATTAACAGAATAAATTTAAAGAACCAAAACCATATATTTTAAATTTAAGGGATCAAAACCAAAATTGGATTAAATTTGAGGGATTAAAAGTTATATTAACCCTAAAATTTAGACAAATCGAGTTTCAGTTTAAAGTCAAGATGATTAGTGGGGAAAAGAGGATAGTAAAAGCCTAGGAATATAGCCAAATCCCAAATAGTGGTAGCTTGATAGTGGCCTCTACAAGGGGTTAGGGACCAAGAGCCGTGATCTTCGATTATAGGCTCATGGCCTATTTTGTCTCAGGACTTGACAATAATGTTCTGACTTTTTAACGTTGAATGTAATTTAATGTTCACCTAAATTTATACCGTAGAGCCCAGAAACGGTGTTCAAAGTTCAAAGTCCTTCCTGGTGACAATATCCAAGAGTTGACCAAGAATTCTCTCATCGTCCCTAGGCCACGCCTAGCTCCTACGTAATTTTATAGGTGCTCATAGTACAAAGCAAGAAATTCACATGTACTACATGATGTTAAAGATTAGATTTTTGTGGCCCTCTCTTCACTTACTTCACTTTCATCTAATCTACTCTGTATATGGACCACTAAACTGATTCGTGAAAATAAATACGTGAAAATGTGAAAATTGTAACATCTGTTTTTTTTACTAATATACCTTTATTTATAAGGAAATAGGAAATAAAAAAGAAAATAAAGAAATTATAGTAATAAAAAGGACGGTGGGGAATAAAACATAGATATAATACAAGTAATATGCCTCTGGGACTGTGAAAATTCGTTAGCAAAATAATAAATTAATTGGTTAAAATAAAAAATTATCTAAATGTTGGCAAAAAATTTGTCAATTTTAGTCATTCTCTGTTGAACTTTAGTCATTTTGTTTTTGTCATTGTCTTCTCAATTTTAGCTATTCTCTATTGAGTTTTAGTCAGAACCCCTCATTTATCATTTACCAAATTTAAGTAGTCTTTCAAATGTTTTAATGTTTATAGAGTATTTATTTGTCTTTTTTCCAATAATAAATTAATTGGTTAAAATAAAAAAAATTATATAAATGTTTCTTATAAAAAAAATGAATTATGTGTGACAGTTGTTTCATATAAAAATAAAGGAATAAGTATTTATTTTCTTTATAAACGAGTATGGAAAATCATAAAGAATTTAAAATAAGTTTTAAACAAAGTATACAACACAAAAAAAGAATTATAATAATAATAATAATAAATAAAGCATTTATACTATTTCATATTATAAAAAATATTCAATGCAGGTGGGATGCAAATCATTAAATACGTACAGCAAAATAAATCTTCACATCAACAAAAATAGTTTCACATCTTGAAATCTTACATACGAAAATAAAACAACTTCCACTCAATATTTCTCACACAACTACATAAACAAAGAAAGTTTCACTCCTAATTCAAATATGGAACGGTAATTTAGTCAACACAAAGAACTACAACCAAAAAAAATTTCACATCAATATAACCACAGTCAAACACCCACTTTAATTCATATGGATAAAATTGCAACTAATAGGGTCATACAACCTATTCCAGAAATGTCATATACTTGATGGCAGTCTACTCTAATATTATGATCACCCACTTCCAACTAAAACTTATGATAAGAATTTTCTTAAAATAGTAAATAACTAAATTAAGCTTAAAACAAAAAGGCATTCTTGTCAAAATCATTGCAAATTAATGTCTATGGTCCTCCCAAAAATTGACGAATTTTGTCTCAAGAGTGAATTATAAGATTGATAGAAAAGAAGGAAGGAAGAATGGCTTTTACAAATTTGGAGTTTACTATTTAGAAATTTTCATATGAATATAATTAAACATGAATTGTGTAAACTTGTTTTGCACTTTTGAGCACATGGTGCATGAAACTATCTTAAAAGTTAACCTTAAAAATTTATTTTTATTTTTTTAAAAATTAAACTTTCGCAAATCTGAGGTTGACAATAACAGTGTTAGACTTGCCTTCTACTTTTAAGCCTGATATCTTTAAAAAAAAAATAGTGTGGGCCCAGTAGAATTTACTTCTAACCAACCTTTCATCATTAACTGTAGGGCAGTTAAAATAATTGTGGCAATTTGTCAATATAAATTTTTTAAAGTCCCAACTTATGGTGGCAGCAAAGAAATTTTTGAGGTGTGGGTGGTTTGAAACTGCTGTTGAAATATTATTGTACTCCTGCGAGTGTTTAATTCTACCTCCTATTTTAATATAAAAATTATTTGACTACAGTTAGTTATTTATAATATATATATATATATATATATTATTTTCTTAAAATATCATTTTTTACCATCACTACACTTCAATAAAAATTTCTTAATACATGTATCAATAGGATATTTTAGGAAAACATTAAAACGTTGGGTGTAAAAGTGGGTAGAGGTAGTAAAAAATCTATTTCAACTAGTTTTTTGTAGTTCAATTCCTTCAATAAAATAGATCTTACATTCAAGATGTGAATGAGTACATTTTAGCAGATTTTTTTTTTAAAGTAAAGGAGGGAGGACTTTCTAGCAACTTGTGATGAATTTTTTTTTTTTTTTGGTAAGTGCTGAAACTTGAATAAGATGATTTTCATCGGTTTTTTTTTTTGTTTATTATGAAAATAAATACTTTAAATGTTATATATCGCAATAAAATTGTCCATGAAAAGAAAATGAAATGGGAAAAATTACCTGCTTGAATGAGAAGTTAATTATGCAAAATTATTGGATAGTATATAGATTTTTTAAAAAATATTTATTATATGTTTATAACTTTAAGGTCTTTTTGGCGATCAACATATCAAGAATATGGACGAAAGGGATAGATAGATTATTTCTTTTTAATCCTGACAAAAAAAATAGCATTTCTTTTTAATCAAATCAGAAATGTATTGTAAATATAAAAAAGTTAAACGCGGGAACAACAAAAAGTATTAACTAGATAAATAATACGTAAATAAATATTGATTGAATATCAAAGCAGCATATTAAAGATATTTCTTTTTATCAATACAAAACATCAAACTCATAAGAAATTACTCCCTCTGTTTCTACTAACAAGATTCTTTTAGAGAATGTTAAGAAAACTAATTACATTACTCAATAATGTCATATGTTGTATTTTATTACATTATATAGTAGTTAATAAGTCAAACAATATAATTTAAAGAAAAACAACAAACGTTAATATTTTAAAGTAATGTAATTATCTTTCTTAGGATTTTCTTAGGATTCTCCAAAAAAGTCTTATAACTAGATGTATTGAAAAAAAAATATTAACTAGATAAATAATACGTAAATAAATATTGATTGAATAGAAAAGCTTCATTTTTATCAATACAAAACATCAATGTCTTAAAATAATGTAATTATCTTTTTTAGAGTTTTTTTAAGATTATTTAAAAATATCTTATAAATAGAAACGGATGAAGTATACGCACACTACAAGATCTTATTAAGCATTAGAGGTAGTGCGCGCGCGCGGTGATTAACATTGATTGATTTTAATTCAACACATTTACTCAAGATGACTTACACTACAAAGAGATTATATTAAGATTGTAGAGGTAGTATATAGTAATATTTTACAGATTTTGTATTAAACTGTACAATATATATAGTATGTCACATCGATAATTATATAATTTGAATATAAGTACCATTTTTATATTTTGTACAAAATTTGAGGCAAGATATGCATTTTATGACTAGTATTACTCCAATTATAAATGTATAATGTAGTTTGCAATGCGGCTTGCACATCGAACTAAATATAATATTTAGGACTAAAGGAGTAGATGATGTAATTTTTTTAATATATCTTAAGGATAAAGACACAAAAATATAGTTAAAACATGTAAAAGATAAATAAGTTTAGTCGTTGTTAATTAAGATACTCAATGTGTTAATATATCTACTTTCACACATTCAATATCTTAATTCACAACTACAAAACTTATTTACCTTTTACATATTTCAATTGTATTTTTATATATTTTTCCCTATATCTTATATGATATGTTTCATATATATAAAATTGACAACAAAATTATTATTTATAAATAATGAACATTCATATTCAATCTTCTAACTCCATGTTATCTATAAAGGGCCTATGACTCGGTAAACACATGGATTTTGACAAAATTAGAAACTCTACACTTACTCTTTAAAAGCTCGACACTTAATTCTAGTAGCTTGTGGATAGGTGCTTCCTATTCCTTCCAAGGAAGATATTCAAAATTTTAGGATCTAGATTTATATGTGCTGACTATCTTTACCCAAACGGCTCAAAAAGATCAACCAAGATTTTGATATTTTGATGACGCGTCCTAATACTTGTTTGGAATTTGATGACATGCCCCGGGCTTTCAATAGTGTTGTCTAATTAATAGGCCTTTTTTTTTTTAAGAGTTAAAGGTGAGATTTTAGCAACAAAGTTTTTGTTTTTGTTTTTTTTTTATGAGAATATGTATTTTGTGGTGTCTATAGCGTTCAGAAGTATTTTTCAAGTGCATCCAGTATTTGAAAGAATTTTGTGGTGTTTACAATATTCTAAAATATTATTTTTATGTACACCCAATGCCTTAAATTTTTTAATGAAAAATACTTTAAGTACCGGACTAAACACACCTTCACTTGAAAGACTTGTTGGGAGTTTAAAACAAAGTTTAAATTGCTCCTTAAACAACTTTTTGGGTGAAAATTCTTTTGAAAAATTAAATATTTTAAAGACAAAAAATTGTACAACAAATATTTTAGAATGTTAAATCCACTAAAAAACATAATATTTCATAATGCTACACACATCACAGAATATTTTAAAGTGGTAGGCACATTTTTATTTAATTATTATATTGTCATTGCTTAGCACACTATAACCGTCTAAGGGCCCGTTTGGATAGTGATTTAAGATGAAAAGTAACTTTAAAAAAAATGACTTATTAGAAGTGATTTGTATTTGGATAAAAAGTAATAGAAGTGATTTTTATTGTGATGGAATTTTTTGATAATGAACTTTTTGATGAAAAGTTCATACACATCCACTCAAACACCCACAATTTAAAAAACTCCTTAAATTTCACTGAAATGCTCTTTAATGGAGCTTTTTAAACCCACCCAAACACCCACTAAAAAGTTACTCCCTCTGTCTTTATATATAAGATTTTTTTTTTGAATGGGCATGTCCTTATTTATAAGATATTATTTGACTTTCTCTTTATCATGTACTCTTTTTCCTATTTTATCCTCATTCTCTCATATTATTTATTGCACATATATTCTCTTTCTTCCTTTTTTTTTTTCTATTATTACTCTTTCTCTCTCTCATTCATAAATATGGGTATTTTAAAAAAAATGATCATATTTCTTACATATTTATTACTTTTAATTAATTTTAACTGTTTTTCTAGAATCACGCAATTTGATTAAAAATATCTTATATATAGTGGCGGAGGAGCATCAATTTCAGTCTCCTTGCCGGCTGTTCGTGACTATACAATATTTTTAATATTTGTGTTCTTCTGAAGTTCTGATGCCTTTTTGATCTTTCTTTCTTTTTTAATTATTTTTTTCTTTTTTGTAATTATGAGAAGGGAGAATTTCAGAAAAATACCTCCCTAAATTCCAAAACCTAAAAAAGGATGTTAACATTTTAAAAAGACACTAAGGTACCATAGACTAAATTGGAGTTTTGAAATTCGCTGACATAAACAGTTATATTTTTCACAAGATGAGTAATGGTTTTCACAAGAAGAGTAATGGTTTTCGCAATAAGAGTAATGGATTTCACTAGTCTGTGTTGGTCTGTGTTAATCACTCTTTCCCCCTCAAAATTCGCTAATGTGAACAGTAGTGTATTTTCACTATTTGATTAATGGTTTTCGCAAGAAAAATAATGGTTTTCGTTATTTCTTGTTGATCACTTTCTCTCTCCCCTCCTTTGACGGTACTGTTCATCTGACACTGACACTGACATTAACACTGTTCATCTAATAGAGGAGAGAGAGGAATGTACCGTGACGTGAACATTGTCGAATTTTTCACCATTTGAGTAGTGGTTTTTACTAGAAGAATAATGGTTTTCACTACTTCATGTTGATCACTGTTCATGTCAGAAAAATTTTAAAACTCCAATTTGATCTATAGTACATTAGTGTCTTTTTAAAATATTAACGTCATTTTTAGGGTTTTAGAATTTTGGGAGAATTCTCCCATCTAAGAAACAAACCCATATTTCTGATTCGGATATACGCAAAATCTGTCAGCTTGTCTTGGCATTACTTGTCATGCTGAGGCTTTAAGGCCACTAGCAGACAGAGGCAAGATAGTGACAATTTTTTCGTTTTAAACTGTCGCGGTTTCTTTTTATTTATAATCCATGATAAACGCACACCCCAAATCATTCAACGTTCAAAATTTTTACAAAATGTTGACATTCATAAAATTATAAGACATCAATTAATTGATTTATTATAAAACAATTTCAGTAACAATCTCGCTCTTTTTTTTTCCACATTCATCCAAGTTTATTTGTCATATGCACTAATTATAAGGATCCTGAATTTTTTAAAGGATTCTAAAAAAAATTTAAAAAATTAATTACATTATTTTAAAAAATTAAAATTTATTATTATTTTTTTAAATTATGTTGTTTAACTTGTAAACTAATATATAATGTAATAAAACACAATATATGATATTATTAAATAATGTAATTAACTTTTTAAAAATTTTACTAAAATTCTTTAAAAAAATCAACATCCCTTTATAATTATGTAATTATGAGAGGAGGGAGTATGAAACTTACAACTGAATTACAACCTTTTTTTTTGTTTTTGTTTTTTGGCCAACTTGGGACAAAGGCGTTTCTGACGAGTACAGTCTACAGAACATTGATTTTTCGGTTCATTGCACAGCTTGCCCACACCCAAACAACATGCTACTACTGATTTACACCAAAAGGGTGGGGATCCTCTGCAACAAAACGTTCTGATGAAGCAAAAGCACAAGTGTAGCTGTAGTTTCTCATACATGCATAGATCCACCTATTCTCGATTATGGCTTATTGCCTTCTAATCTAAATAACATTTCTGAATCCTGTCCTATTGGATGCTCTCGCTCCTAAATTGCAATATCCATGAACATAAAACAAGAAAACGACCCCATTATTTCCAGACTCCGTGCATGAACACAGGTTCTGTTTTGGTCATGAGTCCTCATTATGGTGATCCGTCTCGTCGTATATCTCCTCCTGGAAAAATAGTAATGTTTATTAACGATTTTCTGCAGGATAGTTTTGGGGTTTGTGCTTGTGTGGAGGAGTATAAAATCCCATACTTTGAAATATTTCTGAGTGCACAAAAAGGAAGAAAGAGAGTTCAGGACAAGATTTGATACCTGTAAGAGCTCTTCAATCACATCTTCCATTGTGATGATCCCAACAGCTTCTTCTTCTTCTGGGACCTTTGGAAGTGAACTTCCATTGATCTCCAGAATGTCTGAGTACATATTCTTTGACCATTTTTTGGATCGAGAACTGCCGAGCTTCCTTGGAGAATTATGTGAATTCGGAAAGCTTTTCCACTTATGAAATGACTTCTTTTTTAACAGAACTTTTTCAGAGGAAGGCTTAACACTGCCATCAACATCCACAATCCACTCTTTTGTCGAGCCTATGCCAGAGGTATAAATGATGGTTGAGCCTACACCAGAGGAATGAAGGATAGTGGCAGGTTATTATCAACCACAATTACAAGTTTGAATTCAGAGGAATCTATATTAAATAGTGGCAAAAGATAAAAACATCAATCACAGTATTAGCGCTTACCAGGTTTATCAGAAGGTTGCTGAGTTGAATTTTCACTCTGTTTTACAACAACAGCCATGTGGCTGTGGCCCTTCTGGAACTCATTCAAAATGTCATACAGTGGCATACTACCTTGAACTCTGTCAAAATAGTGGATTTTAAGGCATAAATTCAGAATGACATTTCACACAAATATGTGTCAGATTCTATAAAGGATCAACATGCATTCTATCATGAAACTATTAAATATCTACCTTGGAATCCTTCGGATAGTTACACTCTTCACTGGTGCTTCATCTTCTGGGTGAATTGTTAACAAGTTCTTGACCTGAAATTAAGCAGCATAGATTTAGGAAATGCATTGCCAAGGAAAACTTGAGGAGGAGGAGAATAACCAGACATTGAACAAAAGTAGAAAGAATGTAATCCAAAGAAAAAACAATTGCAAGAACCATGGATCCAATTTAATCAAATTACTGAATTGATAAAGACTTTGTAATCTGCAACTGCAAGATGGTAACCAGAATCCCCGATAACATGAAAGTTAACCGTGGAAAACAAGAATTATAGGTTTTAACAAGCTGTCCCATTTTGGTTCATGGAAATGTCCTAAAATGCTACAAACTTGCACAAGTGCAATCCTATGTAAGAGAATCATGAACCGCCCTTGATTCATAACTGAACAACATGAAACAAGTATCTCATCTAATAACGAAAAATTCAATCTCATAAATGATATAAGAACTTGTGATCTATGAGAGCAGCGTTTTGGCTATATAATTGATTACTGATCTCATACTCTTCATACACTATGAAATTTATTCTTCTATGGGTGAGAAAAGGGAGGGGCGGTTACCAGAATAAGTCCGATAATATTTGTGGGTTGCTCATAATAAACTGGAACTCTGCTATGCCCTTTCTCCAATATTAAACTCATTAATTCCCTGCTTATTATCAAGCATTCAATTAGATTGTCAAGTGCTGCATAACATAACAAGGAAATCTTGCATTCTATTATAACACATTACCGGTCAAGCTTTGCATTAATATCGATGGCAAAAGTTTCAGATATAGGGGTCATAGCATCACTGGCAGTTTTCTCAGTCAGTTCAAGCGCCCCAGCAATAATTGTTGTTTCATCATGTGTCAGTTCTCCACCTTTTCCAGCCTAAATTTAAACACAAGACCATAATACTAAACAGAAGATAAGAGTGCATGCATTTCAAGGTAATGAGTCTGAGTCTAAATAACCACAAGAGAAAAAAACAAGGTGGTCTTCAGTCATATTCCAGGAAAACTGTATCACAGAGAGGTCAAAAAGTGCGGAGTGCTAATGAATTAACAAGATGACAGATAACTAGTAAGTTCACCTTTAAAAGAAAGGTAGCAAAAACAAAGCTAAATAAATTAGTTGTAAAACAATAAAAAAAAAAATCACATAGCTTTGCTACTGACCTCATTACCGTGCATGCTCACAAGTTCTTTTAACTCAGCTCTGCGGAAAATGGCTCCTTTTCGATGACCCAACAAAAAGTCCAAAAGCTGAAGAACCACAGATATGCAAAAAATGCAAAGGGGGAAAACATAGATCAGTAATGAGAATATAAATTTTTGTTTTTTGGCTTACTGACAACAGTTTAACAAGATTTCAATTTGATTTATCTTACCTTGCTGATTGGAAAAGCAACTGGATAGCATACCCATACAAGCACACGAACAAACGGTGCCACTGTTGCGCCAATCACGAGGCCATAACGAGTACAAACAGACTGTGGAATAATCTTCACACAAATAAAATTAAACAGATGTCAGAGCATTTTTTAAGCACCATACTGAGTAATTGAGTATTAGAAGTTCCTCCTATGAGATATATGGTGGGTTTATTTACATAGTAAAAAAGTTTACAAACATGCAAAATTTAGAAACTTCAAGCTTAGGAAATTACTATCATTAATGACAAACATTTTTCAAATCGCCAATCATGTGTGTTAAAAGGCATCTACAAACTCATAAAAAATAAAAAACAAAATCAAACTCACCTCACCAAACATAAGAATCAATGTCACTGAAATCAGGATAGCGGCCCATGCCTCAACGAGACCATCAAGAAATATAGGAAGTGCCTAAAAAACCCATCACAAAAAAAAAAAAAAAAATTAGCTCGATTTTTAAGTCATTCAATTAACCAAATTACACCATAGAACATAGGTTTTGATTGTACCTCCATGGCCGCGGCATTGCAAAGTAGCAGTGTAACGAGCAATAAATGTTGATTTCTGACAACAGGCAATATCTTCGCTGCAAATCACACATTCAAACAGTAGAGAATTAGTGGTCGCACGACATCCAACTGGTAATGTACTTTTTATTTCTTGGAAGCCAATAAATTTCTCAGTCATGCGATAACAGTCAGTTAGGAGAGCACAAAAATGCTTGAGGAGACGAAGGTTTTATAAAGAGTTTCATCCATAGGATCTGAAGGGACCACCTGGTTTAGTTGGGATTTCAAAAAAGAAATCACATCAAGCAGACTCAATAAACTTGGTATCAGACACAAATTTTCCAAAAAATTATGAAGAAAACTTCAAAATCACAAACTGGGGAAGGCAATTTTCCAGAAATATTTCCAGTATGACGCTCGAAAGTTTAAATCATAAAGAACAGGTCATTACATTAAGGAAGACTATTCAGTTTTGCTTGCAACGAGCTTGACAATTAGCAACAAGAAACAACGAAATTAACAACAAAAAGAGTGCACAGAAAGTAAGAAAACTAATTAATTAAAACTAGGAGCAAGAGATAAACGAGGACAAAACCAGAGATCATGAGCAAAGCAAATTACCTGCATATTTGCGATCCTTAGGGGTACCAGACTTAGCGAGAACTTCGAGATCAACGAGACTCAAGGACATGAGGCCCAAGGTAAGGCCAGACATCAATCCAGCAAACATAACGAGGAGCACGATTACGGCTAAGTAAACGAAAAATTCGGCTCCGCAACAGTGAACATGATTCCCCATTGAAGCTAACTCTCAAAAAACTTGAAAACCACTTGTTGTTGCAGCAAGGTGGCTTACAGAAATGGAAACAAGTCCAATGCAGAAAAAGGCAAAGAGGGAGAGATAGGATAATAGGGAAAAGAGGATGAGATGAAAGTATGGAGAGAGAAGAATAGGCTGAGACAGACGGAGGAGGATACTGTCGACGATCGAAGCAGTAATTGGTTAGAGGTATATATATACACAAAGATGAAGAATGAAATGGCAAAGGGCAGAGAGAGAGAGAGAGCGGGAGAGGGAGAGGGAGATGGAGATGGAAGGGGTTGTTTCTGCTGCTTCGGATTTGGCTTTTTTTTTTTGGTTGCGACGGGCGGTGCGGTGCTGTGGCTCCCCAAAAAGTGAAACTAATTATTTTTATTACAACAAAAAAATTATGGGTTTCAACACTGTTGGTTTTTATTCATGTAACAAAATTTTGAAGAATAATTTACTTAGCCTTAAATATAAAATATTCTTTCTGTTTTTAGTATATTTTTAATTTATTCTTGTTGATGAAGCCTCAACAATAATTAAAAATAGGGAAAATTGTAGATTAAAGAAGATAATTTTGATGTTTAAAAAAATGCATGTCTATTAACTAACTTATTTAATTTTTTTAATCTAATCAAATTAAACAAATATATCTTAATCGCAGAAGGAGTATAATTTATTCCTATTTGTTAGACAAATTATAAATTGTGAAAATTATTTACTATTTCTTAATCCGTCCTACTTAAATATATGAAATATTAGTAATTTGTTATAAATTATACCTTCTTTATCCGAGGTTTGCAAATAGAGTGGATGGTTATAACCGAAAAAAGTAGTAGATTTAAAGTACAAATAAGTTCTGGCAAAAAAAAAAAAAAAACCATGATTGACTTAAAATAATTTCATTGTTATATGAGAATTAGATAGTTTTGTTTAGAGAAAATTTTGAAAAAGTAGCCCTTAAAAATTTTATTGCAAGAAAGACTTAAATAAGATCATTGTTGTACAAAACTTACATAATACTAATATTTTTATATAAAAATTTATCAGATCATTTTCATCATAAAATTTTGATGGGACTTTTCTCCAATTTTTTTGGCCCCATTTTTTTAAATTTTAAAAATTAAATTTAATAATAAATTGTTACAAATAAATAATCACTTGATTCATCAACAATAAAAATCGACATAGTAGTATAATGCTTCTCTGATCATAGAAGTATATTTGTATTTGCTGCAAAGTTCATTCATATATGGTTATGAATATGCATTCTGGCTTTTTTAAAAAAAAAAAACTTTAAATATACGCTTTGACTTTAAATCCTATTCATAAGGTGAAAATCTCATTTATAAACACTCCTCTCTCCTTTCATAAATGATCGTTGATCTTGATTTTGAATGTAATATTTATTTGTCAAATTTCTCCCATCAATTTTCTTTCAACAACAATTAAATATAACCATAATTTAATAATGCACCCATAAATGAACTTTGGGAAATATAAACTAGCATTGGAAATTTTAGGGAATGAATAAAAGATTATTTGATAGGCTTTGGGAGATTTTTAGTTTGTAATCGAAGTATTTTAAGAAAAATATATCATATTCAGTATAATAAACTAATTTAACTATCTTTTAATTTAATTCATTTATCTAACTCATTATTATATTAAAACATTAGGGGTATTATTCTATATGCATCTACAAGTTATGAAACTTGGCTCCAACCTCAAAATTATGGAATTAAAACATTGTAGAGAAAACGGTAAATAAATACCCTTTAAATATTACAAGTTCTGGAAGATTACTCAAATTTAGTAAATGATAAATAAAAGGCTCTGAACAAAACTCAACAAAGAATTACTAGAATTTAATAAAGAATGACTAAAACTGACTAATTTTTTACTCTTCACTTGTTATTTATCAAATTTAACTCATTTTTTAATTTTTTTTATATTTATAAAATATTTATTTTTCTTTTTCGCAACGCTTTACTCTGACACTTCTTCATGGAATAGCAACATTGAATGAGATTATGTCTTTTCTCTCTCCTAGTCATATGATTGGTGATTCAGTTTCAAGACAAGGCAACATAAGAGAAATTATTACCATTATTACCAAATAGCTTCGTTTGGAAGTAGCTGGGGGAACAAAAGTAAGGGCTCGTTGGTATGAGGGAAATTTAAAGAGGGGAAGGAACTTGGTGAAGGGAAAGGAAAGGAAAAGATGGGAAGATTGTGATTGGGAAGGTTAGGGAAGATAGGCTGAGGGAAGATATGTTGTTTAGTATAAAGAAAATTGGGAGATGATAGTTGGGAAAAAAAAGAGAAATACCCATTTTACCTTAAAAAGTATAATTGATTGTTTATTAAATAAATTTGTATTCTAATCCATAAATACACTAATTATTAGTACAATACTATAAAAATAAAATAAATAAAATATAAATCATAATATAAGGAAATATAAATATTTTAAATATTAGTGTAAATATTAAATGGATAGAAAATTAAATGAAGAAAAAATAAATCATATAAATAATAAACGGACAAAAATACTTTGAACACCGATAGTTGTGGGACAATTAAATTACATAGTAATCTAAAACAATTTAATTGGTACAACCGTGCAAGTCTTAAGGCAAGAAAAAAATTATAATTCAACTAAATAAATATAAATATGAAAATAAATATAGTTGTAGATGTAAATATTTGAAAAAGGGAAAATTCCACTAAAATACCTTCTCAAATTGCAAACCCCAAACAGTCTGTTAACATTTTAAAAGGACATTAAAGTATTATGGACCAAATTGAGTTTTTCAAATTCGCTAACATGAATAGTGATCAACACGAAATAGCAAATTCCATTACTCGACTTGCGAATTATATTACTCAACTTACGAAAATTCAACACTGTTCATGTCACTAACAGGTTCCCCTTTCTCCTCTGTCACTATGTGTCAGTCAGTGTCAATATCATATGAATAGTGCTGACAGAGGGGGAGAAAGAAAGTGATCAGCACGGACTTACGAATTATATTATTTGACTTGTGAATCTCATTACTCAATTTGCAAATTCTCACTACTATTAACGTCAGCAAATTTTGAGAGGGAGAGAGAAAGTGATCAAGACATACTTGTGAATCCTATTACGAGACTTTGAATCTCACTAATGTTCACATCAGTGAATTTAAAAAACCCAACTTGATCCATAGTATCTTAGCGTCTTTTAAAATGTTAACCGACTTTTTAAGATTTTTGAATTTAAGAATGTATTTAAGTGGAATTTTTCCTTTGAAAAATTACGATAGTTGTTGGATAATTGATCTGGTTGTTAGAGAAATATTAGGGATACATATTTATTTAAATTATTTAAGATATTTTTTATTTTACTTATATATCAAATTCGAATTTGATGGCGATGCAGACAAAAAAAAAATCCCCTGTTTTGTAGGGATAAAACAGGGGATCGGTTTTCAGCGACATGCTGATATGCGAGTAAGCCGGTTAAATAGCTCAGTTAGTTACAGAATAATTGTGAGAGCTTAGAGATTGTTAATTGTATGACAATGAAATAAAATCACTCACAATTGTATTAAAAATAAACATAAACATTTGAGATTTTTCATTATCCACCTTCCTCAACGTCACTGACGGATATGTTGATGATGCCGATGACAATGTGACCATCAATTGAGAGATAAAAAACAGAATGAGGAAGGGTAAACCCAAAATCCCACTATTTGTTTTTTTTGGAGGATATCATCTTCCCACCTAGAAGTAGAGTTAGTAATATAGTCGGACCACTGGTCTTGGATCGGACCACCACAGGTTGGGATTCTATGGGTTCGAGCGGGCCAGCCCATATTTTTTCCTATTTTACAACCTTTTTTTAAAAAAAATAGGCATTGAAAAACATGTTCCAATAAATGGAGTAATTAAAAAATTAAGTAATTATATTTTCTCACCAATATTGGATAATATAAACTTGTTGGAATATCTAGAGAGGGAATTACAGACACACGTCGTCAAGCAGGAGCTTGTGTTTAGAGATGACATCCAGCTTTAGATTTCAAAGACGATGTCCAGCTTCAGTCTTCAGAGTTAAGAGACATCATCCAGGTTCAAAGATCAGTCTCCAGGGACGACGTCAAACTTCTTGCAAACAGAGTGACAAGGTTGACAAATAGACAAAGTGACAATGAGAGGCGAGAGTCATAACTCGCGAGACCGAGACTGCAAGGGCGAGGGCAATGGCAGGCTAGGGTCTGTCACTCTGTTAGTGTTAGAGACTAAGAGTGTCAGTGAACAATGATATTGTTGGACACTTGAAGGCTGAAGGACTCAAGGACGGAAGGAGTGCTGGCATGCTAGAGACCTTATTTTGGGTCTTCACATATTTTAAAAAAAATACGGTTAGCCATGAGCCCACCGGTTCATACTGCCACGAGCTGAGCCTATATGGGTTCGGGCCTAAAAGATCCACTAAAAAAAGTCCCACTTTTCTAAACCCAAACCACCCATATTTCAGTTTAGGTGGGCTCGGCCCACGATTAAAACCTATATTACCAGTTCTACCTAGAAGGAAAGATTCATGGGCCCAAAAACTTACCATATATTTAGATGGATAAAAAATTAAAGGAGATAACACCTAAAAATAGTAAAAAAATTTCTATTTATAAAATTTTAAAATATAGTATTTATTTTTTCTTCATCCAAGCACACCTTTAAGATTCCAAAAGATGAGACAAAAATTGATTCCCAAATAAAGAAACTTATCCATCTTTCTTCTTTCCTCCCCGTGTGCCAAAGGGGATCCAAGAATGGAAATTAAGTAAGCAGATCCTGTGGCATGCTTCGCTGAACCGTTGGCCACTCTGCTGCGGAATTTATGAAATACTATACTGTAGTACAAGTAAATTAAACATGACTTTTATTTTGACTGAATTTTATAAATTAAAGTTTAAATAGAAATTATGTAATGTGATTTATATTTAAATAAGTTTTTATAAAAATTTAATTAGATGATCATCTATGATAATGAATTCTCAAAATTTATAGATATTATTATATTTACAAGTCAGTTTTAACATGTTTCACACTACAAGAAAAACCTTAAACTATATTGATTCTTTCATAAAATTTAGCAACTTGTCAACTATACTCTTATTTAATATTCCCTCGTATCTTAATTATAATAGTTTGTTGACTTTTGTTTTTTGAAAAATTGTAAGAAAATCTTAAGAAAACTAATTACATTACTTTAAGATATTAAAATTTGTTGTTTTTCTTAAAATTATATTGTTTGACTTATGAACTAATATATAATATAATAAAATACAATATATGATAAAATTAAATAATATAATTAATTTTCTTAAGATTTTATTACGATTCTTTAAAAAAAGTCAACATGATAATAAATAAATGGTAAAATTACACATTCATTTAAAAAATTTATCTCAAACTGGGGAATATTTATCATATCATGTGAGAATAAAGTCAACATGATAATAAATAAATGGTAAAATTACACATTCATTTAAAAAATTTATCTCACTGCCTTATAAATAGTATTATATCCATCCTTATATATAAGGTCATTTTAATTGAATTACGAGATTCTAACAACAACTAAAATTAATACTATACATATGTAACAAATATTTTTTTTTTAAAAGATGCCCTTATTTATGTATGAGTAAAAGAGAAAGAGTGATGATGAGAAAATGAATAAAGAGAATGTATGATAAATAAATGATGTGATAGAACATGGATAAAATAGATAAAAATGCATATATTATTCAGGTAAAGTCAAATTAGGCCTTATAAAAAAAGGACAAGCTCATTCAAAAAAATTACCTTCTAAATAGGGATAAATGGAGTATAAAAAATTTTATTCTCTCTCCCTGGAAATAGGACCAATAGTACATTAAGTTCAAACATCATATTAAGTTTTACTTCCTCTCACTTTTTTATTTTTTGCCAACATTTTACTCCCTCTCATTACCCTTATTAAATGAGTATCAATGGAAGAAATACTTCATCTAATCCTTAATATTAGGATATATATAGGGATTTAATCTTGTTTCTAAATAAGACATATTTTTATAGTTGTCAATATTTTTTCAATTTACCTTTATCAATACTTCCTCAAGAATAATCAAGGGGGAGAGTAAATGAGGAAATTAAAGAAAATAACTATTGATTAGGGTGTTTTAAAAAATACATTTCATAAATATTGTCAAACTCGCGAGTTTACCTAAACCTGTAACAAGAAAGTAAATTCTGACCCTAAATCTAAGTTGTAAACTTGTAAAAGTTGACTTTTATTAATAAATTTGTGTTAAAAATATATAATAAAATAATAAAGACATAAAAAATGACAATAATTTAAGGAATTTTTTTAAAAAACTACCATTTAAATTTTAAAAACCTCAAAAAATGTGTTAAATTTAGGAAATGACAGATTCTTATTTGGTACCAATATGAGTTTTTAAAATTTTGGGTAAAAGATCACGAGCGTTGCTATTTTCATTATGATTCTAATTATTTTCCTTATGAATTAGGTCAAAACACACCAATATTGAGTTTTTTATTTCCGTTACAATTTTAGTTTTTTTCTTTATGAATTATGTCAAAATAAGTTTTGTTATTTCTATTATTATTCTAGTTATTTTCCTTACGAATTACGTCAAAACACACTAGCATCCAATTTTGTCATTTCTGTTACGAGTTTTGTTATTCATATTATGAATTTTGTTATTTCTGAATTCTAGAAAATCCAGATTGGTACCAAGTCTGAATATGTTATTTTCTAAATTCAATAGACTTTTTTTTGGATTTTTGAAATTCAGATGGTATTTTTTTGAAAATTTTCCATATTTAGTTTAAATATATTTTAAATATGAATAACTAAAATTAAATTCATCAACACTTATAAATTATCATATCTACTAAATTTTTTTTTATAAAGTTTATATATAAAGTCATTGAACATTATTAAAATAACACAAGTTGAAAAGTGAGTTGCCATAATTTTGTAAGGTAAAAACATAAAATCGGTAAACTCGATATGTAAACCCATGAATTTAATCGAGTTTATGGTTAATAGAGTTTAAATAAAATTTAACTTGTTTTTGTAAGTTATAAATGTAAAATCGGTAACCTTGAAGAGTCAATTTGCTAGTTTGACAACAATGCAGCATTAGCTAACTTAAATAATTTCTTTAATCTAATCAAATTAGATAAATATATTTTATATTACATTAAGAATTGAAGGGAGTATGTAATACTCATTATAGTGAAAACCTCATAAAAATAATTTTAAAAATGTCAAAAGGCAAAAAGGTGTTTTAGATATTCATAACATTAAAGAGGTGTTAAGGCCTGATTTTTCCAAAATTAAAAGGAAATAACAAAATTTTTCCTCCAAGTTTACATAGTGGAAGCGCAATTTTACATGTTTTGATAAAAGGTTTTTGAAAAATTTAAATAAGGTTTTCACAAATTACCAAAAAAAATGTAACAAGCAGCAAATCAAAATTCACAGAATTTAATAAGGTTTTCACAAATTTTAGAAGTAATTTCACAATTTTATTAAAGAATTGCATAAGTTGCACATTTGAATGTACAAGATTTCATAAATTCGTATGAGATTTTCACAACCCTGCTAAAGAATTTTACAAGTTACAAATTTAAATTCACAAGATATGATAAGGTTTTCACAAGTTCTTAAAAGAATTTCACAAGTTGCAAATTTTTATTTACAAGATCTTATAAGGATTTCACCTATATCGATAAATGTTTTACAAGTTTGGATAAAATTTTCACAATTATTTCTATCAAAGTGAAAATTAAATTCCAAGAGGTAATTATCATTTCCTTTTAATTTTAAAAAGTATTAAAATATAAAAATACCTATGAACTTTTATCAAAAGTGCATCTAACGCTATATACTTTTTAAAAGTGAAAATACACCCATCAACTTTTAAAGTTGAAGTAAAAAAGTCAAAACATATAACCTAACATCATTACTTTTTTGCTTATGTATATATAACGGTGTTAAGTCAACTTTAATAATATATGCACTTTTGCTCAAATTTTAAATGTTTATAGATATTTTTGCACATAAAAGATATATATAATGTCAGATAAACTTTTGGTAAAAGTTAAAGGACATTTTTACAATTTAACCCTTTTAAAAATAATGAAGCGTGCCCTAACACCTCTTTAATACCATGAATATTCAGAACACATTTTTGTATCTTAACATTTTTAAAGTTCTTTTTAATAGATTTTCTCTCATTATACTCCCTTTGGTTTTTTTTTTTTATAAATTACTCTCTCTCTCTCTCTCTCTCACATACTTAGTCTTTAATATAAGTAACTTTTATTTATTGTCTCAAAATTTAAACTACATTTTTCTTTTATACCCCTATTAAATAAATAGTTTTATAATAATTATCTCACACTCATAACTAATTCTCTGTCGTATAATCATTTATGACACATTCTCTTTCATATATTTTATATTCAATTATTCATTATTTCTCTTACTTTTTTTATAAATAGGGGTATATTTCTAAAAAAAGCTATAACATTTTTGACATAATTATTGTTTTAACTAACTTCCACTAGTTCGTTTGCTACAATAAAAAAGAAAAATTATTTATAAAAAATAGAAGGAATAACTATCAAAGTTTCTTAGAAAAAAATACTCAAAATACTTTACCAGTAACATGGACGAGACTACAATAGAGCTTGAAAAAGAGAAAGCGAGCCCTGCGATTGTAATTTTATAATATTTGAAGGAGGTCGGGGCGATAGGTAATGATCGCATTATCATTACTTACTTTCTTACTAACCTAACCACACGAACGCACCTCCACGTAACTGCGTTCTGGACCCACCTCATTTTAGGTATTCCCCTTATCCTTTTATTTTTATATATTAAATAAAGTATACTCAATTAATTAACTTAATCTCCCACAATTGCTTAAACTTTTAAGTGAAATAGTTTATGTATTAAAATGTTGTGAATATTATAATTATTTTTATAAAACTTTCACATATATCCCGATTAACCCCAGCAACTCAAAATAAGTAGAGTTCTGTACAACATTAAAAATAATACTTTCTCTGATACAAAAAAAAAAAAAACTTTCTCTGGTCCTAATTATAATACGTATTTAGTTAGAAATTTGATTTAATCATAAATATAAAACTTCTATCCCCTATCTATATTGTCTTCTATATTTAATCAATTTTTCTCAAACTACCCCTATCACTGTTCCCTTATCTATTTATGGTTATTAGGACCAGAGAGTAATTTTGGAAGATTAGGTTATATTTATAATAATTAAATAATTTAACTATTATCTTTAATCCCTAAACAAATCAATATGGTCTTATAATTAGAATAGGGCGCATATAACTTTAGAAATAAATACATCATCAAGGTATATAGAGATAAAATGAAAGTCACGACAATCTCACTATTATTATTATTTTTCTTGTGCCAGAAAAATTTCACTATTATTTTTATTTTCTCCTTTTCTTTCAAAATGCTGGCCCTTTGATTCTGCGCAGTGTATGGCCTCGGTAATTAAAGGGAATATTGATGAAAATAAATATAATATACATTAGCTATGTGAAAATTGTTAAATAACTTTTTATAAATGGTAACAAAATGCATAATAATCTCCTTTTTCATGAATTCGTTTTTACAAAAGGGTTAAGAGGCAATTTTATCTTTAAAGCTTTTACCAAAAAGGCGATTTTATCTTAGAAGTTTCAAAAAGAGAGTAATTTTGTTCATGCTGTTAACTTAATTAAATTTAACTGTTAAACTGACCGAATATTTTAAACTGACTTTCCATATGTCATATTTAATATCTTTGTTAAAGTACAAATGTACCTCAAAAGTTTCAAATCTAATTTTTTAAAAATGAAGTGGATGGGACATAGCCTTATATGATAAATTTGCACTTTAATAAAAAATAGTTGGGATAACAAGTTGATTGCTATCTTAATATATTTAGTTAGCTAACCGTTAAAATTAATCAAGATAATAATAAGGACAAAATTGCCCCTGCCCTATAAAAAATAGTTAGATAAACTAGAAAATACTTGTATAATCATTTAAATAAGATCTTCTCCAATTTTGTTTTTTTTGTGGCCTGTGGTTATTATTACCACACCCAACATATTACTTTTACACTCCTCCTATTGTCAAACTCACAAATTTAAATAAAGCTATAATAATGATGTAAACTTATATCTTGAGCTTGAATTATATACTTGTAAGTATTTACTTTTGTGAATAAATAGATATTGACAATAAATGATTAGAGTATGTAAAAAACAATTTGATTTAAATATATTTTAAATTGAAGTAATTAAAACTAAATCCGCCAACAACCATAACTTTAAGTGAGCGAACAAGATTTTGTAAGATATAAAAAAACCTTTAAATTTGATATGTGTAAAATCGTTAGTTTAACTGAATTTATAATTAATATGAATTTAATAAAAATAAGAATTCAAGTAAATTAAAAATGGTAAACTTGAAGACTCTACTTGTAAGTTTCGCAACAATATCTTACATTTGAATTCAAATAGTTGAACAATTTATGATTTATGAATGAAATGTGGCTCAAATTAAAACATTCAGTAGTATTAAACAGGAGTATTGATACTAATTTAGTTTTTGAAAAAAAAAAATCAACATATAATAACGTGTAACACCCCGACAAGTATTGTGAGGTATGTGAATCACATCCTATAAATAAATCACACTGAAAAAAATCATATCATACATATACACGTGCGCATGTATTCATGTATATCAATTATATATATATATATATAATGTTATATATGTGTAAATATGTAACAGTGTAACACTATATTTGTATTAGGGCCCACGTCCTCACGCTGTCGATGGAAGCACTATTAATGACTAGTTAAATATGATAGCATAGCACTTAAAAGTGATCGCTTTTGTTGATGTGTTTAGCCCTTCAAATACGAAAGGGTCATTTAACCCTTTTTATCAAACGCCCCTACCGGTTCAAACAGTTTCCGGTTTCCATTTACTTTGTCTATATTTTCATTCGGTAAGACTAGTGGCCCGTGGATAGTCGAGAGTCGCGACTACAAATTTCAGTATCCATTTGATTTAAAGAATCATAGAAAATATATAATGAGATGTAATACTCCAACATATCTTAAATATAATTAACACCCGGTTGGCATTTTTCTGAATATGTTATAGAAATTAAATAAGTTATTTAATTATATTATATATTCTGTTTTATTGGATTATATATTAGTACCTCCAATTCTAAATATAAAATTCAGTTAATTTTTTTAGAGAGATTAAGAAAATATATAAATTATTTTTAAATACTTATATTTAAAACATGAGAGAGTAGCTTATAAGTGATATAAATTACTTTGTAAAAAAAAATAAAAATAAAATATTTTAAATTAATTTAATTAGATTTCTTAATCTTTTTTAAAAAAAAGGTCAATTTAATCTTAATTATATGTAGGATCGATGTAATAGTAGGAAATGTAAATATGTATAATTAATGGTAATTTCAGGGCATTTGTTTAATTTTTCATCAAATAATAATGAAATGAAACTCATGTTTCATAAATAAAAAATTAGATGACTTTTTTAACGCTATCAAGATAAAAAAATATGGAGGGTATAAATGTTTAAATAGTGATTCATGAACTAAGAGGGGGCAGCAACATAGTCAAATTATGTTAGTCGGTTGCTTAGATATATGATAATATGGTTGAGGAAAAAAAACATTGGGTACTTGATAACAATATAAGAAAAAGGGATATTAAATTTTTTTTTTTGGCAAGCATAAATGTGTGTTTATACATTCATTCAGGTAGGCTTATATAAGACAAATTTATTATCAGTTATATTCGCCCACTAAGGCCATGCGAGAGACCTCATGCTAGTTACATCAAAATTAGTGAAGTTGATTTTTACTCTCTCTTGAATAGCAGAAAATGATGTTGACCAAGAAAATATTAGCAGAAAATGATCGGAGTGTTTATCCTTAACTTATTATATTATTATTGTCGTAGATGTCAAATGTATTGCTTCAGTTTCCACTTTCTTAATACTAAGATTAAAAAAAAAATAAAAATCGTCAGCCTATAATTCAGTGACGTTCCAACGTGAGCTTCTTCCATAGCAGTTCAAAAAGACGAAAACAGAAAATATATTTAATTTGAATAAAAACATAAGAAGGGATCACGAACCCCATAATTAACTGTTTAACGTATCATTGATATGTCCGAGGTCTTCTTAGCTTAAATAAAATACTAAAAAACTAAAAAATATTTTTGTTCTGATCAAATATCTTAAAAACTAAAAACATCTTTCTAGATCAAAGAGCATACTTCCCCGTCCTTAATATACAGTATATTTAAGAAATTAATCTTGATCCTAAATATAAGACCTACTTTTTATATTTATTAATCTTCTTTTAATTTTCTTCTATTGTTGCTTCTTCAAAAATAATTAAAAAAAAGAGAATGATAAAATTAAGGAAGATTACTAAGAGATGTTTTAGATAATATATGTCATATTAACTAATTTCTTTAATTTAATCAAATTAAATAATTATAATTTTATATTAATGACCTGAAGGAGTATTAAACTCTCTTAACACTTGAAGTTGCCACCATGTAATACAACTAACAGCAAACATCGTCTTTTACATCTTTTTCTTAAACGTGAGGTTGAGGTTGTGAGAATATTTTGTCAAAGTAAAGACGTGAGCTGTGGAGGAAAAATATAGACACTTGAAAAAGATCAAAGTGTTAAGTGAAGGTTGGTAGGGGTTTAGACATATATGATCACCAAGAAAGTTAATTTTTTCAAGAACTGGCATCCAATTAAAATTGCTGGAAACGAAGGCCTTCGCCAAACTAGCTAGCCATATATATGATCACGTCATTAAACATAATCGCAACAATTTTATGTCTGTGTAAACAAAAATTCAGGGTATTTCAGTCATTTCAAATTAAATGTCTTCCTTGCATAATGTAAAAAAAACAAATGCTTTCTCATAGAACTAATTTGACTGAATATTTGAGGATTATCCGGCCAATTAAAAGCAACTCTCTCAAATACATTTTTCACATAAACTTAAATTTAAAACTTTGCGCTTAAGTGGTTAAAGTTTCTTCTACTAAGGTCAATACTTGTTGGCTGTAAAAATAAATTTAAAGTTTTAATTAGTGATTCTTTAAAAAAACAATTTAGTTATAAAATAAGGATTATTGGAGATTTATTAATTATATAAGACGGCTGATATATGATGTTCTTCATTATTAAATTAATGAAAACAAAACAAAAATATAATTTAAAATATGTATTGCCCTATCTTCTGATAAAACCGATTCAATTTCTTGCAATGCACGCAAACGACTTAATTAAAAGAAGTTTGCTCATATGGTGCTCACGTGGGTATGAATATTAAAAGTGCGAAATTATTTGATTGCTCACGTGGGTATGAATATTAAAATTGATAAATTATTTGATTAAGTATAATTAATTATCAAATCAAATTACGAATTAAGTTTAAAGACTAAAAATAATTTGCGTCTTTTGATCTATTGGGCTGAAGATACCTTACGAAACCAAAAAAACAAAAAAAGAAATTTGTGCCTTTTGGTGAAAAAAGAAAGAAAGAAAGAAATACTTAAGGGAATGATTGTTTAACGATAGGAGTGACATTTCGATAATATGAGGGGCCAAATGAAGAATATCACATAACATGATAATACACAATAATTCACTCATTTCAAATTTGGAAGATTAAATTTAATTTATCTTCAGTCGTTAATTTAGGCAGCTTCTGTTCTGTGCTCATATTTTAATCGTCAAAATAAACAGAATTAGTTGATGAATGAGAACATAATTTGGAATATTCTTAATCGTTCAAAACAAACATCTACGACTTCTCATATTTAATTACGGGTTACCACTCATTGGATATATAAAATAATGTCACATGCAGATGTTTAGAAAATTTTAGAATCAACTGCTTTCATTTTAAATAAAATCAGCTTGTTATAAAACTACGTAGAATAGAATCTAAGGTGAGTTGCTTCAATTTTTTTAATAAACCAATGACATCGGTTTAAATAAATTGATATTACCTCCTGAACTTACACTACTATAATTTTTCTATATTTGACAGTTATTATATATATATATATATAAGGGTTTTCAATATATATTTTAATGTCATATATGTATATATAGTGGTTGAAAAACTGCTATAAATTTGTCCAAATATATAATTGTTTTTTACCTTTATTTGCCATATATTTTATTTTATATATGACAGTTGTTAATAAAACTATTGTTATAAACTGTTACCAGAATTTCATCATATCTGACAGTTTTTTTTTTTAAAAAAACCACCATATATTTTTGCCAAAAGCTTATATGCCAAAGGGCACTTTCAATAAGCTCCTTGCGTTTATAGGCAATAAAATAGTAGAAATGATATTAAATATCTATATATAACAGATAGCCAATATAATTAATTTTAGCTAAAACAATTATATTATTGATGATCATCATAAATATATATATATATATCTATATATAGATGTGCATATATATGACCACAAACTAATTATATATGCTAATTAATATATATCATTGCACTGATTTCGTGAATATATGTATATATAGTAACACATCATCAATAGTGAATACAAAAAGAAATATCAATGAATATAATAGATATATACAAAAAAATGAATGAATGTAATATATATTATATACATTGAATGTACATATATAGATCAAGTTTCTCGTTTTCTTTTCCTTGACTTAATGATAATGTTATTTTTAGTTACAATTGCTTTTTTAATAAATTTCCGAATCAAGTTTCCCCTCTTTGATATCTAGATTCTTTCTTTGTGATCATGCCTAAGTACAAATCATCATCCTCATTTATTCGTGTTTTAAGAGATGGTGACCTTTGGAAATTATTATCCTCACTGAATTCATCACCTCCTACATCCTCATTTATTTTATTGGACAACATAAGAATTGATCATCCTTTATTTGTAGGGTTTAGAACATAGGACACTTGTTTAACTTAAGTTGCCAAAATGAAAGGCTTTTGTATATACACAATCTTTAAGTTTAATAGTACCAACCCTAACTCAACCACTTTTAAAGCAGTTTTATTATCAACCCACATGCATCCAAATACCAGAAGATGAATCCTATGTAGTCCAACTCCTAAATGTACTCAATCGTGCCAAAATATGACGTATTGGCATATATAGGATTATTGTGTCTTGCACTTGATAAATGCATCGTTCCAAAACAGTGACCCCACTATTTTGCATTTTGCTTTTGGCATCTTGGTCTCTGATGTAAAAGGTGTATCCATTTATGGCATAGATAGAGAAAGAATGTACATGTTTGCTAGGGCCACGTGACAATAACTTTACTTTGTCTGACACTAAGTTAGGATCATCATTATATAGTCATCCACATACTTCCTCAACTATGAAGTAAAATGTTTATTGCGTTCTTTGACATACTAACTAAGTGCTTCGCTGGGGTTTTCCATCATAAGCTCATTTTTATGAATATGTACGTACTCCTCAATCTCTTCTGAGTTGTGAAGCATGTAAATGTGTGCTTATTTCCATTGTTTGTTCAAGATAGAATGACTTGCTTTCCCATCAATACTTGTCTAGAGGTCTGTTTATCATGTCGAGCCACTGGAATGCCGATGTCACATGCATGTTTCAAGAAATCGATATAGAATTTACCCTCCTCTTCACAAATATACCGTTCAATAATGCAACCCTCTGGCTGACTCCAGTTTTTAACATAACCTTTCAAGTCCTTCATCTTGCGTTTGACTGGGTACATCCATTTCATGTATATTTGGCCACATAGTTGCACCTCCTTGACCAAATGAATATTTAAGTGAACCATTATGTCAAAGAAAGTTGGAGGGAAAAATATCTCCAATTTATACAACATCGTCACGATCCAAGTTTATACAGCCTTAGTAGCTTCTTGGGGTCAATCACCCTACTACACAGAAACTTGAAGAAGAAAGATACCG
>JBAGKO010000015.1:18672052-18683890 GCA_037177275.1 Acacia concinna | reverse complement strand
ATAGAGACAACGACAAACCGCAGCGGATGCCTTTGTCAAAGGCATAATATAAAAGCACCCTGACATATACATAATTTCAACAAGAAATTGTTAGCAACCTATTATTACAATATAAAAACTAAATTAAAGCAAATAGATGTGCGTATATATAGTACTAACTAGTGACATGATGAACTTACTTATTGAACACCTCGACCATTTGTGGTCAATTCTTTGGGACCTCGTGTAGTAAATAAAAATACCAAATCCTCTACTTGAAGGGATTAGTATAATAAGCATCCAATGATTGTTGTATAAATATATAAAGAAATTCAAAAACACAAAATAAGAAAACATACATGCAAATATAAGAAGAAGAAACTATATGTGCATAGTTACCCTTGGTATTACAGCACCAAGAAAATATTGTTCCTATTATCCGGTGCTATTGTGATGACAATATCATCCAGTTCCCACGCCTTTGTCTCCACTAGTTCACACTTGGTGGCCTCTACCTCGAGCACACCGAATTACCCATTGTAATTTAGGAAGAAGAACGTGTCCTAGAGGTTTTGGCGGGCCACAAACTCTTTGTAAAGTCACCTAATAGCAAAGGAAAACAATTGTGTCACCTGTAGTGTAATAAATATTGATTCACAGTGGAAGACCTACAGATTATAAAGGCTGACTGAAGTGGAGGAAGCCATACTAACTATGAGGACTTCATTCATTAAACCTTGAGTGATGACCTTGTCAGCTCCTCTTATAGTATATGCCCCTTCCTCAAAGGTGATCATTTTCATGTACTCATGTCGTAAAGGGTCTTCATTAGTGATAATGGTATCTTGTAACCTCAAGGATATCAGGCAAGTACTAGAAACAGGCGTCGGAGGCAGAGGAATAGGAGCTTACACAGGCAACTCATGTAAAGCCTCAGTCGAGGCTGGTACCATAGTAGGGTCCATCATAGTTGATGCCAAGGTCACCTGCTTTGCCATGTTAGACACTGAACTAATGCTGGACTGAGCTCCTAAGTTGCACTTCCTCCTCATCACTAAAAAAACAATAGAAGTTAGAGACAACATAGTATATCTAAATAACAAAAAAACAAAAACCTCTAGTTTCATATTTTTTGCATGGACAGTGATGAAGTACTCTGGCCATGTGACAAAGCCTACTACTCCTTCCACGGTAGTGGCATCTGCTATAGGAACAGGAAGGATGTAGGTATGTTCAAGTGCTGTATGCAGTGCTACCTTGTCATGTTTATTAGGGAGAGGTTGCCCGTAGATCGTTGTATACTCGCTTAGTAAGTTGTACATGCGGCCAGTAGCAATTGTACATCGCGTGTGGCTATCAGCTAGACAATCAACATCTGCCTTACCCTGAACTAATAGAAGAAAACAATAAGTTTAGATAAATGAAAAAATCTATTTAAAGCAAATGCTACCTTAGGTAAAATTTGCGAGGGGATTGATGTGCAGCTATTTTTGGCATTTGAGGTGTCTCACCCAACTGCTTCCCCGCTTCATCTCGGAAGATATATTGATTAATTATCTCTTGTTGCATTTCGATATGCCCCTCGATCCTCTCAGTTATGGCCTCAAGTGACGTAATCTTTGCATTATGGTGCTTCGCCGGCTTCTTCCGCTTCCCAATGATTTTTTTCCTACTTCATAATCGACGCCCCTATACCAACCATTGTGGTTAGGCATAGAGTAAGCTCCAACACAACCTCATCATTCGGACGCTGGCCTTCCCAAACTTTTTGACTTAAGTTATCCTGTAAGAACATTCATTCACACTTCATAATTAGCACGTTATTATTGAGGATGTCAGCAAAACCATAAGTATATTATTATTGAATCAAAACCAACAACACTTACTAGTTTTGTTGCAACCTCTCGAACACGAAGATTTACAATTTTGTATTCTTTGTCTTATGGTGTAGCGGCCCACAACTCTAAAAGGTGGATGGTCAAATCTAAAGAAGACCCCCTTTGCTCTAACATCTCTTGCTCGATGTTAGCGTACCCATTATGACCTTCATGGCAGGGGTAATCGTTCTTCTTCATCTTCTCACGGTTTACAATACTTAGTACTTATGGAAAGAAACAACAAAAAAGTTATTATATATACTTGTGGTATAATTAATTCTCTTATAACACAAACTAGTAAACCTTAGTTTGAGGATGACTTACCCTGAACTCCATAGTGCATCGTACCCCAATAAACTCAACCCATTTTTCCAGTTTAACAACATCCCTTATTAGGGTCAAAACCACCGAGGGGTCAACAGAGTCGGGATCCACCAAATACTTCTTGTTAAAAAACCAGCAAATGGAGAACATGATCTTCCCACACTTCCCCCACACAAATTGCTACTTCTCCTCACCTATGGTGAAGGCGGACTACAAATAAAAAGGCAAAGCATAATTGTTAATGATTATCAAGAAAAATAAGGACAAACAAATCAGGAACCTAAGTATAGATCTTATCAAACTAGCAATCCACATATAATTCTTCATCTTGTATGTTGCCTGCCTCCAGGTGGCCAAAGTGATAGGCACGCTGCATTTGGTCACATACTCGAAGTAGCTGATGAAGTTCTTAGAACGCACGTGTCCTTTCTTGAATTAGGTTATTGACCCAATATTGGATTTCTAAATATAGATAAAATAATTTTATTTCCCTCTTCTAATCTCACTTCTCTTCTAAAAAGAGTTTCATTACTATTTAACTTAATTTTCAATAATTATTTAGTATATATATATAATAATACTCCTCTGGTCCTATATATGGATAAGAGACATTTTAAGATTTTTTGTCTTTTTTTGTAATTTTAAGTTTTAATGTGCATGATCATTTTACTCTTAACTTATTATTATATTTACTTTGTTTTTATTTAGTATTATGCATATTAAATAGGGGTAGAGTTGAAAAATTATTAAATTTCATGACAAGAGTTATTGAGATTTAATATTTTTCTTAATTTATGTGAAAAATGTTGAAAATACCCTATATATATGATCAAATGAGTATATATGAAAATAAAATATGATTAGCTTAAATTACAGGAACTTTTATTCTTTATAAGGGTCTCAATAATAATTCAAGCCAACAAATGAAAAGAAAAGCATAACCATGTCAGTTAAATGTTTCGTAATTGAACATTGTGAATAAAAATCAAATAATGTTAATCACCGAATTTTTACTTGTGTAATATAGAGTTTATTTTTTACTTAATGAAAATGTTCTTTTTTTTAATGCGGTTAATGAAAATCTGTAATTCATATTTAGCTTGATATATATACTATATTCGGTCTGATTTATAAGGAACTTTTTCTCTTTGCCTCAAAAATTTAAACTACATTTTCTTTTTTTCCCCTATTAAATAGATACATATATATTAATTATTATTTACTCACCACTAGTTCTCTTTTCTTTAATCATTTGCTAGTCATTCCCTCTCATATTTTTTACTCTTTATCTCTTATATATTTTCTATTCATTCTCTCTCCTACTTTTTTTTATAAATAAAGGCATATTTGGTAAAGTCATGACAATTTTTACATATTCATCATTTTTAACTAATTTTAACTATAAGTTCATTTCCAGCAATTATGAAGAAAACTGTTTATAAAAGGGGCTCCAAGGAGTACTACCCAAAGTCAAATTGTTTTTTGGTCAAAGTGGTTTAAATTTCTTTTGGAAAATTTGTATTTTTTGTCAACAATATTCAACTAAAAATCATTTAATCAATGTTGTGGGTTATGCTTTCCATTTTTTGCCTTGAATTATTCTTTATAAAAGGGAATTTACAAGATAAATATAGGCATTTACAAAATAAATAAACAGATTTAAAAAAATTTAGGGATTTAAAAAATTTTGATTGTTCACATCTTTGTCTTGTAAATTTTTTTATTGTACCCTTTTAGTCAAAATAAAATTAATTTTTGTTATTAGAAAGATAAATATGGGTATTTACAAGACCATTATGTGAATGTCTAAATATTTTTAACTTTCTAGATTCTTTTAAATCTCTTTAGTTATAATGTAAACGTTCATATTTTCCTTATAAGTGCTCTTGTGAAAAGAATAAAGTAAGGGTCCTTGGCCTATTGGGTTAGGGGATACCTTACGAAAGCAAAAAAAAAAAAAATATAGTAAGGGCATTAATATAAATGCCTATATTTGCTTTGTAAATGCTTTTACAAACAATAATTGTATTGGGTGCCCTCAGAATAATAGTTTATTGCTAAATTTGTACATTAATCTTCTAAAAATATATTAAAATAATAGAACGTGACAAGACTGATGGACCCAGATTACAAAAGTAATGAAAGTTAAGTCAAGTTAATGACCTTGTTATTATTGCTCCGAAAAAAATTCATAATGTCTACTTTACCCAAAATAGTAGTTATGCTGGAAGCTAATAGGGAAATAGTTGATTGCTAAATTTGTACCTTAAAACTTAATTTTATTACATATTGATGTTGATATATATGATATATATATGCATATATATACACTTAGTGAAAATACAAGTTATAAATAATTATAAGGGAGAATTGCAATTTGGTCCCATGGAAGGGAATTTACGACAAAAAAGTCCCATACAAAATCACGTAATTGTAAAAAAGTCCCATAAAGTTTTCAATACTTAACATAGAGTTGTTAATGACAACTCAATGATCTCCATTGACAATTTTGAGACTTTTTTGCAAATACACGATTTCGCAGGACTACTTTGTCGTGAAGTTCTTTCCTTGGGACCAAATTGCAGTTGTCCCTAATTATAATGAAACTCTTTTAATATGAGAGAGCATTAAAGTTACTTTACCCACATTTTAAAATTTTAAATAGGATCAATAACTTAATTAGATATTTATTAAATTTATTAGCTTGATTTAAAATTCTCATATTTCTGACAACTTTATATAGGATTTTTTTCCTCTTTAAAACTTGGATAATTAATCAAAATACATTTGGTGCAAATCCCATTTATTATTTGTTGCCACATATGAGTTCCACTAGGTTAATGCATGCAAATCATTTTATGACTATAAAAACATTGAACTAAGTCTTAAATTATCAATTATTTGGCTTAAAAATAAAGTGTACCAATACCTCAAACAAAAGGAAAACAAATCTATGTAGGGACAACTATGTTAACGTTTAAGAACTGATAATATTTTAACTCATTTTCTTATCTTTAGAGCTATTTTTGGAAGGATGCATAATTATAAAAGAAAATGTGTATATCAAAAGTATTAAAATATCAAAAAAAGTTTTGTTTAATCTCATATGGTTTAGGATTAAAATTAGAACTTATGCATCCTCTCTTTTATAGGGGTGAAAGCCAAATTGACAAGCTTTTTAACAAGGTAGTAAACGATCAAACAAAAATTAGTTCATGAAGTTAAAGAGAAGTTGTGTTGTTGGCTTCAACCAAATTTACATGTGGTGAAGCCAACAAGGATCTAGACTTATTGTGTAATATGTTTTAGCCAACAACATAGTGTACTGAAGCAAACGACGAAAAGTACTGTTTTTCTTTATGAAGCTAATTTTTGGATATTTATTATAGGGTTTGGCCGAAAATCATTTATTCTTGACCTAGACATGTGGAGGCAACATATGAGAGAGCTTGGGAAGGAGTCTAAGGAAATTTGGATGCTTAGATGTTTAGTCCAAGAGAGATTTTGGATTTCTACTTGGGTTTGGTCACTCTTCCTTTCTTTTCTTATTATTTAGCTATGGATTCAATTTTGTTGTATGGATTTGCTACATTGGAGGCTATAAGTAGATAAGTATTTCACTTTTAGGATTACTTTGAACCTCTATATAGATTGAGACTGTGTTATTATCTCTTTTCTGGTTGATTTGTTGGATGAAATGTTGCTTGAGAGAGATTATCTTATTTAAAAAACTTTGATAAAATCATGCTAGGCTTGACTTTCATGTTTAAATGGAGGGTTTGTTAGTAGAAAAGTTATTTACATATTGACCTTGTATCATTATTATAAGATTGAGTTTTAATGATTATTTGTGAGAGATTGAATGAGTTCTTTGAAAACAAATGTTGGTTTTGACTTGAGAAAGCATTTATAATATTTGTGAATCTTATACAAACACTTGATTTTTCATTGAAGCTAGTTAAAAAAGAATTAATTTGTCTCATTAAGTATAGAGGGGAAAAGTAATTCTAGAGCCTCAATTTATTAAAGTTAGAATCAATTTTACTTTTCTTCTTTTAATTTAGTTAGTTTTAAATCAAAATATTTTTCTACAATTGAAATATTCAAAATGTCTTTTCACTCAACCTAGTTGATAACATAATTGTGACAATTACGCCACTTTTGCCTTAATTCTCTTGGGAACAATAATTTTTATACTACCTACAACCCTTACACTTGCGGTAAGCTAAGTGGCAAACAAGTCAATATATATCAAAAGTTAGAGTTTACAGTGATCCACGTAATCAAGTAGTCTAATTTTCGTATGTGAGGAGTAGCCTAATTAAGTATTAGCGATTTCCTGTTTTTAAGTCTATTTATATTAAAATTTGTAACCACCTTCTAGTATAAGAGCACGTCTATTGTAGTCACCAAATTCCTTTGTTTTGCAATCAGTTGATTTCTATATATTGAGCTACTTCCATAATTATAGGTGATATCATAAATTGTGTAAATTGAAAATATTTATTCTAAAACAGTATTTCTTTAATATATCTATCTAAATTGAAGCATGTAAATTTGGAAAAATCTTATATAAAAACATTTGAATTGCTAAATTATAATTTGAGTCACTGAACTCAACAAATTATATATCAGGCTATGTGATATACTTAGAATTTAAAAATTGGATAAAAAATTACCTCCACAGCCCTTAATTATTAAAATAGTAAAAATTAAAAACATAACCCTATTACTACCTCTATCAATTAATTATTTGATATATAATCAATCTTCGGTTGCTCCATCAATGAATTGAAATAAATTGTAAATAAATGGTAAATTACCTCCATTCCGGTAGCTACCATTTTAAACTATACAGCTAGAACCTTAATTAAAAAAACACTTGGTAGGAGTAAACTTTAAGTAATTATTAATTCTGAAAAAAATAGAAAAAATTGCGTTGAGATCCCAAATAAGGGAATTTACATTAAAGAGGTCCAGCAAATTGCAATGAAGTCCCAGTTAACTATCCCATGGGCAATATAATAAAGTCCCATTTAACAAGCCCATGGGCTACCATTGGGTTGTCATCAACAATTCCATGAGTGTTATTAACAGCTCTACGAGACTTTACTGTAAATACGTGATTTCACATGACTTTTTTAATGTAAATTCTCTTATTCGGGACCTCAACACAAGTTTCTCAAAAAAGTATAAGTTATTAGTTGATCTTGACCAGGCAATCAGATGCGATCATTCGTGAAATAGTTTAGTATACAAGAATTTATGTCTTTCAATTATATGTGACAAAACTTAGGTAAAGTTAATTAGGCAAATTAGGTATAAGCAGCCTAGTATATTCTACACATGAGTCCATTTGAATTAGTTTTTGAGAATAACTTTTACGGATTCTGAGACAAATATGTGAGAGGAGTTTTATTTCATCTTGCACAAACCTAAGTTTCAAAATTAAAACCAAATGATTGGAGGTTCCTCTAGTATAGAGTGTGTGTTTCACGTTGTTGATTGATATCTATTTATTTATTCTGACAATTTGAGAAAGGATGTGGGGAAAATTGAAGTTATGTTTTAGATTGAACTGAATAAAGGAAGTTGCGGACGGAATTGATGGCATACTGCAGGAAAAGGAAAAAGAAGTTTGTATAAATCTCCCTGTAATTCTTACTTTTGAGCCTTTTGGTTTTCCTGAGGATTAAGTTCAAAGAGATAAAAAAAAATCACTTGAAAAGGAGTGGCAATCATGGGCTTTTTTTTCAGCCAAAAATCAAAGAAACACCCATGATATTAGAACAAAAGAGTTGTGCATAAGTAATAACACTCACACGATACCAACAATGAACTTTTCTTATACTCTTTTCGATCTTAATTATAAGATATAGTTGATTCTTTTTTTAAGAATTTTAAGAAAGCTAATTATATTATTTAATCATATCATATCTTGTATTTTATTATATTATATATTAGTTCATAAGTTAAATAATATCATTTGAAGAATAACGATAAATTTTAATGTCTTAAAATAATATAATTTGCTTTTTTAGGATTTTCTAAAAAAAATCAACTAGACTTTACAATTAGAATTGGAGGGAGTCCTATATATATCCCTCTTATTCATTGTCCCAAGGCAATTAATTGTCTATTGAAAAACCCCAATTTCTCATCCGCTCATACAAGAAAAAAATATTGGGCATTATTAATGTTTGGTTAAAACTCGTAGAACAAGCTATCATGTAGTGCTTTTAAAGGAATTGTTTGATAATAATAGGGTTACATTTTCAATTTGATGTTTTAATGACTAAGGAATATTGAAGAGAAGCAAATGCTCTCTGATTTTTGTATATCTATTCCAATGATCAAAGATACATTATATAGGCTCAAGATAGTAGGCCTATATGGAAAAATACAGTACAGACAGTACAGTGAACAGTACAACGCAGTACAGTGAATAGTACAACGCAGTATAGTGAACAGTAATAAGTAAAAAATAAAGAGTAGTAATGAGGGACATAATAGAAAGAGATAATCATGGGATTATGTTTTGATTTTCTAACAAATATGAAAGTAATTTAATTTAATTTTTTAAATACATAATTATAACACATAACTTAATATATAATTTATCGAGTTTAGTGATTTAAATTAGAATTTACGTAATTTAATCTTCTTTATATAAGATTTTCTCAGATGTAAAGTTTAAAGGGTGGGGATGAAGTTAAAATGCTCAAGCATAATTCTAAACCATCTCACACCTAGAAAGAAAACAGGGAAATCGTGTTGAGGTCCCGAACAAAGGAATTTATGTCAAAGAGGTTCCGAGATAGAAAAAAAATACTGTCAGGTCATGTAGAGTTATCACTGGCACCCTAGAGGTTGTTAATGACAACCTCATGGCAACACATGTGGTTAATAACTAGAACTTAATAGTAATTTTTTCTATCTCATGACTTTTTTTACGTATATTTCTTTATTTAGGACCTCTACGCAATTTTCCCAAAAAATATTTATCAATAAGTTAACATTAAGATAAATCCCAAAAAAATATCAACAAAAAAGAAGATGAATCCCAAAATTTTCAAATACAAATATCAAAATTCTATTTCATTCAAAGCCCATTTCAAATAAGAAAAATGGCCTTTATGTCTCAAGAAAAACAAAACAGCAAAAAATCTCAAATAAATTCCACTATAAAAAAAGTTGCAGTGATATTAAATCTAAATGTTAAATTAAGGTTGTTGTCCCATTGATTAAAACAAAAAGAGAAAATTGCGTTGAGGCTCTGAGCAAAGGAATTTATGTCAATGAGGTCCTGAAATAAAAAAAAATATATTACTACGTAAAGTTGTTAATGGTGCCCCAGGAGTTGTTAATGACAACTCCATGACAACATATGAAGTTGTGAATTGGGACTTAATAGTAATTTTTTCTATCCTGAAACCTCTTTGACGTATATTTTCTTACTTATGACCTCTACATAATTTTCTCCAAAAACAAAAACAAAAACAGAGGAGGAGTTCAAAATACCGATCTGGACTGCCGTGGGAGAAAGAGAACACTCAAAGCCCTAAGCCCCGATCGTCAAACGATGCTTCCGTATAAGTGCCAGCAATCCGAGAGAAAATGATGCTTCCGTATAAGTGCCAGCAATCTGATCGAACAAGCAGAATGAGTGGTTTCACAAGATCTGTCTTTGATTTTGCTTAGTCCCCATTTTGTTGGAGGAGTATATGTATGAAGCTGATGAAGATGTAAAAAGGAAGAAGAAAGGGCAAAGCAAAGCGAGAATTGTTTAAAGGCGAATCTTCAACTTCTAGCTCGAATAAAACTGATGAGTATAATGAAAATACTCAAAAGCTTGCTTTAAATATTTCCGTCACTTGCCTGTGCTTGGTTTTGTTTCTCTTCCATGTGCGTGTATCACGCAGGTCGATTGAGTAGTTGGGTGGCACTGGCGCACATGGAACTGTAGAAGAAGTAGATGCACTGTTTATATTTGAACCATGCCTTTTTCTTCATTTTTATGGGGCTTTTGGACGAAATTTTGATTATATGATTAGTTTAGACATTCTTAATTAAAAGTATATTATGACTCTGATAATAAAGTGATTGTTTATAAAACATTATGAAATAAGGGGAAGCCATACATTGCTTATTAGTGGTCAATCTTTCAAACTTTTAACAAATGAAGAAAGCAATGGTTGAAATATCTTTAAATTGTTTAGCGTCTAGAGATATGGAAGGCCATGGAAGGAAGGCGTGGTCTCACAATCTTTTGTTAAAGTTCTTGTTGGAATATTGAGTATAATTTACATATGTCAAAAGTCTCAATCACAAATCATCACTGTCTAAACATTCTCTTTATCATACTGAGATATGTTGACTTTCAGGGTTGTTGAAATGTATCAAATAATTTAATTTTATAAAGATTTGCTTTGTGTTGTTGGTATTGCATTTAAAATTGTGTTGATTGTATCAAATAATCATCACTTTGTGGGAGGGAGAGAGGGATTCTTATTTTCTGAGCAATGATGTTTACTTTAGCAACTGATGATAAATGCTGAATATTTTGTAAACTTCTTGAATCTACTTGTTAATTCAGGAAAGATTCCACTAGTATACCACTACAAAAAAAAAAGAAGAAGCTATTTTGTAGCGTTTCATTTATAGCGGTTTTACAAAGTTCAACATTTATAGTGGTTTTTTCCAAAACCACTACAACTTTGTTGCATGTTAAATATTTGTTGCGGTTTAAGGAAGAAACCGCTATAAATACTAGCGCCAAGTTGGCGCCATGTAGCGCCAAGTTGGTGCAACATTTGTGGCAGAAACCGCTACAAAAACTGGCGCTATATGGCGCGAGGAATTTTAAAATTTCAACTGTCATAAATTTGTAGCAGTTATGTAAAACTGCTACAAATATGTATATATTTTGTAGCGGTTTTTGTTAAGAACCGCTACAAAAGTCAAAGAGTCACGAAATTTATAGCAGTTTTTCAGAACCGCAACAAACCTCACACGAAATACGAGAATGCATGACATTTTGTAGCGGTTTGAGTAGCGGTTTTTTACAAAACCGCTATAAAGTAGCGAGTTTTTGCCTATAAATTCTTTCCGTCGTTTCATTTCAATGTTTTGGAAAATTTTATCTGTGAGAGCGAGTTTGAAGAATTTCTACAGTTTTGAGACCTTGCACAAATTCATTTATATCCACTACAATCGGGTTAGTTTTCATAGTTTATTTTCTTACTTTATTTTCTTTTTAAATGTATTTATCAGTACATTTATTTGTTATTTATGTTTATTTAATCTTTTTTAGTTGTATTATTTATATTTTAGTAATAATATGTTTATTCCATTTTTTATATTTTATTATAATAATATGCTTATTCCATTTAATTTATTTAGTTTGTATTGTATTTGAGTGTACTTTTATATATATTTTATTCCTTCTTGTATTTTTATATGTTTTTTTAATTTTGTTATATTGTACTTGTTTTTTTTTAATTTGAGCTGTTACATTGTACTTGTTTTCTTACTTAAGTAATATTTCATTTTATTTAATTATAATTATTATTTAGTATATATTTTCTTTATTTTTGTTATCATTAATTATAATTTAAGTAATTCCATTTGTTTAGTTTGCATTCCATTTCAATTTTGT
>JBAGKO010000015.1:18643978-18654963 GCA_037177275.1 Acacia concinna | reverse complement strand
CACTGGATTTTAATAACATGAGTATTTTAATTTTCAATACGCGTATCTCAATTAACAACAGTAGCACAACAACTTACCGCGCAAATATATAATACATAAATGCTTCTTCTGTTGTTGTTAATTAAGATACTCTTGTTATAAATTAAAATACTTGTATTGTTAAAATTCAGTGGCATTTTCATAATTTCACTAAAAAAACAAAATGATTGATTTGTAATTTCCACATGTCGTTGTTCTGCTATGCAATTTCTCTATTCCCCTTGTCTTTTTTTTTTAGAATTCTCCCTATTATTATTTAGTGCTTATTAGAGGAATTTGATTTTTAAACATTCCCCATAATAAACTACTACCTCTGGTTTTAAGTATATATATTTAGTTGAATTTTTTAAAGAAATTAAAAAAGTAAATAGATTACATAATTATATCATATCTAATGTATTATTATATTATAATGGTATATCAGTATTATAATGGTATATCAGTTGTTTTTAAGTTAGAAAAAATTGTAAATTTAATATATACATACACTATATATGTACTATTATTCCATAAAAAATAACGCTATTTCTAGGGACAAGGAATTAGGACGCAAGTTCGTTGTCAATGAAAACAGAAATTAAACATTATCCTAACCAAAAACAAAAAAAAACCGTAACTATCTTCATGACGTGTTTTGACTTGCAATAAGGCATAAGTGCATAACCTGCCCAATAATGTATTTTAATTCCTCCCGCTCTTTTATTTTATATATACTACTTACCCATTGTGTTTAACTATTTATAATTAAACATATTCAACTATAACGAAAATAACGTCCATATTATTATATAAATGTTTCATGCCGAGGCTACAAATTTAAAACATACATATGCTTTGGGGATCAATCCACATTCACAAGTTTGTCTACTAGCCTGACCTTCTGATTGCCAATTTGGTTAGTAGTGGAAATTCAAACATAATTGAAGGGTTTTAACAAAGTCAGTTGTAAAAAAAATATCCAAATAGATATCATAGTTAACCAACATATATAACTTTTAATCAATGTCACAAATAAAAATGGAAGAATTGCATTCAAGTCCCAAAGAAAGTGAATAATTTACTGATTAGTTCTAAGGTAGTTTTCCAACTTATTAATATAGTTCATCAACTTGTCAATGATAGCTCATCACTTATTAATGTAGACTTTATTGATATTATTTATCTTACTTTGAACCTACATGAAATTCTCTTAATAAAAATCATGATTATCTAAAATTACATTTGTTCACTAGTAATCCAAACGGGCATGAAATTTTAAAGGTTAATGGGACTATTTGTTAATTGTTCAATATTTAGGAAAGTTTTGAATAGTTTAGCCTAAAAGAATAAAAAATGCAAGATATTTTAAATACATATAATTGTCATTCTGATTGCCCTGAACATTACATAACTATGCTTATAAATCCGCAGATTCAAATATAAGAAAAAGGTCCGTAAAAAAATGAAAGCAATTAATTCTAGTCTTATCCGGTTATTTATTTTCCACTCCTTTTCACAATACACTGATGAAAATTATTACATATGTGCGTGTGTGTAGAGAGAGAGAGAGAGAGTTGATATCTCCTAAGTGGGAGGAGTTCACGGGTTCGATCCCGTCATTATAACTTTAAGCCGTTAGTACCTACCCGTCCTAATTATAAGGACCATTTAAAAGAGAGAGAGAGAGAGAGCACCATATCGATATATATAGGAGTATATATCAGTCTCAGAAACCAATTGGAAAAAGAAAAAAAAAGATGGGTCTAATCTCAGTTCCTATATATCTAATATGTGCCTGCTTTCAAGTCTTAGTATTGACAATAATTCTGAACCAATTTTATCTACAAAAATTGTATAACGTACCACAAATGAATCTTTCATTTCAATTCCCTAGTCAAACCTCTTGGAAGAGAAACTTTCACTTGAAACATAACGGCCACTGGAATTTTTTTTATTTTTTATTTTTGGGCTAGATATGTGATGAGCTTCTAACATGTGAGGTATGAGAGGAATTTTCAGCCTCCACAAACATTGGTCGGCCATTGTCAAATTTTTGTGCCTCTATGTCTCTTATTTAGAATAATGCTAAAGTAAAATGGACTCGCGTGGACACTTCCAATTGCCCAAAGAGTGAGGACTTCTCTCGGGCCCCTAATTAACTGCTTAATCAATGTGGAAGAAAATGCTTCCTGCTCACATGAATTGACTTCATTGGGACGGATATATTGGAATATGGATAAGTAACAAAGTTGGGAATATTCAATATGGACACTTTTTGAAAAATTGGAATTTGCATTATTCGCTGAAAATTGTGGCTGGTAAGTTAGAAATTGGTATTTTAACACACGCTTGTTCGCGTGTTAGTTGATCATGCCTTCGAACGAAAAATTTATGTTTTTATATTGACGTTGCAAATCCTCTTTCACATTATAGAACTCTTGTTTTTCAAGGCTCTTTTTTGTTTTTAATGAAGTTACCTTTTTATTTAAAAAAATAAAAGAAAGTATTTCTTGCTTGTAATCTAATCTTAGTTTCCATGGACGAATAGTCCGATGAAGATAGGGATGTTCACATGGGAACAATAAGACGAAAGGTTTTGTCGTAATCTGGCCCAATTTGAAAACAATCACTAAACTAAACGAAGTAAATGCCGGTGATGAAAGAAAATGAGTTATAACTAATAAGTCTTAAGATTTTTTATTAATTATATTCTTGTATAGGCACATCACAATAATTTTGTTTTAATAATTTATTGTGATTTCCTTCGAATTTTCCTTCGTATGTTATCATTTTCCTTCACTTGGACTTATCGTGATTGGTGGGCGGAATAATGGGCAGGGAATCTCTTTATTGATTTTTCTCTCCATTTAATGCATTTTAAATAATATAATATATAAAATCAAGTCTTTGAGATCTATGAATGTTTATAAAGTTTTCCATTTAAAGGATCCATAAATTTTATGTGTGAAAAAATCATACGGAAAAATCTATACTCAACTTGAGTTGATGTTTATATATATATATATATATATATATTATAAAGAAAAAAGGAATCCACGTTGTGAAATTTTCATCCACCCAGTGCTTATTGTCACAGGAGGGGAATGTCTCCGTCGATCTTTCTCTAATTCCTCTTAGTCCAAAATAAAACAATTCCATATATGAGCCTTCGGATTGGAACTAACTTGTTTATTTTCCTGTCATATTTACGGATAGTGGAGAATTGCTGGTGAATTTCCACCCTAAATCTTGATAGTTACCAAATTAAAATTTCGTTGAAATTTTCTTTATTTTTCTTCATTTATATCTTTCTTCGTTGACCATAATTTTCTCAAAGATTTTTTTTTTTGGTGATGGGATAATTTTCTCAGAGATTGAAACTTCCATATCCTTATTGTAATCTTAATGTAATGTGGAATAATGCTAGTTTTGGCATTAACTCAGGGACCAACATGGGGCACGTGTCTGACATCTCATTACACAATCACAAAATTGACTATTTCACTGTTTTTTTTTTTGGTATTTTCTGAAAAATAAAACAAATTATTTTCTTTAAAATAGATGAAAGCCAGGTGCCAAAGACACGTTACTGAATTTTTGAGAAAAGTTTGAAGAAAACATTAGTGTTCCTATTTACTGAAAGTTCAAAATAATACTAATAACTATAGGATCCTTTTGATAATGGAAAAAAGACAAATATCTAGACATTAAAAACCCTAAAAGATTACTCAAGTTTGGTAAATGATAAATGAGGGGCTCTAACTAAAACTCGACAGAGAATGACTAAAACTGAACAGATAATGATTAAAAAAATGACTAAAACTCAACAAAAGATGATTAAAAATTCAACAGAAAATGACTAAAACTGACTAATTTTCTGTCCTCATTTGTCATTTACTAAATTTGAGTAATCTTTTAAGGTTTTTAATATTTATAGGGTATTTATGTTTCTTTTTCCCTTTGATAATAGCTAGATAACCAACTTATTCCATATAAAAGAAATTAGTTAAATTAATTAGTTGCTTGTAATGAATGAGTAGTGTCCTTTTTGCCTAAAACATCCCCCTTTTTTTATTACATGAGACCGGGATCGAATCTGGAATAGATGCCATATAGGGCACTAACTATACCACATCACCTAGAGGCTAAGTATTGGAACTACATTTTGATAGAAACCATCTGAATATATGTGGTCAATATAGATGTCTTCAAACACAAATTATAAATTTAAAAGGAAAAAAGATAAAAAAAATACTGATAAAATTGGTAAAAGATAAATAGATATTACAGTTGTTAATATAAATACTCAAATTGTTAATGTAGATATGTTAACAATTTGAGTATCTATATTAATAACTCAATATATCTATTTGTTTTTTAACCTATTTCAACATTATTTTTCTGTCTTTCTCCCATTTAAAAATAAAATAGATTGAAATCTTATATTCATAATCCAAATAAATTTTGAAGTACAAAACAACATATATCAATTTTTATTTGATAGGCATATCAAGAAATTCGAGAATTAATTTCTAATACTGAATTTCTATTAATTTTCGATAGAACATATGAGAATTAAAAAGAAAAATTAGTATCTAAGCTCCTGTAATCTTAGCTTATATTAATTGCTTCCATATAGATTTTTTTAAAAAAGTAATTATTTAATCCTTATAGTTTCACCAAATTTACAAACTTGAAAAACTATAATGATTAAATAATTAATTTTCCCTATATTTTTTTTCATTTTAATCGGTTCTTATAGTTATTAATAATAGATATTTCTCTTTATATTAATAATTAATTTCTTAATTTTTTTGACAGAAATGATGTTAATATTTTATTATGTGACTCATTCATATGGTTATATATGATGAGCATGATAATTTTTTTTTGGATGATAAAAAACATGTTTTATTACTTCATTTTATTTTTTAAAAACCTATTTTTATATTGTATTTTGAAATAATAAGTTGCATGTTACTTGGTCAACACACACCATAAACAAAATTAGGCCACTAGCACTACGGGTAAATAATACTCTTCCCGTCTAAGACATGTTTGGGGAGTTAACCTTAATCTTAGGTTTAAGACATTACTTTTGTATTTGTTAATGTTTTCCGTTATTTATCTCTATTGATGCTCCATCAACAATATTAAAAGAGGAGAGAGAATGAGGAAATTAAGGAAAATGACTATATAGTGTTTTGTAAATTAAAATACATGTCATCCAAAAAATATTTTTAATTTAATTAAATAAATATATCTTATATTAAAGACTAGATAGAGTAATAACATGTTTCTAAATGCTACTTTACATACCCATTAATTTTCACAGTTGAAAATTACATGGCTTGGCATTCTGTCTCTATATATAGTCGCATCACTTCTCCTTGCATCTTCACCAATACCTTACAATTAAGTCACCATGGCACATACCTGTTGCATTATCCGAACCTCACTTCTTCTTCTTCTGGTCGTCGTTTTAGCCATCCCACAAATCTCCGATGCTCAAGACTCACCCCGAGACTTCGTCAACGCCCACAACGCCGCCCGCAGCCAGGTCAGAGTGGGACCCATTTCATGGGATGAAAGGCTGGCCTCCTACGCTCGCAATTACCTGAGCCGCTTCAGAAACAGCTGCCAGATGGTTCACTCCCAAGGCCCCTACGGCGAGAACCTTGCCAAGGGTACACCCGACCTGACCGGCACTGCAGCCGTCAACTTGTGGGTCAGCGAGAAGCAGTTCTACAATCATGGCTCAAACTCGTGCGTCGGAGGAGAGTGCAGGCACTACACTCAGGTGGTTTGGCGCAACTCGGTTCGGGTCGGTTGTGCTAAGGTCAAGTGCAATAATAATGGTGGCACTCTTATAAGCTGCAACTATGACCCTCGTGGCAACTATCGCGATCAGAGTCCTTATTAAAACATGATGAAGTGGGACTTCTAGGGTTTATATATATATATATATATATATATATAAGTGTGTATGAATAAAGTGAAGAAGAAAGAGCTGGCTGGCCCTGGCTTAATGACCTTATGTTTGTATTATGTGTCGTTGTGTCATTTAATTTTGATCACCCATGAAATACTTATAAAAATTAAATAGAACAAAGTTTGATGTGTTTAGTAATTATATATTTATCTGGAGACTATTTTTTTGAAGGTGAAGAAATTTATTAATTACTTGTTTGTTATCAGGCTACTACAAACTGATTAATAGTTGGACATATAAGTAACAGTATTTTATTTTTGAACAATTAGAGATATCTTCGTCTGATCCTTCGAAGTATAAATAATCTGCCAATCTATTACCTGTCCTCAAATCGATTTGAGTCCTTTTTTTCTTTTTGTCATCCCCAGCAATTTGGTTTCTTTTAGGCTTTGCTTGGTGATGTATCATGCTTTTGTCGTTAAAGCATCTAATTAAACTAGGTACTAAATAATTATGTTGTTTAAGATCAATCTAAATTATTCTCTCAAAGAACAATATACTCCCAAGGAGCAATATATGGGTTCTTATTTAGGATTGAGTTTAGACGATGAAGAATATACAGTGAACTAGGCCTAATGTGACTAATTTAGATAAATGCAAATGCAATTTTTGGGGGGTTTTGTTTCTATGAAAAGATAATTAAAATCCTAAACAAAAAGAACTCATTAAAAGCATAAATTTGATTTAGTTATGGTGAAGGAAACAACTTAGGATTCACATAAAGTTAAATTTCTTCACCTAATTTAATTAATTAAACTAAAGGGAAATTGATAAAAGGGAGAATGACCAAATTAAAAATAACTTTTCAATTTCAAAATTCTAAATAAGTGATTTTCTATAGAATTGAATTGTCAATTATTATACAAGTTTAGTTAATCCCATTACTTGTTATTCTCCCTTGATAAAATAGTTGGAATTAATAGAATTTAATCACCTCATTGAAACATGGGAAGCACTCAAGTTCCATAACACTTAATCCATTGGAGAACTCATAATGGAATAAAGGAAAGTTAATTAAACCCATTAAAACCATTAACATAATTTCAAATTGATTTTAGAATTCATATTTACAATTTTCTGATTAAACAACTAAACAATCAACCAACTCAATTAAACAATCAAGAGGATAAATCAAATTGATAATTAAATTAATAATGAAAGCTCAATGGACAACCTAAATGTTTGCAAACAAAAATTCTAGCAACTATCTTAGTATAAATCAATTCAAAATATCAATTCAATTCAAAAGAAATATGTCTACAGTCAAAACTTAGATTGCTCTCATGTTATAAATAAGATGAAGAATAGAGGCAAGAGATGCGTACCGGGTCAAGTCGGATCCAAGAGGATAGCTCACACATCAGTTAAGACTACTAGAGCCTAACTAGGGTTTGCATAGCAATACACAAGAACACAAAGAAATTATGGAAGAAAAGAAGAGAGAGCGCAATATAACTCAATTGCTCTGGGATGAATTATTTTCTTAGTAGGAAGATCCTATTTATAGAGACTCTAAACTTGCCCTTTAAGTAACAATCACTCAATAATTAATTTGAGTGAGTTTCCAATTTCTTTCAGTTTGCACTTTAAGTTATAATTACTAAGTGATTTACTAATATCTTTCAACTTGCATTTCAAGTTATTTACTAACAAAGAAAAGACTTTCTATATATATATATATATATATATATTAGTTAGCCTTTTCTAATTTAGTTACAATTCATTTCAAGAAATAATTGCATGTCAACTCTCTTCCTTTATTCATTAGTATTTTATTTCAGAGCAATTAGTTTGGTCTATCAAGGCTGGGCAGATTTCAGCCCAAAATCCACCCCCACTCACACTTGATGGTCTTTCCATAGTGCGATTCTCAATTTCTTTTATTTCATACTTGGTGTTTGTCGTGGCTGCGTGGACACAAAGTCTTCTGAGATTTTAGTGCTTGCGATGTAGAAATCCTTGGATAGAATCAACATCCAAGGACACATATCATGTATCTGTAAATTGTTGCCTCAAATGCCCCAAATTCTTCCATACATATTCTTCATGACATATCTAATCCCTCTTGAGTTAACACTTAAGTTAACTCATATTACCCTACTTGCACATAGTATCCGCATTTACAAGTTATTCAGTGAACTAGTAAGGGTTTGACCACAGAAACTAGCACTGCTTGTGCATTTAGGAGTGAATCTTTCTTAATTTTTGACTAAACATCAATCATTCTTGACTTGATCATTTTCCTAGTTTTTACTCATTTGACTGAATCATGCACAGTCTTAGAGTTTCAGCTAAAGTAGCTGACGCCAAATCAAGCCTTCATGATGCCGCCTAAGTCCTAAGGGCATTGTCAAAGGATTTTCCCTTCTTGGGACTCATATTGTAGTGTAGCAGGGATCTTTCACCTGCGTCCCATGTTGCAGTGTTATTGCTAAGAACATGCAATATGAATTGCATGATACAGTGATTGCCTGTCGATTTTATTATCTTGTCTTTCATCGTACATGCATTAATTTTCACAATGTTTTCCCACATTTAAAACCAAAACTTCTTTTCACAATCATTTGTAAAACACAATTATTTGCTTGGCTACAGGTCTTATGATACATCCTTGCATTCATAGGTCGATCTATTTTGCATGTGCATATATAGATCTCATCTCAGTTTTACTAAGGTGAATCAAGCATAAATATCTTTCATTACCATCTCATGGTGATGATTTTCTTATCTTACCCTCTCACTCCCTTGTGAGAAGATGGTTGTTCATGTGAGTGAACCAACCTTTCTGACCTGTATAACATACAGATTTCTATATACCTTGCAAATATCTACTCAAAACATATATAATGTTCAAGGCCCTATGTTGTTTTTTGTGCCCCATGATCTTCATTAACTCAATGAAATCAAGCTCTGGGCACAATAACAAGATCTACCAACATCTTGTCAATAGAAGGTCATTGAACACTTGTCTTCTTTCTTTAGAAGCATATCTCTTTTAGAGATACATCAAATGTATGTTTTCCTTGCTGTAATACTTAGGATCTATATCATTAGATGTTATTTGAATCCTACTATCTATCATTTATTCCTAGTTGCTCATAGAAAACTTCTATGGCCATATGGCTCCTTGAATGATGGTAGAACATGCCATATGTTTTGATTCCATGGATTGTAGAGATATATACCATCTATCTCCTTACTTCTTTATCATTTTCCTAGGTATTGTATTGGAATGCCCTTTCAAGCGTGAGTTGTTGTGTTCACAACAATCCATGATACACCTAAACCAAAAATAATTTTTAAGTTCGACCAAATGTTGTGGTCTTATTTACACCAATATGTTTACTTAGGTTACCAACCATATTCTTATCATGAGACTCTATCCACCTTTTCTATATTGGATTCATCAAGAGATGCATAACCTTTCTAAGGTAGAGCCCTTATCTATAAAGGTGACCATGAATTCATAGCTTAGCACATTGAGATACTATAAGGATCACACTCGTACATGTCTCATGTGACTGTACTTTCTTAGTACAATCTTTATTTATTCTACCCACTATCAACTTAGAATTTAAAGATTATTCTAATCCTTTATTCATTTAACTCTTTTTTACACTTGTTTCAACTAAACATATATTATTGTAATGGAGAATGACTTTTAAAAGAGTCATCTCAAGATTCTTTGGCACTTATGCAGTGTCTTTGACTTTTTCGAAGTATGTGAGGATTTCCTTTTATGAAACTTCTTATACTACTACTTGAATAATTGTTTCCACAATGCTTTCAAGTTTCTTCTTATAGACTTCATCATCCAATTTTGAAACTAGAAAGCATTTACTTTACATCTTCTTGATGTAATTTCAAGCCTAAACTTGCTGCTATAACCAATATTAGTAATTTAGAGTTAAAAATGAATTATCGGCAACAAGTCTTCTTGTTTGCCAATACCTTCAAGTTATTATACCCTTAGGCACTAACTATTTTATGTTTTCTTGTCCTTCATATAATTGAGAATTTACATATTCCCAATTTTCCATTCAGCAATGATACAAATCTTCCAAGCGTACACTTGTCTAGTTTCAAGAAAAAAATCTATATCCTCTTGTACTGCCATTTGACATTCATCTTAGCAGATCCTTTTAGTGTCTCTCTAACACTTCTAGGTAGCCATAATCACTTTTTGAATGATGAAGAGAGCATTTAATCTAGGGAAAATGGAACCTAGGTTCCAAGGACAAGAGATAATTATACAAAAGTCCCCCCCAAATTTTCCCCTTACCAAGAGGTCCCTAGGGACTTTTGGGATATTATCTTCAGATGAGAAATTACTCCACTGCCCTCGTTAGTAGTTAAAGAAAACTGCTGGACATTTTGAAAGTTTCAGTTCGAAACCCACCCCTGTACAGTGGAAGCCAAGGTCTGTCATCTGAGACCGAACCTTACACTGATGAAGCTTTGAATCCGAAAGCCCATGTCGCCAAATCATGACGCTAGCATCTTTCTTCAGCTGGCAAAGCTATAGAAGAAAAAGTGACTCTGAGGGTTTTGAAAACTTTTAGCTGAAACCCACTCATTTGCCATGCAGCGATGAAGGTTTGATATTTAGGCACCGGAGCACGAGTCCGTGTGCTTCGGCTAGCAAAGCTCCACTGCTATTTCCTCTTACCAGAGCACCTCACGTGTGTGCTCTTTCCACCGGCAAAGCTGAGCAATCGTACAAGAAAAAGTGAGTGTGACCATTTTTCCCATTATGTTTTTAATTGTAAATCTAAAACTGATGCGGAAGTTGACATAGAAATTTAGGAAGTTAAATTTTGTGCTAGTTCCACAAACATAAGTGAGAAATGAATTTATGGGTTGCTCTGTTTGTTTGGGTTTTCAGTTTGGATGGATTAGTGTAAGCAGAATGCAACTGGTCTCGCTCCAAGCTTTCTCTAACTGACGTTACACAAATTAATACAACATGATGATT
>JBAGKO010000015.1:18614669-18631597 GCA_037177275.1 Acacia concinna | reverse complement strand
TTCAATTTGCGCTCCTCGAGAAGAACGATAGGTTGTACCCTATACTACATTATCTGGTGCAATCTTTCTGACCGATCAAAACAGGCGACAATTTCGGTCCGATCCGTGTAGTAATAGTTGAGGATGATAAGGAAGAATAATCATTTTGACTGGATGGGGTTGTACCAGACATGAGTGCTAATGGAATTGATCTCGAAACAGATGGATTTGGAGGGATAGAACCAAAAAGAGAAGGAAACTTGGAAGAATCCATGGTTCTTGAAAAAGAAACACTCGTCCTTTTTATTGACACCCTAGAACCTAAACCTCACTATTTCTCTCATCTCACGGTGACTCTCTATTGCACACGGGAATGCAGCATAACAGATAGTTATTCCTCTCTTTTAACCTGGCTTTGATACCATGAAGAAATAAGAGAAGAGAAGAGAAGAAATATTTCTCTATAAAATGTTAATTTGATTCCAATAGACAATGGTACATTATATAGGATTGTGGGTGATTGTGTGCATTAATGATAAAACGTATACAATAATGAGAGTGCATGATACAGGAGAAAATCATGGGAGAGAATCATGGGATCATGGGAGATAATCATGGGAGAGAATCATGGATATGATTTTCTAACACAGTCACTAGCAAATTCTATTCCTGTGTTTCCCATGTCTTGTTTCCTTTTCCCAAAAAATGTCATTAAGAAAGTTGATCAAATTGTGACTGAGTTTTGGTGGAAGAGTACTGAACAAAAAAGAAGAGTGCATTGGGTGGCAAAAGAAAATCTGAAAAACATAAGTTAAAAGGGGGATTAAGATTTAGAGAGTTTAAAGCTTTTAACTTGGCATTATTAGAAAAGTTGGGTTGGCGAATTCTGCATGATCCCAATCAGCTGTGGGTTAAAATTCTGAAAGCTAGATATTTTCCAAAACATGGGTTCATGGAGGCTAAGAAGGTTAGCAGGGCATTGTGGGTTTGGGCAAGTATTAGTGAAGGAAGAAGGGTCCTTGAAGGAAATCTAGTGAAGAGTATAGGAAATGGGAAGGGTACAAAGATATGGGGTGAACCATGGGTAGTTGGTATTCCTGGCAAGAAATTAATGTCCCCATGCCCTCATGATTTTTTTTGCCAGTTTAACAGTTGTTGAGTTAAGGAAGCCTCATGGGTGGGATATTTCTTTAATTGAAGGATGGGTAGAGGAGGTTGAGAGACAGGCTATTTGTAATACGGTGGTAGCTATTTCTAATAGAGATGACAAATGGGTGTGGTCTGGGGGCAAGGGTGGGAAGCATGTGGTGAAAGAAGGTTATACAATTGCAAAAAAAAGTGATCAGCGACGAGTATGAAAATATTCCAAGTCCCTCAACCCTGAGTCATAAAAATGGCTGGAAAGAGATCTTGAAATTGAAAACACCCCATAAAGTTAGGATGTTTGTATAGAGAATTTTGTCCAAGGCCCTTCCTACTTTTGAAAATCTGAGGAGGAGATGAATATGTACAGCAGATGTGTGTTTAATTTGCAAATCAAAGATTGAGTCAATCTCTCATTTATTCTGTTTATGCCTGTGGGTACAAAGAACTTGGTTTGGTAGTAATTTTACTCTCACATTTGAAAGGGGAGATAAATTTGATTTTCAAGATTGGTTGCTGAATTGTTTTACTATCATGAATCTAAATGAATGGCAGAAAGCTCTTATTGCCATGACATTGTGGCAAATCTGAAAAGGAAGAAATAAATTCCTATATGAAGACCAAAATCCTTATCCTATCTTCACATTCTCTCATGCAGGATCTATGTTACATGAATTTTGGGAGGTTAGGGGCTGGATAAAGGAAACGAATCAGGATGTAGTGGAACCTATTCGTCAACGTAAAGAAACACCAAGATGGAGGAAACCTGAAGGTAATAATTTGAATATCAGTGTAGACTGTGCTTTTATGGTTGAAACAGGAAGGGCTGCAACTTCTTTTGTAATCAGAGACTCCATCGGATGGCTAGTTGATAGGAGAACAAGGCAAATTATGACTGAATCTGCCTATATGGGTGAGTGCATAGCTATGCAAGAAGCTGTCAATTATGCAGTGCTGAATCAATTAGATGATGTGTGTTTTGAGTTAGATAATCAGGTGCTAGTTAAATGACTTGTGGATTATCATTCTACACCTGACTGGAGGTGTGAAGTATTTTTGGAAAATATCCTTGAGATGAGGAAATTTGGAAGGAACCATTATTTTGAATGGATTCCTAGAGAAGTGAACTTGGTAGCCGACTGGATAGCCAAGGCTTCCCTAAATGGGTCATGTCCAACAGATTGAATGATAAGACCCCCACAGCAACTTCAAGAGTATTTGATTAGAGACATGGCAATTGGAAATGAGGATTCTGGATAACACTCATATTTGTTGGTAGATATTCTTAGATGTATTACTATTATTATAGTGTTGTTGTTATTTATGTAGACTTGTTTTAATGAAATGAAGTTCCTTCGTTGGCAAAAAAAAAATACCAATATCTTTATTTGACTTGTTTTAAATAAGTATTTTATTTGGATAAGCAACAAGTTGTTGCTCAATCTAAATAGTCAGTTTTAACCTTTTTTATAAATGTTATTTTTTTTATTTTTCTCTTATAACTCACTCCTTTCAATCTTAATTATAAGTTTTAGTTAACTTTTTTGGATAATTTTAAGAAATTTAATTACATTACGTTAAAATATTAAAATTTATCTTTTTCTTTAAAATATTTTATTTGACTTATAGACTAATATATAATATAATAAATCACAACATATAATATGATTAAGGAACTTATTTTACTTCCTTTACTTCTCTAAAAAAGTCAATTATGTCTTATAATTTAGGCGGGAGGTAGTATAAATATCACAATATATTTATATGTAACATATACTCCATTTAATCTTAATTATAAGACCCAGTTGATTTTTTTCCTTCTGAAGAATTCTAAAAAAGCTAATTAGATTATTTTAAAACATTAAAATTTACCATTTTTCTTCAATAAATTACTTTATAACATATCAACCAAACAAGTTTTACTTTTACATAAGTAATTTATAAGTGACTTATGCTACCGTTAATCTACACATAATTATATTAAACAATCTGAATTATCCATAGTCCAATTATAAATAAGTCACTTTTCTCATCATTATTCCAAATGCACCCCATGTCTTATATGAATTAAGGTACGGAATTTTATATACTCCATGAATTAACATTTAGACACTTATACCATTTTTTTTTCTTAGGGTATGTTTGGCTCAATGGAGGGGAAGGGAAGGGAGACATTTTAATGGAGGGGAGAGGAGGGTTCGTTTGAGAAAGATTTTGTTTCACCTTATTTGGATGAACATAAAGAGAAGGGAGGGGGGAATTTTAATAATGTAAAAAAAGTTATTAACAATATAGTAATTAACAAAAATTAAAATAGACCCCAATCAATGTAAAAGTTTTTTTATGTTTAGTATATAAAGAAGAATTAATATTTTTCATGTAATAAAAAAGTTTTACCTGCAACTTTCAAAGTGTATGTATTAATTTATTTTTCTTATTAAAAATATGTACAGTAGAAAAAAAATACAACACAGTATGATGCAAATAATGTATAACATAAATTTAAAAGGGAGACAACTTAAGAATATTAAAAAAGAGTAAAGATTATGGGCATGTTAATTAATATAAGCCAAAATATTACATTTTCCCTCCAAATTCCTTCAATTCTAGAGGGGAGCGTTAGAAAGGGGGAGGAGGGAAAATTTAAAAAAATTTCCCCTCCTAAAAGTTTTACTTTCTAAATAAGAAGAAGTGAGTAAAATCCCTCAATTCCCCTCCTCTCCCCTTACATCAAACAAGCTCTAGAGTTAAAAATATGATTTCAGATTTATTCTGTTAGAGAAAATATGAATGCCATCTTATGATCTCTTGACAGCATACCGAACAAATGCTCTATTCTTTTTTTTTTTTTTTGGTGTAAACAAATGCTCTATTCTATTATACTACATTCCCACCAAACTCCATAAACCAAACGGTCTATTTATTGTATTACAGTGCATTTAAAATGCTAACGTGGGTGTTGGTATTCTAATAATGAGATTTTATTATACTAATCTATCTTTAATATAAGATTTGATTGATTAATTTAGAAAGATTAAGAAAGTTAAATTATTTATATTTATCATTTTTCTCTAAATCAATTTGCCTTAGTTATAAAATGATGTATAATTTAATGACACACATAAATATTTTCTTAGAGATAATGTAAGATACGTTATAATTAAAGTAATTTCTTAGCTTCATGAATTATTTTAAATAAGTTAATTAGATTTTATATATTAAGGATGAGAGGTAGTATTCCCCATTCCTTTTTATAAGATTTTTTGGGCTACAAAGTAATATATTATTAAGAGTAACACAATGAAAGATACAAGCCTAAAATTAAATGTTTGCAAAAAGAAAGCCCAATACATAACAATGTAAATAAACCCTAAAAATAACCTAACTCTAAAATAGGTGAGAGGGAGCCACCGCCACAACCAAAAATCATACCGCCTCCATAATCCCTACACCAGAATCTATGGGTAGAAAAATGCCATAATCGGCAACAAAGTTATTGTAAGAATTGGATGTTTGAAGAACCATACAAAAAGATCCACCGTTTTTATTGACAACAAAGCAACCAATTGGTTGTTGAAGAAACTTTATGAGAAGATCTCATAAAAGGAAAAATACCCACAAATATCAGTAAAAGAGATGAAGACATGAAAGCCGACCATGCCTTATGCTTCATATTTGTCACTGCCAATTACCCATACTAGTCTTTTAAAAGATGGGGCCAGCAATATATAAGACTATAGTTACCAAATCTCAAACCCCACCAAAGCTGAACGTAACCACTATGTGAGGTTTGCTGCTATTAAATCTCCCACCTCATTTTATTGCCACAGGGAAAAATAACACCACCATAAAAAACCCAAATAAACATAAAAATAAATGAAGATTAACACAAAATATAGACATTTCCACCTTTTGTGAAGTCAGGGAGGGATCAGAGGCTGTAAGAAAAGCTCGCCCGAGTATGAAAGAATAACTGCCACCACCTAAGAAGTCAGGAGGGGAGAGAAAAAGGAGATATCAATTTCCTTTTGATAAGATTGAATTTTTGGGTATGTCATGTTTGTTATAAGATATGTCTGAAATTTTTTTAATAAACTTCCTATTTTGCCCTCACTTAATTATAAAAATTATTCATGCCACTGTTGTATTTAATGTTCATATTCAATTAAAGTACTCAATATAAATATATCTACTCTTTTCTACATAAATGAGTGTATTTTTTTGAAGAAGTAATTCATTTTTTATATATTTATTGTGCCCACCTACTTTTAACTACTTCCAATAGCACAAGTTCAGCTAATCCTATCTTATAAAATGAAACGAAGGAGTTGCTAGAAAATAAAAAATAAAAAAAGGCAACGAAGGAGTATTATCTTTTACAGCTTCGATCTCACTGTGATAAATTCAAATAATATTAGTTTAGGCTGTTTGCTAGAATCAATGCTATCACCTAGTAAATACTACGGAGTAATAAATAAAAAGAAGGAAAAGTCTCACTAAGGTCCTATGAATCAATAAAAATACTAAAAAAAGTCTCAGTGTAAACTCCTTTGTTTAAAAAATTCATAATTATCTCATTAACATAGATAAGTTTGTCGATAGACACTCTATGATTTATCAATATATCATATGTATACTTGTCAACTGAAAATGTTTAAGTTAATATTTAATATAGATGAACAGTTCAATGACCACTCTATAACGTATTATTAAGAGCAAATTTTGCAACCCAAGACTCGGTAAGTGCACATACCATGTAAAGTAATAAAGTATGAGTAAGATTTTGTTCCTAATGACAATTTAGTACCTAATAACAAGTAATAAAGTATATATCTATCCTAATCACAAATTAAATTGCAATCTAATACATATTAATAGATCTCATAATCCCATTAAGATCCATCTCATAAGGTTAAATCTAAATTCCCTTAATTGATACTTAGTAGTGATCAAACACTAAGTAGATAAAAAATAATAAGATTAAGTAATTAAAATTAACATTAAAACATAACTAACGTAGAAAAAACAAAATCTAATCTACTTGTAAGCTCATAGTTGTTTTAGCTAGGTTGCATAAAAAAAAAAAACTTAACTGCACATGAGTTCAATTAAAATCATCACAGCCACAATAAACTCTTATTCAAACAGCATAATGGAAGAGGTTGAAGAGCTTAGGAACACAATAATTTAACAAGTAGAATCAGAGAGTCAAGCAAACAGAAGCTTGGAGAGAAACAGTGTCCTCCTTCTTCTCCAATTGTATCTCAATATAATTCTTTGATGTTCATCTTGTCTCTAGCTCCTTCTTGTTCCAAGAGCCAGTCCAGTTGTGTCTCTGAAGCTCAAAACAGGGTCATCCGACCTCCCTCTCGTGACTCAGAGTTCCACCAAGATGAAAATGATACTGAACAGTTTCTCCTTTCCTCCATAGCTTCTCTCCGCTCTATCTCCCACAGCCAAAAAGAAGAAACAGAGGGTAGAGACAGCACACTGGAATTCCTTCCGTCCTCACTCCGGTTGCCGTCAATGGAGTAGATGATCTCCCTCTTCTTACTGCGGCTTTGTCCTCTTTAGCAATGAAGATGATGGTAATGAACAACAACAACAACAAGAATAATGAAAACAGAAAATGTTTTCTTTCTTGATTTTTTTAAACTTTATAATACTAATATTTTTTATTTTTTTATCATAATTATTTATTTCTATTTCAATTAAAACTAAGATAATAGTATATCTAAATAATGCGCCACTTTGATTTGATTTTATAACAATATAATCTCATAAAATCTTTTAAAATTGCCCAGATAACTCTCCAAATATTTTCAAAATATATCTTAAAATGTACAAGATATGAAGAGTTATGACTTGTCAATGTAGTGATACACATTTATCAATAATAAGAGTTTGATTAATATAGAGGGCTTATATTTAAAACATATTAAACAATTTTATTTAAGAATGTCACTCACTCACCAAATTATTTTTTGATCAAAGGATCTATTTATTATCATGGCCAGTTCCGTATCTAGCATCAATGCCCTTCTAAAAGCTAAAGCTTCAGTTATAGAGGTAGATTATTCATACTATATGGCTCAAAATAGCTTATGCTGAAATGTTTATGTCCAAGATAAATCCTCAAAATGAATATCAACCTATTAACGCAACCATTTATTTAATAAATAAGAACAAAAATTACAAATTAAATAGCGTGAATCACCTATATATATTTATATCTTCTAATCCGGAATTACATAACCATCTGAAGCGTGGCTAGCACTCCTACACATATCCAAATTGTATGTCTTCTCAGAGGACTGTGTCTCTTAGCCCCTATATATATAAAGCAAAAGGCTCAAATTAGATTTCACTCCATACGGTTAATGATAATCTTGCCAATTAGGTTTGGTCTGGCTAATTGGCTCATTCCAAGCTAGTTCATCTTATGTATCATTATATAAAGTGAGTTTGACAAAAGAAATGCAATTCTGTGAAATTCTATTTCCTGAGGACTTCAGGTGTTAAAGGAAAAGGCACTTATGATTGCACTTAATTCACATGAATCAACGAATAGCAGTAAATTCATTAAAAATATTTTAAATTGATAAAAAAAATTATTTTACCCATATTAATAAGTGTTTTGAAGAAGATTAAAAAAAATGGCATTGAAGTATTAATTAAAATGATTAAATTGATAAATAAGAATTAATGATTCTCCAAATTGACTTTATTCTAAAGAATTCGACCTATTCTAAAAACCGGCCGTGGGAGTAGTTTTATAGGAGTTACATGCATAAAGATTATACTCACTTTTCTAGTTTGGTATTTGCATGTACAAAGATTATACTCACTTTTCTTCTTATAATAACTACTGTATTAAAAACCGGGCTGAATAGGTGAACCAGTCCGGAATAAACCGATTCACATCTAAAAAAGAAAATTCACTTTAAAAAAAATCACTTTTTAAAACTTTCTTTAAAATTTTATATTAATAGTTCTAAAATCTTCACTTTTTTATTAATTTAGCCTTGAGTTAACTCTAATTTAACCTTAATCTGACTCACCAATGACCTTGATCTAGGACGATTCAATGACCTGCCGGGGGGGTTTTATTACCTTGGTAATAACTAAGTTTTTGTAAATTATCAAAAAAAAAAAAACTTAAGTGTTTGTAATTTTTAAAATTGGTACTCACCACTTAGAAGAAATGAGGCGTTATTGTAGAAGCGATAGTCATTATACCACATGAAGCAATTAACTCCATAAATCTCCCATCTTCTCTTGTTCCCTATCACTGTTTTGAAGTTCTGCAATTGAGCCTCCAGGCACCTCCGGCAATCTTCATTTCCGATGTCTCTCGTGCACTGAGCCATCCCATACCTCTTCTTCGTCATATTCACATCCAACACACCTGTCTCATACATAAATGGCTTCTCCGATGCCGAATCAGCAAGCCCTCCCATAAACTCAAGCTCCTCTGAAACAACCTTAGCCTCATCGAAATCTGTCTCGTTTGTCACTGCCACTGATGTCTCCTCCATAGCTCCGAAGAAGCTCTGATTAGCGTACCGGAGGAAGCACCACCTGAACCACACTGACACGTCTCGGCTTTTCGGGCAATCGTCTGAGGCTACTTTGATGGAATTAAGGACGCAGTTAGAACAGTTACCAGTGGATATGTCGGCTCTACATAGTATAGAACCATAGACTGTGTTCGATTTCTTGTCTCCCACGCGGGTTTGGTAGAAGCCGTGGCGGTTGATTACGTTATCGGCGAGAGAATCCATGGTGGTTCTTAGATTGATAAGAAAATCGTCGTCTTCGTTCAGTGAGTTGTCGGATTCTGAGCACAGTGTGCCTGTTTGATAATTAATGTCTGCGGCGAAGTACAGGCCATTGGGAGAGAGAAGAAGATAGAAGACAACACAGAGTAGAGAGAAATAATAGAATGATATCATATCTTTGATGAATTGAATGATTTGGGAGAGAAGGACGAAGAGATTATATTGAGGGGTCATTATTATTTCGATTCCAAATTTTACAATATTATGCGGGTCAAATAATGACTTTCATTATATATTTATATTTATATATATATATATAAATATTATGCAAGGGTATGCAAAGTCAGCTCTTTCCTGTGATGAGGTGATGATGAAAGATGTCTCTGAGGGGCTTTTGAATTAAAAAGTCAAAATAAACTTTATTTTCCTTTGTGTAATGATTACATTATAATCTTATCCAGGGAAGCAGAGAAAGGAAGAAAAGTGTATAAAATTTGAATATTTCCAAACATTAAAATAAAGTCAATGTTTATGCCTTAGACGCCGTCGAATTCTTTTTGCTTCATTATGTGTACGCTTATTATTTTGGGCTGACTCAGAGCTCTCCTTTGTTATTATTATTTGTTTTTTATCTCTTTCAATTATTTCTTTATTATACTTGTGGTTGACTTTCTTGAATAAGTTGGAGAGAGTGGAAGAATGATAAAAGCAGATTGTGAGTACGTATGGATTAGCCTTCAACAAGCACAATCGGTATATGATTGAATCCTTTAAACATGATATTAAATAAGGCTGTGTACATAAATTAAAAACAAAAAGGTCTGTCGAGAGAGGAAAAACCTATTTTGTTGGTCTCTGTCTTAAAAGGATTAGTCTCTAGCTATTGACTGAAAATTGCCTCCTAGTTTATAATTAAAAAAAGGTATAGATTATTATATTATTTCCTCCTAAAACATTAGAGGGAGACTGAGTTAGACTTTGTTTTGAAATGGAAGTGTGTGTGTGTGTGGTTTTAAGAAATAGATGAAAAAGAAAAGGTTGAGCGAGTGAGTGATGATGAGAGTAGATGATGGGCCGCCATTAGCACTAAGTGAAGAAGCTGTGATTTTGATTGATTAGATGAAAAGTGGATGGATCTCATTAGCCTTTAACTTTCTCACAAGGTTCCAAAACTTTATGGAGTGCTTAGATTATATTGCCACGAACCAATAAATCATAAATAAATTATGCAGATAGTCACTCCCACGCTCAAAAAGGCACACATCATAATATTAGGCTTTTGATCTTATCATATTTTCCACCTTCATGGTTGATATTCAAATCGTTTATGACATCTCTATCTCTTTTGCCTTCCCCCTCTCCACACACACACAACGCAATTCTCATGTGAATCATACACAATCTCGTTCTAAATCTAAGATTTACATAATTATTTTATAGATATTAAAAAATTAGTTAAATTAGGTATATCTAACATGTGTATTAATTTCCGTAAAACACTTTTTTTTTAATTATTACCCGTATATTCTAGGGAAAAAAACTCATAGTGATGAAAAATTCCTTCAATATATGTGATATATATGGGGATAATTTTAGAAGTTTATACATTTAGGAAGTATACTGAATTGAAGTCTTAACTAGCAACTAAATATATTTAGTACCAGAGAAAGGAGCGAGTATGTGTAATAAATCATATGTGGAATTCCTATGAGATCTAACTTAATTGCCATGCAAAGAGTAAAATGACAAGTAAGCTGTTGTCATTTTGTATTCCATAAGTTGTCATTGTATACTTTTCAGTTATTATTGAGACTTTTACGTAATTTAATCCTTCCTTAAGACCTTATCATAATCCCTTAAGCCATACATACATAAATCAAACATGTGTGTGTAGCTGCTCACTTTAATTTCTCTAGAAAACGATATTCCTTTTGAAATTAATGGATCGTCTCTATGGACTATTTTCTCCCTTTTCATCTATAAAACATTTTTCAGAGGAGTAATTTTGTGTTTTATAAATATGAGATATTTTGCAGAAAATAATGATTCATCAATGACCTTATTCCAAAAATATGTATCATCAATTAAGTGTGAGTCAAATAGGGAATAATATTAACGGGAACATGTTTTAAAAGTTTTATATTCGACATTGTTATCAAACTCACGAGCTAATTATTTAAGTTTATTGCTTTTACATTCATAACTAAGAAAATTGTGTTAACTTGCTCTTAAATTCATACTAACTATAAATTCAGAAGTTCACATGTTGAGTTTGTTTTTTAAAATTTTTAACTTACGATTCGTGTTGTTTAACATGTATAATTTGATTCATTGACGCATTTAATCCAATGACGAGTAAAAGAAGAGTAGGTTGACTTTTTAAAAAGAGACTATTGGGTTTATATATGAGTATTAATCGAAGTAAACTTTATGTTCACAGCCATTTTTTAAAAAAAAGACATAGGCCCACTCGGCCTATAGAGTATGTGTTGGGCCTTTAAACTAATTTTTTTGTTTTTGGTAACGAACTGAAATATTTTTTAACTGAAAAATTCATCAGGCAGTAAAAATATGTTGGATAGGATTGCCTCAATTAGGAGAGTACCTATGTTTAACAATAAAAATAAAAATATATATGCTGAACAACAATTTTAAATTATTATATAGTTAGTTAACTTTCTCTGAAGAAAATACTCAGGGTCAAGGAGTTGGATGACTCGGATAACTCAATTAATAATATTAATAATTTAATGGTATTAATGGATGAGTTAAAAATTAATTTCTTAAAAAATAAATAAAATTACTTTACCTCATCATTATATGATTATTTCAGGTAAAAAAATCAATATAAGATTATAATCTGATAGTCAATATTTCTCAATTGAGAGAGTTGAATTGAGCAAGTCCAAATCTCGCACCCAGTTTCACCCTCCTAAAATATGTTTTTTTTTCTTAAAAAAAAAAATTACAGTGCAGTTGACTGAATCAGGACTATTTGTTTTTTTTTTTTTAATTTATGGGGCACCTTGTTAAATTTTTTACATGAAGTACAATCTTATCCTTTATTTATTATTTTCAGATAACTATTTTTTTGAGAGTGCTTAGTTTAATAGGAGTCATAGTTGAATTTTAAGTTAGAGTTAATGAAATTTAATTTTTTTACTTATCTAAGCGAAACATGCCAGAAATGTATTGTAAATGAAACTAAAGGAATGTTTAGAACACTAAACTGCTCATGCATGGAAGAAAAAAAATTAATTGTATTGGAAATACAAAATAAAAGTGAATTGAATCCGGGACTAATTCATTTTAATTTCTATGGGAGATATTAAACGCACATAAATTAGTTGGTTACGGTCCTATGCTAATTAGTTAAGATATTGTATGAATTAGTTAGTGACCATCATTATATGAAGAGTTTAATGTCAATGTGTTGAAATGTAAAGGGATGTTGTATCCGCACCTAGAGGGAAGGTAACTTGGTCCTTATTTGTATTATTCTCAAGAGTTTACAAAATTCCATAAGAATAATATCCCTTCTCATTTATTTGCATGATAACTTTGAGGAATTTGCCTTTTTATTTGGGATACAAAGTCAAGCTAAAACTAGAGGATAAACAAACATTAGGACACATGCCTAATAATGATGTAGAATTTATTAAATACTCTTTTTGAACTTAAATATAAGACTCAATTAATATTTTTTAAAAATTTTAAGAAAGGTACATAAATTACTTAACTATATTATATATAGTGTATTATGCATCAAATTATGAATTAGCCAACATAATTTAAAGAACAACGGTAAATTTAAATACTTTAAATTATTTTAATTAACTTTTTTATAATTCTTTAAAAAAACTAATCGGGTTTTATATTCAGTGAGGAGGGAGTATATTGTTTATCCACTAACAGCATGCCCAAATAACCATTGGGTCCATTCCATACTAACTCTATCTCAATATTAATAGTGTGACTGAAATTCTCGAACTATGTAGTTAGCGCTGATGATAATATCTTTGGATGAGTTGTGTAACTAAATCCACAGGTCCAATGAAATAATAACAATATAACATGTCTTGAATCTTTATAATGAGAGATCTCAATGAATGATTAAGATTGTAATCTTTCACCAGCAAGAGACTCAAAACATCTAGTGAGTCGGTGTAAGATGTAACACCATGATTTAATAACAACCCATTTGTGTACAAACTTAATATATATATATATATATATATATATATATATATTGTTGTGTTTAAGGGCTGATGTGCCCTGTTTTTCTAATTTCTTATTACCCATACTACTTCTGGTCTTAAATATAAGATATAGTTGACTTTTTTAGATAATTTAAAAAGAAAATTAAATTACTTTAAAACATTTAAATTTATCATTTTTTAAATTATTTTGTCTAACATATAACCTAATATATAATATAATATTACACTGTATATGACGTCATTAAGTAATTATTTACCTTTTTTTTTAATATTTTTTAAAAAGTTAATTAAATTTTATATTTAAAACTAATTGAATGTAGTGATTAAATGGATGCCAAATAAGTTGGTAAGACATTATTGTTTGCCAACAAACAAGAAAATAAAAATCTTATCGCAAACACACAATTTGCCTCTTCCTTTCTTTCCCCTCTTAACAAGTTATTGACCTGACAAGTATTAAAGGTATGAAGGCACATAATGAAGTAGTCGCAAACAATGAATTTAACGTTGAAGTTTTGCAGTTGAAGATGAGGCGTGAAAATTTAATTTTAGTTGAAGGAGATCGAAATTAATTAAGGCAGAGTATAGCTAGAGGCATAGTATGTAAAACCACCAGCTGGGTTGACTCAGAAACCGATGACTCAGTCGCTAGTCTGGTTCGATTGGGTAGAAATTTGAAAGAAGTGACCCGGTCTAACCCAGTCTAAATCGGTATAATTCGGGGTAAACCGGCTAGGTTAGGGGTCAACCTGGGTCACTATTTTTAAATAAAAAAATTCTAAAAAATACATTAAATATAAGAAATTCAAGAAGAAAAATGTTTACCAAAAAGAAAGGAGAGGAACAAGAGAAGAAAAATAGAAAAGGAAGTGAAAAAATATGTTGATAATATAAAAAATATGCATTTTCTCAACTACTTTTTATTATATTCATATTTTTAAATTGATTTGATCCATTTTATATTGATTAGATATAAATATATTATTGTAACATATATTATGAGTTCTTCTTATGTATTTTTTATGTATTTTATTTTAAATATATCTTTTAATTATCACTGGTTTGATTCCAATTTAACCCACGAGTTAACCCACTAACCTTTGAACCACTGTCTCAACCGATTTATTGATCGATCCAATTTTTAATACTTTAACATAGAGGTTGAGATGTATAATTGTACTTCCGCAACAACTAATAAATAAATCTCAATGCTTCAAATATTTCATTCTAGGAGTAGTATTTTATTTTGACCGAAACCTAGCTCATTCAATTTTCGTTATCATTACAATCTTTCAAACACAACTTGTCCTAGTAACTGAGAAATCTATTTAGCTTTAGCTTGTAAAACGAATACTCCCCTCCCGTCCACAATTCTACTCCATTTCACAACATAATCATTTGTATCTAAAAACTTTGTTTCAAAATATAAATCACTTATAGAGTAATAAATAAGCTTTTAACAATTTTACTCTTATTAAGTTATATAATGCATAATAGAGATAGAAATGAAATGCGAGTAGATGTTCATCCTTCATAAATAAGAGTAAATGTGGAAAAAAGATTATCTACTTAATGATTTTTTTTATTTTGTGAGAATGCAGTACAAGTGACTTACATTGTGAAACAAAGTAATATATGACACTTCAACTAATTCACGGGAAACAATAAGTAATAGTTAACTCATTTTATATATATTAAATTACAACTTTTTTCAAATTTTATCCCTATAATTGAAAAATGTGTTTGAAATTTTAATGAGTTGGCAAATTAGAAATGAACATTAATTATAAGAATAAAACTGAAAAATAAACATTAATTATTTTACAAACGTTTTATATTGTTGAGCAAGTTATTCTTCTAGTGCCTTATATTATGAATTGAAGGGAGTATAATATTTATGATGTCACGTACTTAGATTTTCACTCATTTCCCAATAGAGATATATAAGATTTAATTTATGTTACGCAGTATGTTGATTTTATTACTACCTCTTATTCTTAATTCACTAAACAAAACAAAACATTATATTTCTAACAGAATTTGCCACGAAACAAATTTCTATCACAAAGTTTTTTATAAAACTGTCTCAAATTCTATCAGAAATTTTTCATATGGAATTTGAGTAGCAATATTTTTCATGGCAAAATTTAAGACGGAATTTGCCACAGAAAATTTTCTGTGAAAAAATTCCGTCTCAAATTCTATGAAATTTTTTTCTCACGGAATTGGCCATGGAATTGTCCCATCGCAAAAATTTATTAATTATTAAAATAAATATTTTTAAAATAAAAATTATAATATTATTTATTAATTACTTTTAATAAAAAATATAACTTATTAATATTATATTTATAATTTTATATTGGAAATAATATTTTTAATATTAAATTCTTAGTTATTAAAAATATTAATTAAAATAATTGAATTTCAAAAAAATTGTTAAAAATATATTTATAAGAAGATTTATGGAAAAATTCCAATAAAATATGATCTAAAATTCTAAAATCTAAAAAATCCTGTAGAAATTGGAAAAAGACAATTTGGTATGGTGGGAGGAATTTGAATTTTTCAATTTCGTTGATGTGACCCCTACTGTTAGAGAGAGAGGGAGGGGAAATCTAGACTGACAGTGGGAGAGAGAAGGTGATCAGGTCGCACTTGTTAATCCCATTACAAGTCTTGTTATTTACATTATGAGTCTTGTTATTTTCTGTACTCATTATGTGAAAACACGTTACCAACTTAAATGTAAAATCAGGATGAACTTGTTAATCTCATTATGAGTCTTGTTATTTCCACTACTGATTATGTCAAAACACGTTCATCGACTTAAAATGCAAAATCAAGAGACTTGTTAATCACATTACAAGTCTTGTTATTTCCACTACTGATTATGTCAAAACACGTTCACCGACTTAAAATGCAAAATCAAGACGGCTTGTTAATCACATTATGAGTCTTGTTCTTTCCACTACTAATTATGTCAAAACACGTTCACTAACTTAAAATGTAAAATTAGGACGAACTTATTAATTCCATTATGAGTCTTGTTATTTACATTATGAGTCCTGTTATTTTCTCTATTGTTTATATCAGTGTTAGATATCTCTCTCTCCTCTGTTAGCACGCGTCACACCACCAAAATGCAAAAACCCATATTCCTCCCACCACCCTAAATTGTCTTTTTTCCAATTTCAGTAGCCTTTTTGGGTTTTATAAATTTAGATGATATTTTAATGGAATTTTTCCAAGATTTATTAATATTTTACATTCTTTAATTTTAAATTAATATATATTTATATTTAATAATATAAATAAACAATAAATATTTATATGTAATTAATTAAATACGATAATATTATATATATATAAATATATATGCATATATATTATAATATTATGCATAATCATTCTGACACAACTGGCAAAGTCACTCACGCAAAGGCATAGGGGTTTGAGGTCATAATGCAATGCACTGATTACAAAAATAGAATAAATAAAATTTTTAGAACTTAAAAAATTAAAAAAAAATTGTGACGCAATGAAATTAAAAAAAATTAAAAAAATTGTGACACAATGTTGTTGAGGTAGGCTTTATACCCAATGGGTGAATTGAGTGTTTACCAATTTTCTTCGAAAGCTCAAGACACAAACACGTATACTGGTTCGGTCCAAATTCACTACCTATGTCCAGTTCTCAGTACCCACTGAGTTTCACTATTCTCCAATATTTTAATGGGCTCTTGGCGCCATAGTACAGACTTGATTGACACTTTAAGATATCACTCACCCTTACAAATTACAA
>JBAGKO010000015.1:18587386-18601899 GCA_037177275.1 Acacia concinna | reverse complement strand
AGATTATATTAAGGGTAAAGTAGACTTTTTGTGATATATTAATTTTAAATAATTATTAAAAAAATAACTCATTGCACCTTACTTAAAAATCTAACCAAACACTTGCAATGTAATTAGTATTGCATTGCATTACCATTGCATTGCATTGCACTGCACTGTAGAGTGCAATGGGTTTGAACCAAACGGGCCCTAAATACTTCTAGTGTTGTTAATTGATATAATTTTGTTATCAATTAAGAGTTTCGTATTGTTAAAATTCAGTAGTATTTTCGTAATTTCAGAAAAAGAAAGTACAAAAAGGCCTGATTTAGAATTTACACATTTTGCATCTCTAATCCGTCTTTTATATATTTCACTGGTCTTTTTCTGATATTTCCCCATAAGAGTCAGGTGGGTCATGTGCTATTGTTGTATTGGGCGTAGTCCGGACTTATAACATAATTGTAGTTAAGGCCCAATTAGGTGCAGGTTGTTGTAGCCTGTATTAGGTGTGATGTTCTATAAATATAGGACTTCATTAGACACACACAAGGTGTGAACTTCTGTATATTTGAATGATATTCAATAAGGTGTTAAGATTCCCTTTCTCTCCCTGGATTAGGTTACAAAAAAACAATACATTTAGTTTCTTTGAAATAATATAATTAATTTTTTTAATATTCTCTAAAAAATTTAACTAAGTCTTATATTTAAGCTTGAATACAGTACTTTATGTTTGTTATTAACATATGCCTAGCCCACGAATATGGATCCAGCCCATGAGATTTTGGATTGAAATATGATTTGAACCTCATTTATATGGACCATCTTGTTCTCCTCTTGACCCATTTCTGAGTTTTTGTAATTGGAGACATGTTATGTGATGTCAAGTCTCACATAGAGTAAAATGAGATTTTTTTTCTTTTTTTTTTTGGTTATAAGAGAGGGCCATGCCCAATACATTAAATTAAGTAGGAGGGGAGGCAGCTCCCAAACAGTCTTGAAGCGCTAAGGTCCTCATACGTGGAGGACACGCATCAAATAAGCAAGAGTGAGATAAACCTTCTTTAGCCAATCTATTAGCGACTGAATCCTGAGTGCGAGAAATATGTAGTAATTGTACTTTTCAGTCGAGTTCCAGCAAGGACTTGCTTTTATAGTTAACCAGACTATGCAACACACTATTACTCTGCAATAACTCAATCATAATCTTTGAGTCTGATTCAATAATTACTTTTTTGAACCCCATGTCCCAAGCTAACTACAAGCCTTTGTATACAACCCATTTTTCTGCTTCATGTGCAGTGTACTGGCCGATAGCATGTGAGAAGCCAGCAATCCATGCACCAGTATGATCTGTTATAATAGCTACGTAACTTGCTCTAGCTAACGTGGAGGACATTGCCCCGTCAACATTAACTTTTATCCACAAATAATGCGTAGGTTGCCACTTCTGTACTAGACTTGGAACCCTATCATTAGTCTTCTTCAAGTGTTCATACTGAACAAAAGACTGCCATGAGTTTAGGATAACAGAAATAGGATCTTAGGGTTTGCAAAAGTTGTCTTCAAATATCTGCTTGCCTCCAATCTCATAATCTCTAGATAGCAACTCCACATATCAATGACCATTCTACATCCTTGTTTTTCCCCAAGTCCTTTTTAAGATTTAAATTCATCCAATCCTTCAAAGGAGTTGCAAAGAATATAGACAGGTTCCTATAGTGCACCAGATTTGTCCATAATCTCCTCGCATAATCACAATCATGTAATATGTGGATAATGCTTTCCACATGAGAGTTATAGCAGGAGCATAATGGTGGTGATGATGACCATATTCATTTGTGGGCAAGCGACCATTAAATACAATCCACATGAACACCCAGATTCTCTTTGCACCTTCCCACTTCCTGTTAGAGTAAATTCATAATTTGTATGTAATTAGCATAGGTCTATTCTTTGTAAAGTTATGACAGCTAGCATATTTCTGATATGGATTGTAGATATATGCTGGATATTCTTCTGTAACTGTATTCTGTTATGGCCTTGGTTATATAATGAACAGAGGTGATAGTGATGATTATCACAACCTTTACACAATTCTCTAACTCCCATTTATCTTTCTTGGTATTAGAGCTCCTCTCTCTGTATATTGTGTCCTTGCCATGTCGTCGTCTTCCACTACCACCGATGATGCCTCCTCTGTTTTACAGCCAAAGGCTTGGTTCATTGAGGCAAGCTTCTTAAAATGACATGTTGAACGAAGTAGTCAAGGAATGAATATCATGTGGGGTACTTCGAGATTTTTGTCATAACTTTTGGAGTGAAATTACTACTTTAACGTTTTGATTTTTTTGATAATTTTTTCTCACATCAATCCATATTATTAAGCTATGTGGTAGATAAGGACAAAGTATATAAAGTTATCCAAAAATAGACAGAAATCTATTTCAAGAGGATATATGTAGAAATATATATAGAGGTATGAAAAGGGAGGCAAAACCATGGGGCAGGAGAAGCAGTTTTGTCACCCACCCCCAGTTCCTCCTAGTCTTCTTTTTGATTTACGGGCATGCAAACAGGTAATTACTTAGAGATATATAGCGAGCTTCTGGCCTGAGTGGGCTTACATTCATGCCAATCCAACAATAGTAGTTGGTCAGTTGCTATAAGGGCTAGATACTAGTGGATAAATATAAATCTTCATCTTCAATTCGTTCCACCGAACAACCCCTTATATATACATACACAAAACTCTCACAAGTACGCGTAGTGCAACACTCAGAGAGAGAAGAAAGCAGAGAAACAAATAAGAATGACGGAATCAAAGGAAATAAGGTCTGCTCCTATGACACCAAGAAATGCTTCACTATCATGGGGACACCTATTGTGTCGTCTCCTCCGCCTGTGTCCTGTCCTCCTTCTCAGTATCACTCTCCTTCTCTCTCAAGGTCACCTCTACTTCATGGAGAAGAAGATGCTCCTCATCATCCACATGCACGTGATCATCACGCAAGCAAGAGCCCTAAGACTCCCAGAACTCCCAGAACCCCGAGGCCGTCCGTCTCTAACCTCACGCCAAAGTTTATCACTCCTCTGGCTAGCCCCATGAGGAAGGCCTTGAGGTTCACTAAGCTTGACCCTCAGGACGCATGGCTTCCCATCACTGAGTCCAGAAATGGCAACAAGTTTTACGCTGCCTTTCACACTCTCTGCTCTGGTATTGGCGTTCAGGCCCTGGTTCTGCCCGTGGCTTTCACTATCCTGGGTTGGTACGTATGAATAAACCGATCATGTTTATGATTTTCATTATGAACAAGATTTGATGGAATTGGTGATAAGATACGATTATGATGCAGGAGCTGGGGAATAATAAGCTTAACGGTAGCGTTCGTATGGCAGCTTTACACACTGTGGCTGTTGATTCATCTTCATGAATCTGTAGAACAAGGAGTTCGTTACAGTCGCTACCTTCAACTCTTCTTCGCCACCTTCGGTAATCATATATATAGATTCATCCACTACTCTTGCATATCTCTTGCTTTCTCATCATCCTCTGTTTTAAAAACAATCACAATTTATAAATCAGTTATTGAAAAATGTGATTGTACAATCTTCTTCTGGTTGAGAACAGTCACTTTCATGGATCCATTTTGGTGTGAACATTGAAGGATCTTTTTGTTGACTTGGGGGTGTTATGACTTATGATGGATGCAGGTGAGAGACTGGGGAAATTGCTGGCGTTATTTCCGATAATGTACTTATCGGCGGGCACGTGTACGACCCTGATTATCATAGGAGGATCGACGGCCAGGACATTCTATCAGGTGGTGTGTGGGGCCAATTGCACGGCCAACCCCATGACCACGGTGGAATGGTATCTCGTCTTTACCTGTGCTGCGGTGGTGCTCTCTCAGCTGCCGAACTTGAATTCCATCGCTGGTGTCTCTCTCATCGGCGCCATCACCGCCGTCGGATACTGTACCTCCATCTGGGCCGTATCCGTCTCCAAGGGCAGCCTTCCAGGGGTGTCGTATGATCCTGTGAGAAGCGGGAATGAGGTTGCCAACGCTTTTAGTGTCCTCAATGCCCTCGGCATCATCGCCTTCGCTTTCCGAGGCCATAATCTTATCCTTGAAATTCAGGTCTCTGTTGTATTTCTATTCCATATAGCCCTAATTTTCTGGTTTTAATCCCAAATTTGTGGTTCTCGCTAATTGCTTGGTATCAATTTCGAGTAACTTTATCGTTTCATTTTGGTGATGAATCGAAGCGTATAGTGAGGCTAAATTATTAAAAAATTAGATTCTGTGTTGGTAACATCTTTAAACCGTGATAGCGAAGAGTTTTATGGGATGGTATGATTTTTAATGGATTGACGAATGGAGTGATTGAGTAGTTGACGATATTGAAAAGGTCAGAGGATTCACATTACTCAGAGAGAAAAGGAAATAAAGATGAGCTTTGACATCATAGGGCTGAGCATGGAAAGTTAGAAGTTGAATGTTGATAAACTTCACCAACTTCATGCTATTAATGCCTGGCGATGACTTTCTTTCTTTTGGCCTCTGAGACTAGTGGATTAGTCCACAATAACTGCAGAATACGAAGAAAGTCAGAGTAGGCAGTTCATTTTATCCCAACTAGGGAGATATATACACTGCTACAATTTAATTAGAAGGTTTAGTTAATTTTTTTAAAAGAAATTAAAAAAATTAATTATATTATTTAATCATATTATATATTGAGTTTTATTATATTATATTCCCTCTGATCTTAATTATAAGAGCCTATTGACGTTTTTTTAAAAAAAAATTAAGAAAATATTAAGAAATCTAATTACATAACTTTAAGATATTAAAATTTGTTGTCTATTTTTAAATTATGTTGTTTGACTTATGAACTAATATATAATGTAATAAAACACAATATATTATATGATTAAGTAATATAATTAACTTTCTTAGAATTTTCATAAGATTTTTTAAAAAAGTCAACGGGCTCTTATAATTAGGATCAGAGGAAATATAAAATTTAAAATAAGTTGTATTATTTATAAACTATGAACAAACATTATTTATGTTATCTAGCGTTATTTCAATTGAGGATGGCTTTTGGTTTTTTTTTTTTAACTTCATTTTGAATATTATGAAACTGACTTTTTAATATATTAGATAATATTTTTTTGTGAAACTGACTTATTTTTTAATAAAAACCTATCTAAACATAATTTAGATTGCACCAATAACTTCCGTTTGAAAATATTAGAGAGAATAAAAGTCACTGTTACAAAAACTAATACAAACAAGCCCTTGTATTGTATTGTGTCTCTTTCTGTGTCTTCACTTTTTCTGCCTCTAAGTCATTTTTAATTTCCTAATCGCTCCAATAAAGCCTGTCTAGCAACGGACTAGGCTTCCCCAAGCTAATCAAGTCTGGACCAGCATATTTAATCTGACGGTCCATATTTGATTCTTTAAAGTTTTATATTTTCTTACAAAATTATTTTAATGGATATAGACTATAAAACAAAGACAGTCTTGTAAGTTTTTTTTTTTTTGAAAAAGAAGTTTTTATTTAAAAATCATCACTTTATTAAAATTAAATTAAGACCATCCAAGATTAGATATGGACAGTACATATTTAATTAACTCTCTTTCTTAAGCAAAATACTTAATAGGAAAACCAAGTCCTCTAGCAAATACTGATAGTAGGGATCAATATTAATAATGATGTTATCATTAGTAAGAACAATGCCTACCTCCTGTAGTGACTCCTTTATATATTCACTTTCTAATGTCTCATTGACAGCAATCTTTTATTCCTCTTAATTAATTAAATTAATCTCACTGTAAGAATTAACATAACATTTGCAAGTTGAAATTTCCAAACTTTTCTGCAACTCGACAATCTTAAAACTATATGACCAACATGTATGTTAAGCAAACTTTTAATAAAACAAACACAGTTTTCACCAAGTGCATGTATCTGATTAGACCCTCTTTTGTTAAAACATAATTTTGGGCTATTCTCAAGCTGCCAACACTTCTAACCTATGGGTAATAGCTAGAACCTTCTTTTAAAATATGCATCACCTCCAATCTTAAATATAAAACACGCACACTAGATCTGTTTCTTGTCTCTTTCTAACAATTAGTCAAAATTTACTTTGGTTATAATTCTTACACCAAAATCCACTATTTTATTTTTCTTATTTTGTCATGTAGTTGAGGAATTTTGGTGAATAAAAATTGGGATGTTATTACATAATTAAATCATTTTAATGTATTTATATTTATTTTTTTCTACAAACTAATTTGGTAACTTATATAAATATATATATATATATAATTTAATCATATAGAATATTTTATATGATCAAGCAACTTATTTAACCTCCCAACGTATCTTTCTAAAGTCAATTTGGTCTACTATTTAGTGGTAAGTATGTAAACAACTCCACCTTGTCCCTATAAAAGCCATTGAAGCAAAGGCACACTCTCATCATCACTTTATTTTCCCACTCATCAATAATCTCTTGACATTAAAATGAGTAGCTTCAGCCTCAGAAGTCTGATCCTCAGCTTCTTCTTCATCATCATCTTCTTTGTTCCTTCTAATGCAACTCAAACCCATGAACCAGTTACAGAGGTTCTCAAATCCCAACATTTTTTCCTTCAAAAAGTTTTAGACTTGAAAGCCAAATTACAAAAATTCCAAGAAACCCAACTCCACGCATCAACCCAATTAGTGGTAGCCGGAATCCTCTGCTTCATAGCTTCCGCCATCTCCAGTGCTGGTGGAATAGGAGGAGGTGGTATCTTCATACCAATACTCACCATTATTGCCGGCTTAGACCTCAAAACCGCCTCGAGCCTGTCAGCTTTCATGGTCACCGGTGGTTCTGCTGCAAACGTTGTGTGCAATCTATGTCCCAAATTTGGACAACGTGGGAAGACATTAATTGACTATGACATAGCTCTTTTATCAGAACCTTGTATGTTGCTAGGAGTAAGTGTCGGTGTTATCTGCAACCTCGTATTCCCCGAGTGGCTCATCACTATTCTGTTTGCTGTTTTTCTGGCTTGGTCTACGGCCAAGACTTGCACAAGTGGCTTTATGTTTTGGAAGATGGAATCAGAAGAGATTATCAGGAAGAATATTATTAATAGGTTCGGAGAAGTTGATGGTGAGAAAGGGATGGTACAAGAAGATGATAATAACAATGGAGATTTGAAGAGTTTTCAAGAGCCTCTTTTGGGTCATTTTCATGAACAAAATTCCAGATGGAAGCTTCCTTGGATCAAACTTGGGGTCCTCCTTTTGATCTGGTTTTGTTTCTTCTCCCTCTATCTTCTTCGGGGCAACAAGTATGGACAGGTACAGTATAGTAGAAATTATTTAATTTTTTAATAATAAAGTCTTAAGAAAATTAATTACATTACTTTAAGAAATTAAAATTTTTTATTTTTTTAAATTATGTTGTTTAATTTATGAGCTAATATATAAAATAATAAAACATAAGTAATGTAATTAGTTTTCTTATAATTTTTTTATAATTTTCTAAAAAAGTCAACGGCCCTTATAATTAAAACCAAGTGAAAGTATTAATTTAGTCTGATCTTTTAAATGTTAAATATATGTATATATTATCATACTTTTTCATCATCCCAATCCATTTTTTAATTCTCAACTTAAAATTTTACTGATTTAGTTATTATTTTCTTGCTTACATCTTATATGTTTGCAGTCTATGTCAAGGTTTGTGTTGAATTTTATAAATGATATTGATGGTGACCAAAAAAAATTGCAAGTGCTTTAATAATTAAACAGTTTTGGGGGGTGTGTGTGTGCAAGTGTTTGAATATTTTTGTAAGAAAACCATATGATCATGATTCATCATGACTCTAATAATCAGTTGCCTTAATAGGAAAAAGAACATGAACAGCTTTTTACAAAAGGAAAATGGTCATCTTTATCTTCTGATCATATGTGCGATAAAGCTTTATGGATATCTGAGACAACAGTTTCAGAGTTATGGTATTTCCTCCTCTTTCTTCATCTTCTTCTTTCTTGCTTAGCTTTTGTTTTTGTCCATTTTCAAAGACGCAGAATCAAGTGGGACAGTGCCAATATAAAGTGAGCGGTAGATAAGTTATTTTATATGAATATTAGTCAATTTCGGAGTTGGCATGCTTCTCTTTAATATGTGGTGGCCCCAACTGGTCCCATCAAAACATCTCATAATCTTCTCAAGTGTGCAAGTGCACATGGTTTTGGTGGTACTAGTCTTACATCCTTGTTTGTTCAATGAACAACAATTTCACAACAGTAAAAATACTAAAAACATAACTTTTTTTTATGGTAAGGTGCAAAAAATACTCTTTAGCTTTTCCTAAAAATGTATTTAGCACTATATATATTTTTTAAGGTGAACAAAATACCTATAAAAGATATCAGAAAAAATGCTAAGATGGTTAAACATTACAAAACACTTTTACATATGTATATGTAAAAACACTATAAAAGGTAACAGTGGGACTCGTTTAATATATTTAATAGTCTTGACATTTTTTATCTTATTATTCATGTTCATAGATATTTTTGAAATTTCAAGAAAGTATATGGTGCTGAATATGCTTTGGATAAAAGCTCACGAGTATTTTTGCCTTTTAACTAACCCTCTCGTCATTTGGAATATACTTCTTATGTGTTTGGGAACAAACACAGATGTGGGAGACTGCTTTGATTTTTACGTATGCAAAATGGTAAACTATGTGCAGAGTATAATTCCAATGGAGCCATGTGGTGTGGGATATTGGGTTATCTCATCAGTCCAAATCCCTCTTGCTGTAAATTTCACTTACTGGATTGTGTCAAGGAAAGAAAGCCATCAAGATCAACCTCTAATAAGCCAGGTAGGCTCTTAAACATCACTGCCTTTAAAAAGAAAGGTTTTTCACTATTTTTCAAGCAAGCAATTAAAGAATTAAAAAGTAAAGCTAATCCCATTCAAATGGACATTACAGGGCCAAGATTTGACTGGAAATGGACCTTCAAATAAGATTATTTTCCCATTAATGGCATTGTTAGCAGGTGTTCTAGGTGGTGTATTTGGAATTGGAGGTGGAATGCTCATAAGCCCCCTTCTTCTTCAAGTTGGGATAGCGCCTGAGGCAAGTCCCATTACATTACAGATTTAGTGGCGTGTTTGCAATAACTTTGGTGGCATTAACTTTGATTTCAACTAATTTTTGCAAACTATAAGTGTAATTGATGTTTATACAAGTTTATTAAAAAAAGTCCGTTGGGTGTTTTAGAGTAATTTTAGCTCAAGTCCCATCGTCTTTCTTATCTCAAGTTTAAAGTAAATACGACAATTGGAGAAGCCGAAAAAAAAGTGGCTTTAATTTAAAATTCACTTTACTTTTACTCCTGAAACACGTCCATTTCAACATAATACCAAACAAAAAGTAAAGCTCAAAAGCTGCTCTTGGCTGATAGAAGCTAATTTGGGCTGTCCGACCGTGATCCCAAACAGAGCCTTAAATTATCAATATAAACATACACGCATATCAGACAACTTGGTAACAACTGAGATTTTGTTTTTTTTGTTGGGAAAAAAAAAAAACAACTGAGATACTTTTTGCTTGCACAGGTGACAGCAGCAACATGTTCTTTCATGGTTTTCTTCTCTTCAACAATGTCGGCATCGCAGTACCTGTTGTTAGGCATGGAACACACACAGGCAGCAATGGTACTAGCAATTATATGCTTTGTAGCATCAATGCTAGGGTTACTGGTGGTGCAGAGAGCAGTTCACAAGTATGGAAGAGCATCCCTGATAGTTTTCTCAGTTGGCTTAGTTATGGCTTTAAGCATTGTTCTAATGACCAGCTTTGGAGCCATTGATGTTTGGAAGGCCTATACATCTGGAAAATACATGGGCTTCAAACTACCCTGTTAGGAGTTTATACACTATCATGTTTGCATCAGTTTTGTAATAACCTGCTAGACTTTCAACTCTGTACAATAATACGTAGTTATCAACCCATATCTCTTAATAAGTGTAATACCATAAGAATGGAGGATCAGCTTTTAGCACCAAAAAATTGTTGATCATATTTTGTGTTCAAGTCAATCCACAAAATCACACTCATCCCTCATCAGGGAATTAGCATTAACAACAGTCAATGCTGGCTAGAACTACAACTAGAACCAGAAGCTGCATTATAGAAAGTATAAAACTTTGAAATCAATGGGAGTTGTTCCAGCGCCAGATTGTTAAAAATGTGAGCGTAAATTTAAAATTGCAGACATAAAAGAAGAGCCCTTTTCTCAGGTAAGATTGAAAGGACGGAATGCACAGCCATGGCCCAGTTTTAAGCAACTGGGGGACGAAGTACATGGTCCTGTGAGGTGTCAACAGAAGCAGGGGATAAGAACTGCCACATTGAAACTCCAGGGTAACCAATGAATGACACCATCTTGCTCCCAAGAACTTGTCCTGGCACGGGAAATGGAGCTGCTGCGAGGGTGGGAGGGTGAGGCAGGAAACCTGGCTGTGAATTCACGGCTTTCACTTGCAGCTCAATGTTATCTTTCTCGGATTTTAGTCGCTGCTTCTCGTCACGGAGCTCATTTTTCTCAAACTGCATAAAACAAACTCACATGCATGAGGAACAAGATAGATTATGCATTTGATCATCTTATGGTATGTGACATAGGAGTTATGTGAACAAAGTTGCATTTTTTTGTTGTCCTTTCTTAGTTGATTATTTGGAATATCTCTTAACACCATGTCATGCGACAAAGCCTAAGTCTGAAGATTCACCATTAACATGACAAGTTAAGTGTTCATATATACTACATACCAAGTATCACACACACCTTTAGTTCGTTTATTTTCTTCTGCAGATTCTCGTTGGACTCTTTAAGCTTCTGAGCCTCTTCTTGTAGCTGAGAGAGCACTCGAACTGCGTCGCTTAATATGACAGCCTTGTCTGTTTTGGCAGGCCTGCCAGGATCAAGGACAGAGCCCAATTCTAGAAACCTTCAAATATGGCTTGAATCAATTGCATGGCAGAGATTAAACCAGTATGCTTGAAACAAAAAATCACCATGATAGTAGAGACATATAAAGGGGATGAAAGATTTGAAGATGCCTGTCATTTAGTCGATCCCTCCTCAATTTCTCCCTACATGCTTTTGAACCAGAGGAATTGCCAGGTCCGGACCTTAGGCTGAGACAGTAATATCACAGCGAAATAAGTTGATCAGAAAGAGAACGGGTAAAGAGGATATATCTATATCTATTTTGCATTGAGGATGCATATGATTACTGTTTTTTTTTTTTTTGTCAAATTCACAGGAGCGAAAATTCCTCAAAGATCTAAGATTCTGTGGTTAAAATTGATCTCTAATAAAATCGGAACTAACAATTCTGTCAAATTTTATAGTAGTGAAGCAGTAAAACGCATTTTAAAAGATTCATCAAATATTTCTATCCATATTCCTTGCACACATCCAAAGTTTGAGATAGTATGCACTATGCAATAGCCAAACAAAAGGAAGGCGTACTGAAAAATTGGAAGTTATATAAGGGAAAGAATTTTCTGAATGCATGAAATAGGATTAAACTAAAAGCACAACAGGTATGTAACAATTAATTTTAGTTTACTGTTTTCTTGATCCAGGTTCCTTAAGACCATCAGAATTTCCATAGGTATCGTCCAACTCCACACTGGAAAAAGTCAAAGAGAAATGAATAGTTTAGGTCAAGAGGTGAAGGAAAGTAAATAACTTTGAATAGCCAGCAGTCAACACCTCTGAGGATTGCATTGAAACATCAATAATTAAAAGTAAATAACTCTGCATATTCGGGTAAAGAAGATGTGAAAATCCGATCTAAAGTCTAGTATGGAAAATTTTCTTGGAAAATATTTAAATGGACGTCCAAAGGAACAAAACTAATTAATTCCACATGCAGGAAGAGAAGCCGGATGCATATTCTTCTTGATGACGATGTTGGAGTGCCTCACACGTTAGTGACTAGTACATCCTTAGTTCTTCATTGGGATTCATAGATCAAGTAAGAAATGGCAGACACTGTACAGAATGGTTAAAAAGTTCTTCTCATCGTAGTGGACAAGCAGTTTGGTTATTCATAGTTGTAGCTACCCCGTCAAAAATACGGCTAGAGAAGCTGAACTCAGTTTTGTTTTTGTCAAGTCCCAAAAAAAATGCCATTTTGCCTATCAAACAGTGAATTTTTTTATTTATACAAAGAGTTATTTATCCCATAATATGCTGAACTAAGACCTCAACGCCAGAAACAATATTTAACATCAAACTAAGAAACTTTTTGTGAAATTAAGTCCAACAGAAACAGCCATGCTTGTCCCTGAATATTGTTGTTGATCCAAACGAACTTATACCCCAAGAAAATTTGGCCATAATTCACCACAAAATCATTAAGCATTTTAAACAAGACAGATGACATAAACAATACAGAAAGGCATATCAACACTTGGAAAAGCAACGGAGTAACCTGAAATCAGCAGGAGGAGGAGGAGAAAGGGAATGAGAGGGCCAAGCAAAAGTTGACGGGTCGAGGGAAGGAAAGTCACCACCGGGGACGGGAATGTCGTCTAAATAACCGTAATCGAATACCCAATTGGGATTGTCCGGAGAACCCATGCGCGGGGGAGATCTGGGAATTCAGAATTTCCGGGGACAGGGCTCTCGGAGAGTGAGGCGAGAGTGCGGTTAGCGTCCGTGCTTTTGGGAATCGAGGAGAAAAGAAGAAGATGAAGAAGGAATGAATTAGGAGGAGGAGGAGAGGAAGAAAGAGATATAAAAGAAGCGTAAAAGGTGAGAATGAGAATATGATATATGCGAAAGGGAAGGGAGAGATATTGAGGGAGAAGGAATAGGGCAGCATCGTCGCATTAGCACCACCACCACCACAAATGCCAAATGCCAAAACCACACGCTGCACCAATTCTCCACTTCACCTTTTTATCTTTCTTCACAGCATCTAGCTGACTATCTAGCTCCAATCCTGGTTCCAATGTGACATATTGGTTTTCTTTTAAGTGAATATTTAAAAAATTAATTATATTATTTTAAAATATTAAAATGTTTGATTTATAAGTTAATATATAATATAATTTAATAAAACACAATATATAATATAATTAAATAATGTAATTATTTTTTTTAAAATTTTTTTAAAAAAAGTCAACAAACTTTATAATTAAGACTGGTAAGTATAATAAATGTCTGTTGCTTATTTTTGGTACATTTTTCTGGCATCTAATCTAATAAGTCCGACTTCGATCATTATCCTAAAACTAATGTTAATATATAAATATATTGAAAAAGGGAGCAAGTTTGTCAGGTGGTTAACTCCGCTAATTTTAACTATTAGTTGACTAAATATGCTAAACTGATAGTTCACATGTCATCTATATCATTTTTTCAAGATGTAAATTTTCTCAAAAATCTATATGTTATCCAACTACATTTTATTTTAAGTGAAAATTAAGACTTTCGAAACAAATTTACACTTTAACAAAATAAGGTAGATGACATATAGACTATCAATTCAATATATTTATCAACTAACGATTAAAATTAACAGAGTTAACAATAAAGATAAATTTCCTTAGAAAAAAACTTCTAAGACAAAATCGCCTTTTGCACTAAAAGTGGCTATAACGCTAATATGAATAGTAGTAGTCTAAAATATAGTCCTAATTGAAGTAGTATTGTCAGATTCCAACTCAATACTTATTTAGGACTATTTATCATAAACATATTCCAATAAATTGAAACAGAAATTATTCACAAAGTCATCACATATCTACCTCTTTTATTGCATATCACAATAAAAAAGTTGTCCCCCACCCCCCCAAAAAAAAGACTTTATTCATCATTACAAATAAATATATAAATCAATATTTCAAATAAATATATAGACATAATGGTTAAGCAACCAAAATCACTTCCAAACATTTCGAGAGGGAGAGTAAAAAAAACTTCTAAACACAGGCCAACATCTGGGTTGCTCCCTGGCCAACACTTTCATTTGGTACGTGTGGACGCGTCAAACTGTGAGACGTTCACTCACTGGAGAGTACAGAAAACACAATCCAGCTTGTCATCAACAGATTGGCGGAGACCACAAACAACTTATCCATGTGGGCAACGGGCAGATAAGTCGCTGCCCGGACTGCCCTTAACTCCCCCTTCACCTACCCTCCAAATCACTCTTCCAGAGATCGATCGGAGTAAAATGGCTCAAGCCATGGCATCTTCTTCCATGTCTGGCCAGATCAGTTCCTCTCAACTTCAAGGTAGCCTCCAACTCTCTGGCTCTGGCTAATAAAAAAGACTATAAATAAAAGTAGGTAGTAGGCTAACTCAAATAATTTTCATTGTAAATCCCTTAAAGAGATAGTAAGAGATATTGTTTAAAAATAAAAAGTAAGGAGTTTTAATTTTGTCGGAAAAAAAGGAAGGATTTTTAA
>JBAGKO010000015.1:18549613-18566161 GCA_037177275.1 Acacia concinna | reverse complement strand
ATTAAATATGTTTAAGGAAAATATGTATATTTGCCAAGTAAATAGAAAGTATTTTTATTCATTATATTCTAATTGAAGGATAAATAAACACTTGTGAGTTTTGTCAAATAATGAATATACATTATATATATCTAACTAAAATTATATTTACACTTTTGGTAGGGCCAAATGGGCAGGGCACTATACCATGCCCGGTGCCCAGCACTGCTCGATGTTTGGCCCGGCCCAAACATGCCTAAATAGTTTATGGGCTGATTTTTTAGGGCTAGGCTGGGCGCATTTTGGCTAGGCATAGGCGGGCATTTGGGCATCATGAACACCCCTATCTCACACTGGCCAGGTCAGCCAGGTTTTGACTCACCCTGGCGGAGTCTGAATTGCACTGCCAGGTTCCAAGATTGCCTGGCACCAACTATAAGTAGAGAAACCCAGGTCGCAACTAACTTAACCAGAGAGAGACCCTTCTAGCAGACTGCAGCTCAGGTCGCGACGACAATAATACTATGTCGCGACTTCATCTTGCAATTTTTCAGCAATCCCGTTTCCTTGAGGGAGACCACGAGGATCCTCTTGTAGCTAGTCTCCAAGATGCACTGCCAGGTTCTTCTTCACCCTGGCTTCATAGGTAATTGAGGTTGTGACGAAAGGTAGTGCAGGCCGCGACACAATCAGCCAGAGAATACTTGATCTGAACTGAGCAGGTCGCGACTTGTTCAATTTGTTCAGCCAGGTTGAGACAGTGACTTAAGTGATTTCCCTTTAGTTTTGCATTCTCAAGACTTCTTTTTGCAATACTAACCTAAGTTTAGTAATCATCAAAACATAGGATTTAACACTTTGTTTTTCAGAAAGTAACCTTGAGTAAATATTTATTCCTCAAGGGTGTTAGTCAATGTGCTTGAATCCTCAAGGGAAATCTCCATCCTCAAGATAATCTCAGTTTGTTAAAATCCTTGAGGACTCGTTTTTATAAAAGATCATGTGTTAATTTCTGACTAAATCCTTGAGTCTACTAATTTCTAAAGGATTGCCTTGAGGATGACTAGGAACCTCCAGGGAATTTCAAATACCAAATTTTCCAGAAAATAGAACATCGTAGCGTAAACTTTTCAATCATTCAAGATTCCATTATATTGATACCCACTTGCTTCTAACCTTTGCAAATGATCTTTATAATGTCTAAGAACAGGTTATGGTTCACTTCCAGGACACACATACTTGACTTTACCAGAATGGTCAATGTGTCAGACGCATTAAATGAGTTTTACCAAATTTGGTAAATCTTCACCTACCATCCTTCTTCAACCTCAACGGCTCTATTTATGACTCAGAAGGGAAATTCTTTATGTCTGAACAGAAACTAGCTAGAGGAATGATGAGATATCAACGACTATAACCGAACACCAACATACATCAATTCCTCAGATAGTATAAATGCTTGAACATTAATGATGGCATCAATTAACTATGAGAGTGATAATTTTCTAAGTGTGTTGCATTCAATTCTATCATTAATTCTATTGTTGTTTTTCAGTGATTATTATTCAACTCTATTAAGAGAGTATTTATTACATTTCACAATCATTTGTGAGTAGCTCAAAGTGGGGACTTAGATTGTAACTTGTGAGGGGAGTGATATCTTAAAGTGTTAATTGAGTCTATACTATGGCGCCAAGAGCCAGTTAAAATCTTGTGGATTAGTGGAACTCAATATGGACTGGGAACTGGATGTAGGTCGTGAGTTTTGACCGAACTAATATACGTGCTTGTGTCTTGTGTTTCGAAGAAAATTTTATAACACCCAATTCACCCCCTCTTAGGGTAAAGCTTGCTCTAACATTTGATATCAGAGTGAGGACTTCTCATTAAAGGTTTAACCACCTGAGAAGAGATTAATGGCAAGCTTGGGTGAAAGCTTTCTTCCCGACAGAGCATCTATCACAAGGCCACTAGGTTTCAATGGAGAAAACTATGCTTTCTAGCAAAGTTTAGAGTATTCATGATGGCAACAGAATATGGTCTATGGGATGTGATTGGGAGTGGAAACTATGTCCTTATGAAAGTAGAAGGTGAAACTAGAGTGAAGAAGAAGCCAGTAGAGTTTGATGAGGAAGATAGAAGACTAGACACCTTCAACAACAAGGCTATCCTAATGATTCAAAGCGCTCTAAGTCAGAAGGAGTATTTTCATATTTGCAATCTTTCAACAACTAAAGAAATGTGGGATGCTTTAGAGATTGCTCATGAAGGAACCACTGCTATCAAAGAAAATAGAATCAATACTCTCACCACAAATTTTGATTTACTCAGAATGAAGTCTGGAGAAATCATTGTTAAATTCAAACTGAGATATACTCATCTTATCAACCGGCTAGTTGCTTTAGGGAAGACTTATGAACAAGGCATTCAAGTGGGAAAGATTCTCAATATTTTCACCAGTGATTGGGAAGAAAATGTCACATCTATTGAAGAATCTTAAGGGGAGTCCATGAGATTAGTAGCTGCTCTCTTTGGTAGTTTGTCTGAATATGAAGGCAAACAAAAATTCAAGAAAGAAATTTCTGAGTTGACAGAGAAGAGAAAGAAAGGGCTCGCACTCAATGTAATAAAAGAAGATGAACCAGATGAAGATGATGATATAGATGATGAAGAAATAGGGATGATTGTAAGAAGATTCAAGAAATTCTATTAGAAAGGCTCAGGATTCCGAAGATTCCAAAAAGGGGATACAAGCCAAAAGAAAGAAAAGGATCAAATCATCTGCTATGAATGTAAGAAGCCTAGACACATCAAAGCCAAATGCCCTGATCTTTCCAAAGAGAAAAAGAAGAACAAGTTTAGAAAGAAGAAAGCATATGTGAGTTCAATATGGGGAGATAGCTCATCGGATGAAGAAAGTGAAGCTGAGGAAGAAACAAATATTTGTCTTGTTGCTCACAATAAAGAATCAAATTCTGATGAAGTAACCTTTCTAGATGAACTTCAAATATAATATAATGGTTTACATTCTGAATTTGTTAAAGTCGTGAAAGAGCTGGTTATCTACAAGAAAAAGGTTAAAGAGCTTGAAAGTCAACCTCAATTTACTTGTTCTAATTGTCTTCAGTTAGAAAAGAAGAATAAGGACTTAACCAAAATTGTTGAAAAATTTACATGAGGAAGTGAAATGCTGAAAGTTATTTTGAAATCCCAAAAAGTCACTAGAGATAGATCCGAAATTGGATACATAGCTAGTGACGATAAAGGGAAAGGGCAAAGGAAGAAAGAAAGAAAAACTTATCTAAGTTATTTTTGAAAAAATGATTTTGTTTCAAACCCCTTTTCATTTTGTAATCATTGTAATAAGAAAGGTCATTGCACTTTCTCATGTAGTTTGAAGAAGCATGGTTTGATTAAAGGATACAAATGGGTTCCTAAGGGATCTTATGTTCCTAAGGGAGAGATAACTAACATTAAAGGACCCAACAAGACTTGGGTACCTAAGAAATGAGTTGTGATATGCAGGTATGTCTGAGAGCATTTAGAAGAGACAAGTGGTACATTGATAGTGGATGGTTAATGCATATGATTGGTGATAGAAAAAAAATTGTCACAATTGAATCCAAAGATGGAGGCAAAGTTAGCTTTGGTGGAAATCAAAGTGGAAAAATCATTGGAATTAGAGAAGTGGGGAGATCAAATAGTACCTTAGTCAAGGATGTCTACCATGTTGAAGGTCTCTGCCACAACCTTCTAAGTATGAGTCAAAATGTGGACAAGAACAATTGGATTATATTTGACTCAGAGGAGTGCTTGATTATCAACAAAGATAACCTTCCAATCAAAAAGGAAGATCTCTAGATTAAATTGAGAGCTGCAAGGGATGGTAACTGTTATACACATAATATGAATTATAATTCTAGCATGAATTGTTTCATTGGTAAGTAAGAAGAATCTTGGATATGGCATAAAAGATTGACACATGTAAATATGAAACAATTGAATAAATTGATAAAAAAGGATTTAGTTTTAGGTCTTCCAAAATTGAACTTCAATGAAAAAGAATTTTGTGATGCATGCCAAATGGGAAAACAAACTAAATCCTCTTTCAAACCAAAGAATTATGTGACTTCTGAAAAACCTTTTCAACTTCTTCACATGGACTTGGTTGGTCCTGCAATAGTGAAATGTTTTGGAGGAAATTTATATACTTTGGTTATTGTTGATGATTTCTCACGGTTTACATGGATAATCTTCTTGCCATCTAAAGATAAAAATTTTGATGAATTCATTATATTTGCTAGAAAGGTCCAAAATGAGAAAGGTTGTTCAATTGTGCCTATTAGAACAGATCACGATGGAGAATTTGACAACCAAGTATTTGGAGATTTTTGTGAGGAGCATGGTATTGAACACAACTTCTTAGCACCAAGAACACCTCAACAAAATGGAGTTGTGGAAAGAAAGAATATAGTGCTCACTGAAATGGCATGGGCTATGCTCAATGAGAAGGAAGTCTGACAAGTCTTATGGGCAAATGCTATAAACATTGCATGCTACATCTCAAACCGTGCCTACATCAGAAAAATGCTTGGTAAAACTCTATATGAGCTGTACAAAGGAAGGAAACTAAATATAGCGCACCTCCACATATTTGGATGTAAATGCTTCATTCACAACAATGGTAAGGAAAACTTAGGTAAATTCGATCCTAAATCTGATAAAGGTATATTTCTGGGTTATTCTAGTAGAAGTAAAGCTTATAGAGTCTATAATAAGAATTCTTGTACAATTAAGGAATCCATTCATGTTGTGTTTGATGAAAATGGTTCTTTGACAAAATCAAGAGAAGAGAAAACTGATCTTGTTAAAAAACTTGGTGATTTAACCATTTCAAATGAACCTACTCCATTCATTGAAAATGATGATAAAAATGATTCTTCTCCCATTTCTGAAAAAGATCAACCAAAAGCTTAGCGTTTAACAAAAATAATCTTATTGATAAAGTCATAGGAAATATTGAAGATGGTGTTAAAACTAGGACTTCACACTGAAGTCCCACATCGATTGAGAAGGGAAACGAAACACGCCTTATAAGGGTGTGGATACCTTCCCCTCGTGGATGCGTTTTCTGGGTGGCTATGGCTGCACCCAGGGAAACAAAATCTTGCTCTTGGCTACGGCTGCAAACAGGGACAATATCTACGAGGGAGGGCTTTGGGATGTTACAAAACTAACCCGAGTGAAGTAGATGTAAATGAATTTGGGCAGCGTCTTAAAACTGTAGAAATTCTTCGAACTCACTCTGAGAGATAAAAATTGGTGAAATGTTCAAATGAAAACGTGAGGGGTATTTATAGGTTGTGAATTTCGCTGAATTTGTAGTGGTTTTCAAAAAACCGCTACATAAAATGCTATAAAATGAAAGGCACCTCGTATTTCACTTGAAGTTTGTAGTGGTTTCTGTAAAACCGCTACAAATTTCATGACGGTTGGACTTTTGTAGCGGTCCTTTTCTAAAACCACTACATAATCACCATCACAAATGTCACGTTAGCTTCGTGCCACATGGCACCAAGCTGGCGCCAATATTTGTAGCGGTTTTTATCTAAAATTGCTACAAATTATCACCACCACAAATGTCGCACCATATAGTGCCAAGTTGGCGCGAGTATTTGTAGCGGTTTTTAACAACTACTACAAACATTCACCTTACAACAAATTTGTAACGGCTTTTGTTAAAACTGCTACAAATATTACATTTTGTAGCGGTTAGTTAAAACTGCTACAAAATACCTTTTTTTTTATAGTGATAAAATTTGAATATATCAACTAAATAAGTTTAACTTTGACATAAGTTTGACTTATTAAATGGTTATTATATATTTTTTCCATTAAAAATTTAAATTTTTAGTAGTTAAATTTAAAATTTTTAATATTTCACTATATCTTCAACATCAAGTAATTAAATTAATCTTAAACTGTTGGCAATATTGATTTCTAGCACCGATCTTTAGGCTTAAATAAATAAATACCTCAATCAAGGATACCTAAGCTTGTCAATTGTCATTACCGTTTTATTAACCTTGTGTAAAAAATCTTTTAATTAAATTAATAGTTTAACTCATATTTGAAACTACTAACTATGGTAGAAAAGAGTTTAACTAACCATTCCAATATCTACCATGGTTTTAAAGAGTTTTTTCAATTCAAACTAAAGTCATCCTTGATAATATCTACATTTATCCATAATGTCTAAATCGTAGTATGATAATCAAAAGGTTTCCAAAATATAAGTCTATAGATCCACATGCAATAATATGGACTCCAAAAAGGCCTCAGGCCTTCTACATTAGTCAAGATAGTTTTACTCAAAATTATGGAGTTTAATAAGAGTTTAACAAAATATAGGCCCTATGAGTGACAATATACATTAATACATCACATAATAAACTAAAAGAGGCTATACAGATATCTTGAGCAATATCTATACCTTAGGAGCTCTCCCCGAGGTTCCAGCACGGGAACTGTCACCTGAAAAAAATGGTAGAACAATGGGATGAGACAAATGCCTCAGTAACCAATATTCTAACTTTTCGTATATACCAACATGTACCAGTGAGGTATCAAGTAGGACAGAAAATAGCAATACATATACTATCATTCAACCTATATAATTATTATATAAATTAACTCATTCAAGTCTCTACTACAGCAGGAGGGATGCAACACAATGTTTGTGAGGGCATGTCAAGTGGAGTATAACATATCAATACATATACCATCAATTATATAATCTCAAAATTAAATACATCAACTCATTCAAGTCTCTCCTACAGGAGGTATGCAATACAGAAGCCTAAGAAGGCCTATCCCCATCATTATGGGAACATGCGCGCACAAGCCACAAGGGTCTATTTCTTTATTTTAAGAATGAAAAGAGCTACAAGAGCCTATTATTTTTCTCTAGGATGAATGAGCCATGAAGGTCTATCCCAATAGGGACGAATGAGTCAGTAGGCCTATCTTATTAGGGACGAGTAACCAACCCAATGTGCACCATGGGAGGTCTTATCACGTGATAGTATTATCTCTATTCTTTCTTTACCAATCACAATCAAATCCAAAGTCTCCTAAGACAAATTTCCTCAATTCAATAATATAATACACCATCATAAAATACATATCTCAATCCACTATTTCATAATATCAAAAATCCCTTAGAAGCAAGACATTAATATATATGACAAGTGGAAATTAGTTACCTCTCGCCAGGCAATGAGATAGTACCACAAACAATAGGCCTTGTGCCTAACTCCCACAATTCACAATCAATCTACACAATTATATAACCACATTAATAACTCAAAGAGTTATTTAGGTAATTTACTAAGAATGTGTGTGTGTGTGTTGTGTATCAATCATCCATAAATATATATATACACACACACATACCCACACATATTTACCACAATATTTAACTTCCCAAGCAAAGAAAAATTCTCAAATCTTCTATAACCCATGACCAATCTTCTAAACACAAATTTATATTTTCCCCCTAATTCAAATCACTCAATTAAATCTTTAACAACTTCCAAATAGCTTACTTTAACCAAAAATCCCAAAATCCTCAAATTTAGAACTCCATTACAATTCCCACCTTCAAATTTCAAGCTTAAATTCCAAGTCTAAGCCATCAAATATTCAATAATACCTTTAACAAGTCCAATGCAATTATCTAACTCAAGTTTAATTAGTGAGAATATCATGTACATGTCAAAACCCTAACTTTTTGGTTAAAAATTAGATTTTAAATTCTCAAGACAACCAATAAATAAATCTAACCACATAGAAATTAACTACTAAAATAGTTCTACAATTCTATAGTCTTATATTATTAAAATCCAACATTTAATCAAATCTCTACTACAGAAATTTGTTCTAACCACATCAAAAATATATTCATTAGAAAAAGCTAAATGAGTAGATCAATATTTATGAAGGGATTTCAGTGAAAAGAAATGATTTAACTTACCAAAATAAATTCCAAAAGCTTAAAAAGAAACGGCCATGGTGGACGACACTCTCTTTTGCAACTCTCTCCCCTCACCTTCCTCGTATTGCGTGTGTGTGTCTCGGGTGCGTGTGTCTGTGGGTTGTTTGAATTAACACCCCACACCTTTTTCCCACTGCCCTTTTGGCATTTTTTTATTATTATATACTCCGACGTTCCTATTTATAAAACTTTGTTGATTTTTTTAGAGAATCTTAGAAAAATCTTAAGAAAGTTAATTACATTACTTAATTAGATCATATTTTATTACATTATATATTAGTTCATAAATCAAACAACATAATTTGAAGAAAAACGATCAATTTTAATGTTTTAAAGTAATGTAATTAGCTTTCTTAGGATTTTCCTAAGATTTTCTAAAAAAGTTAATGAAATCTTATAAATAAGAATGGAAGTAGTATATATTTTTCACTTGCACACATACTCACGTTTATATATATATATATATATATATTTAGCTCCTATGTTTTTATATATGTATTTATATATCTCTTTTCTTCACCTTTAATAATAATAATAATATTAATAATACTTATCTCTTTGATTTGATTTTTTTTATAGCTTCCATTCTCCTAATTAATCACATGGTAAGATTTCATACACCAAGAATTGGTTTGTTCTAAAATTATTTAAATTATAGGAATAACAATAATAAAAAAAAGGATGTTACACCTTGTGGGGCCCATCGTTAATTAATCAACTCAATTCAAACACGTTTATAGTTATTGCTTAATTTTCATTCCATAATTCACTAATAATATCCGGTTCTCCATATGTATGGTACACGGTACACCCGTGTTTTCACACGAAACAAATTTGGAAAAAGAATTAATGAATAGAAAAATGAACTTTGACTAGCTAGGTTTTGGGATCTTATATATTTACTGATCTTTTTATAGCTAACAACTAACAACTAATTAATTAACACATCATTTAATCATAATACTTCCAAATTCCAATCAATCTAAAGTTTATTGTCAAATTTTATCCAAAAAAAAAAGTTTATTGTCAAATGGAGCCCTCATTGTAAGGAAGCTCCCAAACGTATATTCTATTTATTTAGAGCCTGTTTGGTATTACTTTTCACGCATCTTACTAACTTCTCAAATCACAAAAGCCATTCAACTCAAATTTTATATTTGGGATTCCGTTTAACATAAATGATTTATGACCCCAAGTTTTGAGGTCAGTTTAGGGTCATAAATCATTTATTATTTTGTGGACTTTGTTATCCGCACACATACATATATAAATGGAAGGCATTCATTCCATTCCTTCTAAGTCATTACACTATTTAAGCTATAACAGTGCAATATGTGTTTGCATATATATATATATATATATATATATATATATAATATGCCATGTCTCGTCATAAATACAGGATTTAAACAAATGGTTTACTTTATTTTTAGATATAAAATCTCAATTCATTTACCTCAATTTTATAATTTCTCTCCCAAGTATTCCTATTAGTTATGCACAATATAGGGGTTTCCATCTATCTTTACTTTCAACGCATATGATTAAAGAAGTTATTTTAGAGAAATCAACACATTTTTATTCTAAAAACTAATTTCTTTATCATATGCAAGTTATTTTTTTTTATCAAATAATATCTATAAACCGGTTATATAACTCTTATATTCACTCTATGATATGGTACGTTAAATATTTATATTTCTCCTGCATGCACATGGCCTGCTTCACATATGTACTCATTTAGAGCCTATACACCTTTATTTTGATCCCATTATACTTTACGGTGCAATACAATACAATGTGTGGTAGTGTAATACAATATTAATTTTAAGGCTAATTTTTTGTTTGATTTTTAAACAAGATACAAAGAGTTATTTTCTTAATAATTATTTAAAATTAATATATCATACATAATCTATTTTATCTTTGATATAATCTGTATAGAAAAAATAGTTAAAAGTCATTGTGCTGCAGTGGATGACAGTGACAGCAATGGAAAAGGAGGTAAAAGAGTCAATGGTAGAGGTGGTGGCGACAACAATAAAAAAGATGGTAATGATGACGATGACAAGTTAGGTGGAAGAGGAGGAGGTAATGGAAGTGGTAACAATGAAGGTTGTGGTGGTGGTAGGGTGTTCTGGTTGGCGGCCATGATAGAGATGGTGGCAATAATGGTGGAGGTGACTAAGATAGTTATAATGGTGGAGGTGACTAAGATAGTTATATTTTAGTATGGTGGGTGAAACGAGATAAATAAAATAAAAACAAATAAAATTAAAATATAAATGAAACTTTTTCAACAGCAATAATTCACATGAGAGATATAAATGAGAAAACAAATAAATGAGAAAACAAACGGCCCTGTAATTTCCTTCCAATTTATGTGATTTTTTTATGGGACCCACGGTCTGCTCCATCTTTTTCTTATAATCTTATATCTTACCATCTTCACCCCTCTTCTTCTATGTATATTATCATGGCAATCCGCCAGTTTCCAGCACAAAGCAAATACATCTCTTCAATCTCCGAAGCAAACAAAGTAACCAAACATGTTTCCTTCAACATTAGCGATTCCTGCGATCCTTCTATTGACGTTGACACTGGTCATATCCACTAATATCATCTTTCCAAAACGACAAAAACATGATCGGAAACAACTACCAGGGCCACTGCCGCTTCCAGTCATCGGCAATCTCCACATGTTGGGTAAACGACCACACCGCAGCCTTCAATCGCTAGCCCAAAAATACGGTCCGATCATGTCGTTGAAGCTGGGACAAGTCCCTGCGCTTGTCGTTACGTCCCCTGAAGCTGCCGTGCAATTCCTCAGGACCCATGACGCCGTTTGTGCGGCCCGACCCAAATTACAAGCGGCGGATGCGTTTTCTAAAGGAGCCAACAATAAGGGACTGGCGTTTGCAGAGTATGGTCCGTACTGGAGATATGTGAGGAAACTGTGCAGCGCCCACCTTCTAAGCGCGTCAAGGGTGGAGATGTTTGCTCCTCTGAGAAAGGAGGAGGTAGGAGTGTCGGTGAAGACACTGGAGAGGGCAGCGGCGGCGCGTGAGGTTGTTGATATAAGTGAGGTGGTGGGGAAGCTTATAGAGAACACAGGATGGTTCTGGGATGTGCTAATAAGGACGATGGGCTTAACTTAAGAGGGCTCATTAAGGAGGCGTTGACCTTGGTGGGAGCATTTAATCTTGCTGATTACGTCCCTTGGCTTGGTGCACTTGATCTCCAGGTATGTTTTGTAACTCGTCAGTATAATCTTCGTCCCCACTTCATGTGTGTATGGACTTTTTTCCCCTAAATAACTTGTTCTGGTCTTTTTTCTGAACCATTAGATTGGGTTCGGATGAGCCAACGTGAGAAAAAGGCCATTATCTACGTATAATAATTCAAGGTTAATGGGTAAAATTACTCCAAAAGTTTTTTTCTCAATGAGTGGTGTGTTCTCAAATTTTTTTTTTAAGTTTAATGTCGCCCATAAGTTTCAAATTCGCACTTTGTGCAAAATTAATACTCCTTCCGTTCCTATTTATAAGACACAGTTAACTTTTTAAAAAAATCTTAGAAAAATTTTAAGAAAGCTAATTATATTATTTAATCATATCATATATCATATTTTATTATATTATATATTAGTTCATAAGTCAAACGACATAATTTAAAAAAAATAATAAATTTTAATGTCTTAAAGTAATGTGATTAGCTTTTTTAAAATTTTTCTATAATTCTCTAAAAAAGTCAACTGGATCTTATAAATAGAAACAATGGTAGTATATAATAAGCATAACAAATGTTAGTTCAGTTTCTAAAAAGTAGACTTATAAACAATGATAAATTAAAGATTGGGCTCATAAACTATGAGACTGTGAATTCAAATTTTACTCCCAATTGAAGGAATTTATAGAGGACAATTGGTTAGTATTTCGTTAGCGCTCTTTTTGAGTCCAGAGGTATCCTCTATTTCTCTGGCTCCAGTGTCGAACTCACCTCCATGAAGAAATACATACTAGCTTCTGATATTTAATAGAAGATTCAATTTACTAATTAACAAATTAAGAAAATAAAATAAATTGTTTAATTATAACATATAACTGTGACCTCTCAAAAATGTTTATGTGTATATATATCAGTTTATAAATCAGGTAAATAAGTTTGAAGAAAAATGATAGATATATAATTTAAAATAATTTATTTAACTCCTTTAATCTCCCTAAATTAGCCATCTGTTATTTTATATATTAAAGAGTGAAGCTACTATTTGATTAGTGTTATATACTTAGCTTGATGTATAGTGAGCGATATGAGTGATATGTTGCCAGGGCTTGACAAAAAAAATAAAGAGAACCGCCAAGGCACTTGAGGATGCGATGGATAAGATAGTAACGGATCATGAAAACACTTCTTCCTCGATAGAACCAAATTCACAACAACACCACAACAACAGCAACTTCGTACACATATTGCTTTCCTTGATGCACCAGCCCATCATGGATATAATACAACAGGACGACCAAATAATAAACCACAACATTATTGACAGAGACAGCATCAAGGCTAGTTTACTAGACATGGTCACAGGATCAATCGACACTTCCGCTGTCGTCATCGAATGGGCATTATCCGAACTTTTGAGGCATCCAAGAGTGATGAAGAATCTTCAAAATGAGCTTCAAAACGTCGTTGGAATGAAAAGAATGGTGCAAGAGTCTGATTTAACAAGGTTGAGTTACTTAGACATGGTAATCAAAGAGACTCTTAGGCTATATCCAGTTGCACCTTTACTTGTCCCTCGAGAGAGTACGAAGGACATCACAATTAATTTTGATGGGTGTGAATATTTTGTGAGAAGAAAAACAAGGGTATTGGTTAATGTGTGGGCTATAGGGAGAGATCCTAAGGTATGGTCTGAAAATGCCCTTGAGTTTTATCCTGAGAGATTTGTTGGCAGTAATATTGATGTTCGAGGACATGATTTTCAGTTATTACCATTCGGGTCGGGTCGTAGAGGTTGTCCGGGCATGAATTTGGGCCTGACCACTGTTAAATTTGTTGTGGCTCAATTAGTGCATTGCTTTTGTTGGGAACTTCCTTATGGCATGTCTCCTAATGACTTGGACATGAATGAAAAATTTGGTCTTTCAATCCCAAGACTCAAGCATTTGCTAGCTGTTCCAACTTATCGTTTACATATATAATTAAGTAAGAAGGCTTATTATTTGACGTTATGTTATTTTGTGTGTGTGTGAGAGAGAGAGAGAGAGGGAGAGAGAGGGAGGCTGTTATGTATTGTAATTTAATTCAATAATGTAATTTATTAGACCCCTTCTATATGGGTGCACTGAAAGTTGTGTGCTTTTAAGTTAAAATTGAATAAAGTTTACTCTTATTAATTGCTACTCTACAGTTAAATATTGTCTGTTACGTATCCAACTAATTACATGTCTATATACATGCATATGCATACGGCGCGTAGTCTTTGTGTGTCTCATTCCTCTAATTAATTAAGCCATTCCTGAAACCACCAAAACCAGTAAACAACAAGGTACAAAAAACCGAACCGGTTAAAGAACTGGTCACAGTATGAGTTCAGGGTTTAAAGGGTTCAATTGTGTCGGACCAGGGGTTGAACCAACCATATTAAAATATTATAATTTAATTGACAATAATAAAATATCAAGATTAACTCATATAGTGTGTTCAAAATAACCAAAGGTAGCTAAGTACCATCAAATTAAAATAAAGTTATTAAAATATAAAGGTACAATACATATCAAAGTTCAAAAATATAAGTATAACAATCACAAATCATCTATAATCCTTCCATCTAATCATCTAAACCAATATCTAAATCGGCTGGAGATGGATCATCACAGCCTTGATTAGGCAAGGCAGAAGAACTGGTGAGCTGATCATATTCGTTCAAAGTAGGGGCTCAAGAATTATCTTCATCACCTAATCATATGAATGAGAAAAATTAATATAAGTAACTGAGTTGGAGAAAAATAATGTGGACGGATTGGATCATAAATTAGTGACAAAATATGAAAATAATAAATAATAATAGTACGTAGAAACCTTCAATCGCCTAATCAAGAGGTGGTGAACTTGCAATTCCTTCATTGGTAGTGGCGACGAGACCTTGAAGATCCTCTACATCTTCATAATTAAATTCAGGAGTGGGATATTCATTAGTGGCCCAAAAATCTATTTCATCAATAGATTCATAATCAATAGGGTCAAAGCTTGCCACCGCCTTCTTCAATGTACTCTTTCAAATGATAAACAAAATTTTAGTTAAAAATATCTATGTTAAATTAAAGTAATTTTCATGATATATAAAATCACCTATGCTTCAATCATAAGTTATAGTTGGTAAAGACAAAATCATTTAGCATTTGGTGCTTCAATCTGTTTCTCCTTTTTGTGTTGATGTGCTCAGAGTGAGTTATAGTTGTCAATGGTAGGACATTGAGTTGTTAATAGAATAACACTAAGTTGTCAATAGTTTACATTGAGTTGTCAATGGCTTGCATTGAGTTGTCAATGGTAGGACACTGAGTTATCAATGGCTTACATTGAGTTCACTATTACAAATATAGGATTAAGTGACGCCCCTATCGTGGCACTCCCTTAAACAAGTGCCACAATATGTGTTTCTTTATACAGACAAACATCTTTTGTGGATCTCATTTAAAAGAGCGCCACACGAGTAACTGAAAAAAAAAAAAAGAAATTTGACTTTTTGGCCTATCGTGGCGCTCACCTTAGAAAAAGTGGACAAGACACCCCACTTGCTACTTGTAGCTTTTCGCATTTACGTTGTTATTGTTTTTTATTGATGAAAACTATTGTCCGTTGACAAAAGAATACAATGAAGAAAATAAAAGAATTAAAAAAATATATATTAAATTAAATAAATACCAATTGAATTTAATTCAAATTACAAATGAATAATAAAAAAATACAAAGAAAATAAATAGAAATATATATAAATAGAATGAATTTAATATTTATTATTAATATCAATAAGGAATAACAAATAATAAATAATAAATTTATTATTCTTAATATTATGAAATTAAAAAAATTAATTGAAAATTATATTTTTAATTAAATTTAATAAAAAAACACTTGCCCACAGCTGCAGCTATAGGCAAGAGCTATTATGGTGCTCACTGATTATGAAATTAAAAAAATTAAATGAAAATTATATTTTTAATTAAATTTAATAAAAAAACACTTGCCCACAGCTACAGCTGTAGGCAAGAGCTATTGTGGCGCTCATCGACAATAGATGGATGGGACAAAATAATTATCCCTTCCATACCCACGTGGCCAAGGTAACCTGCCACAACTTGGAGCTATGGGCAGGTATATTGTGGCCACAACTAAACTTGTGGGGACCACTTGCCCATAGCTTTAGCTGTGGGCAAGTGGGCTTTTATGGCGCTCCTCCTGGGGAGCTTCACGATAGGCTATGGGATGGGTGTTGTCCCATCCCACAGTTGTGGGAGCTCGAGCCCACAGCTTTTAGTTGTGGGCACACGGGACATTGAGCTCCCTCCCGTTATTGCTGGCCTAATGTTAACTAAAAAAAAGTATTCTTTTTTACTCTGAATTTAACTCTTGCCCGCAACTCTGTCTCATCTCTTTCTTCACTTTCTTTCTTTGACTCAAACTCTGTTTCTCAAACTCTCTTTTCTTTCATTTTTGAAAACTTGGATCTCTTAGTTTTGTGGATCTTCATCTTGGTCCCACTTGTTTCTACTTCGGCAGCTTGGTCCCCACTTGTTTCCATTTTAGCTTAGTCCCCACTTACAAGGTATGTGCACGAGCTCTTCCTTTTGTTTTATCCTCATGTTTTTGTTTAAGTTGGTCCCCACTAATCCCTATCTCTATAAATATATAATGTCTGGATCTGTACTCTTTTGTTTCCAATTGTGTTTGACTTTCATAGCTTTAGAGCTGGATTTTTGGTACAAATATATGTACTCTCTTGTTCTTTCGATATGATCTCCTTTTTTTTGGGATTTTCGCCGAGTTACAAATCAATATTAGTAATGTAATAAATATTAGGGGAAATTATAAAGAAGGACCTAAGATAGATAATATTTATTATGGAGGACCCTAAAAGTTGTAATTATTTAGAAAGACCCAACATTTCAATACCCTAATGATAAAAATAGAAACGTAGGCACCAAAAGTGAACTGAATTGGAGTGTGAAAGATATATATACAAAGGGAGAAATGAATTAAATTTAAGTAACTAATTTAGGACACTTTTATCTCAATTTTTCTCTTCATCATCCAAATGAATGCATTATATGTTATCTTTTTTATATATATATAAATAACAGAAGCTTCTTATATATTAAAAACAAAAGTTGCTTATATATTAAAAATAAAAGGAGAGAATTTAGGGTGGTTAATTAAGGGTACTTTGGTATTTTTAAATTTAAATTTTGATACTTGTTCCTTCTGAATAATTACAACTTTTAAGG
>JBAGKO010000015.1:18534453-18549513 GCA_037177275.1 Acacia concinna | reverse complement strand
CAAGCTCGGCCCTCTACTTAAACAGGTTCAAAAGGGCTGGACTGACGGGCTCAGCCCATTTTCCTGACTCTAGATCTAAGACAAGGAGACGTGAGAGAGAGCAATAGAGGCTGTCAGTAGAGACATTGAGAACGGAGAATGAAGAGATTGCATAACATGAATTTCAAATGAAAAGAAAATAGCTAGCGGAATGAGATCTGAATCAAAAATATTGTCACAGTGTAAGGGCATATTGAAGGGAAGGTGGTGATTGTCAAGTACTAAGATTGAATGGAAATAACCGAGATGTAGAATGAGAAGGAAGATTTGTGTTAGGGAGAATGGGAGAGAAATTACAAATTAAAATTAGGGTTTGAAGTATTAGGATGAATCTGGTCCTAATTGTGAACTAAGTTTTGTAAGGGCATGATGGAAATAAGAAAGAACTAAAAAGGGTAAAAGAGAGAAACAAATTATTCTAATTAAAATATGTTTTTTAACTTTTTTCCTTTCTCTTTTTTGAAAATTTATTATGTGCATGTATACTATTTCCTATTTATGTGTATATATATTCCGAATTTTTGAATAAAATTTATTTATTTATTATATATCTATATATTCTATTTTCCAAAATTTTTTTATAATTTTTTCTTTTTTTATTCACAAAAACACCACATAAGGTGTGTGGTGAAGCAAATTGCATAGAAAGCAATCGAAAATGATAGGCTTCAACCAATAGAAAGTATGTTGAAGCTTATCAAACAGAAGCAAATAAATTGCAATAGGCTTTAGCCAACTCGGAAGTTTGTTGAAGCTTGTCACACAGAAGTATAAATCAACCAACTAACTTTAGCTAATATCATGGTAGCTGAAGCCAATTTTTGACAGATTTACCGATAGCAACTAAGACAATACAAATATCCCAAATACTCATACCCAACAATCAAACATGTATCAAATTCACATTTAAATTCTCCAAACCACTTCTCACACTCAAAGTCCATATTAAACCACATTTTGCATCTTGAACATGAAAACATGCCCAACAATCATTAGCATATGACAAATTCAACATGAAGAGCACATTAACCACAAGGAAATTTTAGTCATCATGCAAATAAACTCAAAATCAGTTTAATCAACATAGTAGCATCAATACTACTCAAAATTGACTAGTAAGCATAAATGCACTTCAAAATATCATATATGAGCTTAATGTCAAGAAAACTTCCCTGAAATGCATTCTATTACTTGCCTAAAAATTTCCTCTCAGGTCACATAACTTTTATCCTTGCTCCAACACCCAAGTTTCAAGATAGGGTACCTTTCCTCCCTACAAAGCAAATATGACCAAACATAAATCTATCAAAACACACTAAGAACACTAAAAATGACAAAATTAAATTAAGAACTTGGGTTACTTCCCCATAAGCGCTTAATTTATAGTCTTTAGCTTGACCTTCATTTCTTCAAGTTATATTAGCCATAAGTAAGGTGAATACTTGATAGTTCACCCTTCTATTGCAATGTTGCTTGAATCCATAGCTACTAACTTCAAATCCTCATTATCTTCATTTCTCATCCCAACTACATTGGAGGTATATGTTTTCAGCTTTACGACCTCGATAGTCAATTTAGTAGCTCTTTTACATGCATTCAAAATTTGCAATAGCTCTTCTTCATGTTGAATGGCTAATTGTGAAGCTATACACAAAGGTAAATTGTTATCTCCCAAATAGTCATGCTAAAAATTAGAAGGCAGCTTCTTCAAATCAGGTGGTCATGTCTCTTTAGCATATGACTTCAAAGATGGTTGATCAAGTAACAACAATTTTGACAATTATGATCATCCCACACTCTTAGCATTAGTTGGTGTTGCCTTCAAGACACTCACACCTTCTTCCACCTTGTAACCCTCCAATTTAACCTAACGACACAGCTTTAACAAGCTTATTATGAATTGGCTTAATGAATTCCTCATGCTCCACTTTCTCAATCATCTCAACTAAGAAACATTGTTTAGCATTATCAGGATACTTCACTAGCTTGCTCATTAAAAGTAACATGCTCATCTTCAACTCGCATGGTAATTTCACCCTTTTTAACATCAATAAGGGTTCTAGCAGTGGCTAGAAATAAGCGCCCAAAAATTAGGGGAATGTTCCAATCAACTTCATAATCTAGGAAATGAAATCTATCAGAAAGATGAATTTATCCACTTTGACTAGAGCATCTTTAATGATCCCTCTTGGTTGACATGTACTCATATCTGCAAAAAGAAGTGTAACTGTAATAGGTCTTGGCTCTCTCAAACCTAATTGATTAAATACAACAAGTGGCATTAAATTCACACTTGCACCCACATCACAATGAGCTTTACCATTAAAATTCGTCCTAATATTGCACGTAATGTAGAAACTCCTTGGATCCTTGAGCTTAGGTGGCAACTTCCTTTGAATCATTGCACTACATTCTTCGGTCAACGCCACAGTCTTATATTCATTGGACCTCCTCTTTTTAGACAAGACATCCTTGATAAATTTAGCATACTTATACATACTTTCCAACGCTTCAACAAATGGGATATTTACATGCAATTGTTTGAACATGTTCACAAAGCTCTTAAATTGAGCATCCTCCTCCTTCTTCATGAACCTTTGGGGAAAAGGTAAAGGAGGTAGTATCCTAAGAGTAGAGGTATTTCTCTTCTTCTCATCATCCAATTCTTAACCTCTCCTCTTGTCTTGAACCATAGTCTCTAGACTTTTTTCATTTTCAACATCCTCAACTACTTGATCATTCTTCTTTGGACTTGGTTTACTTGAGCTAGGCACATCCGATAACAATTTTCCACCTCTCAATCTAATAACATGGCATTCTGTATGTCCCTTCAGTTTAGGATTAGGGATATTGTCACTAGGAAGGCTATTCATTGACATAACATTGATTTGTGATGCTATTTGTCTCACTTGAACTTTAATATTCTTGATGGCAGTATCATGGAGAGTAACCTTGCTAATAACAACATCAACTTTATTAGCCATGCCTTCATTACTTTTGAGAAGTTGTCCAAAAGTTGGTTTGTCTCATAATCACTTTCTCCAGGCTGTTGTGTATGTTCAAATCCTGGTTGTCCCAGATGCTTACTAGTGGAAGCATATTGATGAGGTGGATTTTCACTGAAACCATTTCTCCAAGAAAATTTGGGATGGTCCCTCATGCCCTTATTGTAGGTATTAGAATAAGGACTATCTCAAGGGCACTTCTAGTTGTTATTGTGCAAATAGTGCACTGACTCTATAGTATGAGGGAAATCTTCATAAGAATGAGGTCCACCACATGTCTCACATGACAAACTTGGACCTTGAATTACATGAACACCCTTTGAAGAATTTCTCTCCATCTTCAACTCAAATAGGTTAAACCTCTTAGCCATGACTTCTAATTGTGCAGCAATGTCTTTATATACAGTGGATCCACTTGAGGAACTTGACTCCCTATGTGTTCGATACCCAGAATGTGCCTTTTCAAATTGCTGTAATGAGCTAGAGACGATGTCATCATATAACTATTTTATATCACACACACGCATCTTTCCAATCCTACTATTAGAGGCATTGTTGAGCATATTAGAAGTGGGTACATCCAACCCGGAGGCAAATGGTTCTAGCAAGATATAGGTTTTCTATTTATGGTTTGTAACATCTTGGAATTTTTATAGGTTGAAAAAGGGCATTTTAGCCCAAAATAGTGTTTTTGGGGTAGACTAAGTGTTGTACCCTAATATTTTTAAGGTCTAGATAAGGTATTCTGGATAGACAGAGGGCCTAGTCTATAGAGGATTGAGAGATCTTACAACATTAGTGTGAGACCTGGGGAAGGATCTATGTGCAAAGAGGAAAATTTCCACAAAATTTGAGTAAAAATGTGAATAGGTCTGAGGTCCCCGAAAACTCCCATAACAGTCCTGCTCATAGTATATGGCGTCTAAAACAATATAGAGCAACCAGAATAATTTTTGGAGGTTCGAGAAAAATTTACAGGATTTGCAAATATTTTGGCTGAACCGGTTTCTTATCCATAACAGTATTTAGGGACCACAATGTTATGGAAAGGGACTTGAAAAAATTATTATGTTATTTTAGAGGATTTATAAAGTTGGTTGGAGGCTTGAAAAAAGCCCAGAGATATCAGATGAAATTGTTGAAATCGGCTAATTACCGAAAAAATGGACTTTTTGAGAAATTTATTCTTGGAGTTATAGATGTCTAAAAATTATAAAAATTTAATGGTAGCCTCCTGGTATTTTTATGGAATTTTTGTGATTTTTTAGGAATTTTTAGACAACCACATACTTTTATGAAAATTTCCAATTTTTGGGTTGATTTGGAGAAAATTGTCGGATGAAAGTGGGCCAAGAGGGCCCCTGGACCCACCTGGACGTGACCCAACTCTTCTCAGAGGAGAAGGCAGGTTTTTGTCATGTAGAATAAAGAAAAATCTAGAAGGGGGCACTTGTCAAAAAAGGGGAAAAGTTTTTAGCAAAATTACACCTAAAGACCCAATAAATATTTGCATTTTGACCCTTCCCCTTCACCTATAAATAGATCTCTTCTCCGCCTTTTGTTCATGAAAAAAAATGTGCTCCCCTTCTCTCTTGAAGTTATCTCATCCCTCTCTTAAAGTAAGCCCCTTTCGGTGGAAATTCGAGCGGTCCCGGCTAGTATTCGATCCAAGTAAGTTCCAGTTCCATTCCTCTTGTAAATTCCTTTATTTTCCAGTAGTTATTAGAGTAGTTTAGGGGAGGTTTTGTCCAATTGGGCAGGCTTAGATATTGAACATAAGGTAAAGTTTTTTTCAACTATCTAGGCCAAAACGAGGCTTCTTAAGGGGAAGTGCTGCCTAATTATTTCGAACTAGGATATCCTTTTCTAGGGGGAGGTACTATTTGACTGTCCTAGACTAAGATAACATTTCGTAGAGGGAAGTGTCGTTCGACTGTTTCAGACAGAGGTAGGATTTCTTATGGGGAGGTGCTGTCCAACTATGGGGAGGTCTAGTGGGTACATATAAGAGGAGATGCTACCCAACTATCCTGGCTTTGGCAGTGGGGATAGGCTAGCAGCAGGGACCTGGGGCTGCACAGGGTAGACAACATAGGAGTGTAGGTAGGGGATGGATATGGTCTAGGTAGTAGGGAACTAGGACCCTAGGGGGTACAGGAGGGGAAGAGCTGTAGTATACCGATAGAGGCATACAATAATGCCTTGCATTGTGGTATGTGTAGGCATTATAGAGTATCGGACCAGTGACCCAAAAGTTCCATAAATAGAGGAACAACGCACCTACACAATACGAGGATATCGATAGCTAGAATTTCTAGCCTTAACTTGTATTGCTTTGCTTGTCTGCTGTGTATTGATTGCTTGTTTACTGTGTTTAGGTTGGGCGAGCATGATATATATGAGATATATGACCCTGTTTATATGCCTTGGCTATATGATAGAGGTAGAGTCATGTGCATGCTCCATATACACAGTAAGTGTCGAGAGAAAGGGCACTAGAGGAGTACTACGGGCATTGCATAGCATGACATACATTGCATTATACTGTTATTGGTTATGATTCTGCTACTAAGGTTTCCTAAGAAACCTTACGCTCTCTATAATGTTGGTGAAAGCTCTGTAGGAGGTAAAGGAAGGGAAAGAGTTTAGATAGTTATGCTTCCTAATTTTTGGCATGTATATGTATAGTTGATACATGTATTCTGGATTCTAGTCTGTGTGCCTCTGTGTATTAATGAAAATTTGTTTATCATATTAGGAAAAATTTTTCCCTCTCCGTTTTCTGCTATATGGATGTATCAAGTGGTTTCAAGGGCCACTTTAAGGGATGGAGAAAGGCTGAAAAGTGAAATGTTACATGGTTTAGACAACTACGCATCATTTCTTTGAATCGCTCCCACGCTTCATGGAAAAGTTCACCTAACTCTTATTGAAAACCCAGAAGTTCAACTCTTTGAATAGCACGTATACTTCTTGGAATGAATCTTTCCTTGAATTTGAATGCTAGCTCATCCTAAGTAGTGATTGATTTAGGAGGTAGTAAGGTAAGCCAATCTCTTGCCTTCCTGTCAAGAGAGAAGAGAGAGAGGAAAGAATCTCAATCGAATTGTAACAGGGGTGACTCCATTGAGCTTAACGTTCTCACAAACTTGGGCAAAGCGTTTCAAATGCTCGATAGGATCTTCATTATGATTTCCAGAAAAGAGACCAAGCATTTGAAGTATTTGGAGTATGACCGGCTTAATCTCAAAGTTTTGAGTAGTGATAGTTGGAAATTGGATGCAAAATTGGTAAGTGGAGCCCTATTGGCCCAAGTATTCATCCAAGGTGTATTCCAAATCATCATCATGAAGATTAGCCATGTTGATTGGTACTTCCAAATTAGGTGAAGGTTCTTGAATTGGGAGTGCTACTCGTGGTGTTCCCGATACTATATCAATATCTTCAGAGAGATATTCATCAACAATCTCATCAATAACAACTTCCAGATCAATTTGCATAAGGCATAAAGGTACCTACAAGAAAGAAAGCCAAACACCCAGTATTAAACTTATCAAAGCAAAAGCAAGTAATAAAAAAAAGCAAACATGAAGAAAAAGAGAAAGAAAAGACCAATAATAACTAATAGCACAATTACACCAATTAACTCAAAATACTTTTGCTAAAGTCCCTGGTAACGGTGCCAAAAACTTGTTCGTCGCTTATCTTACTAGAAGTTTAATGGTCACAAGTAGTATAAAAGATTTATTGTTCCTATAGAGACTATGGTAAAAGATGGTTAATTAACACAATTGTGCTCTTGATTAGGTTGGGGAAAATCATTTTGAAATTGTTTTTCTTTGAAGAAAGCAAATTGGTTTTCAAAAATACAACTTAAATTAGCAAAGTAAAGTTGATTCTACTTCAATGATTAAATGAAGCCTATGACTATTTATCCCCTTTGTATTTCCTAAGGCTAGATTAATTCCCTCTCAATTAGAATTTCAATGATTATATGTGTTAGTTTAGGTTCAAAAGTATTTAATTTAGCTCTCTCAAGTCAAAACCAAATTTCTCTCTTCATTAAATTGCACAATCTCTTGATACAATTAATGAAGATCAAGTTTAAGAAAAAACCTTAATGTGACAATGCAAGGTTAGCAAACATATCTCTATTTTACCAATAAACCATCCATTTATCATATAAACTTCAAATCAAGCATGATTTTAACCAAGTTCTACACCTATATTAGCTTTCTTAAGTCAAACTTAGGTGAAAAAATCAAGCTAAATGGTAGCCAATTTAAAATATTACAAACATATAGAAAAAAGCTTACAAGATTGGACTGAAAAAATCACCGGCATTCCAGAGCCTATCTCTCTAGCTTCTCTCTAGAACTTGGGGTAATAGTTGAATGCCTAACAATGAAATGGAACCCTTTATTTATAAGAGTTCCTTGTCGACACTACAGTGGAATTCAAAAGTTCACACGTGCTACAGTAACTTCTGAATGATGCTTTGTCCGCCACAATTGTTAAGATGCTTTAACTTTGTGTCAAGTCTTCATTGAAAGCATATTCTTTTTCTTTGTCTGGATTACTCATCATCGCCAAGGCTGATGGTTTTGCCTTCCTAGTCATATCCAAAGTAATCTCCTATATCTCTAACGCTGGATCCTTTTGTGGATGAGTCAGAAGAAGAAGAAGATTTCTTTTTTGATGACTTCTTATTGCTTTATTGGGGCGGCCCTTTTTCCGCTTGAAGCAGCTGAAGGATATTTTGGAGTTGGCTGGTTAAGTCTTCCTTCTTGGATGATGATGCCAAGCAAGCTTGAATCTTTGACTTTTGATTGAGGAAAACGTAGGTCTCATGATCTACAGCATGAAGAAACTTTGGGTTCCTTTTGAACCATTTATCAACTGTAATAAAAACATTGTTTTCCCAAGTTTTATTCCACCATTTTACAAAAGGAACTCTACATAGAATGGGGAAACCATTTTTAAAAGGGGAATTCAAATACTTGATATTCTACTTATATACCCAGCTTAAAGCAAATTTTGAGCAAAAACGAAGATTCGTTGGGAATGGATCTTCTTCCAAGTTGGCATGACTCACAAAATGGTCATACTTTGTTTTCATAGTGGTTGAATAAATATCTTGAATAGGACCAAAATGATCCCACCATTTATTTATCCATTATGGAAACTTATATTTTTCCTCTTCTTTAAAACGGAACAGCCATCTATGGCTGAACTTTGGATTTTGATACAAAAAGGTATTATACCAGGCATCAAGATAATTTCCGTAATTATAACCTGATGGTATAAATTAATTTTTTCAAAAGTTTTTATTAAGTTAAGATCCTATCCCTAGTCTTTTGGAGAAAGAAACTTAACAAAATCGATTGTAGAATATCCTTGGATAAATTTATCTTCTGGATAGTCAAGGTCTTTGTAATGAGTTATCTCTATTGATCTTGAAATGATAAGGATAAGCTCATAAAACTTGAGTTTTCATTGAGGAAACGGGTTTAAAGAAAAAACTAGAGGATAGATCTTTATGATTAACTCATAAGGCTTTTATCTGCAAAACTTAGTTTAGTGATAAAAAGATTAAGGTTCTTTTTTGATTTTCCCACAAAAGTACTCTTCTATGTCTTTGGTTGGGAAAAGGAACTAATTCTTTTGATGAACTAGCCTTGGATAATTCCCTTGCCTGATTTAGTGCTAAGGCAAACATGTCTTCTTCAGTAACATCTGCCCAAGACATGGTTGGTAATTTGGCTAAGGTCTTATTTGCAGCCTTAGCCTGATCTTCTAAGGCTCTTATTGCTTTTGGGGGGAAATCATAATCCTTGGCAGTCATGAGGAAATTTGGAATTGCCTCAAGACCCTTATTCTGGGTTGAAGACCCTATTTTATGAGTCGATGACTCATTCTTTTGGGTTGAAGACCCCTTTGGTTGGGTTGAAGACCATATTGGTGTAGCTGTGGGCTACGACTTTGATGCAGCAGTGGGCTGCAACCTTTTGATCCTTTGTGGATCATCTTTATTTTGGGTTGGGCCCTTAACTTTGTCTTTATTTTTTGGAGGCATGGGTTGACACTCTCATTACCCAGTAAGAATTATCTGGTTAGAAAATCTGAACGGGAGTTTGAAGAACCTTTGATAAATTCAATTTTGAAATCAAAGATACTTAATATAGCCTATCACAGGGAAAAATCTGTTTTGAAGCAAGATTTTTAACGTCTTTTTCTAAAACATCTTTGGCAGATTTACAATCTACCCGAACCAAAAACTCTTTGTGTAGCAAATTGCTTTGAAACTATTTGATACACAAAACAATTGCCAAAATTTCTTTTTTAATCGTGAAATAGTTTTGTTGAACCCTATTCCAATGTTTTGATGTAAATGCAATACAATGCTCTTTCCTATCAATTCTTTGTTTGAGAATGCCTCCATAACCTATGTCTAAGGCATCTATCTCAACAATTTTGAATGCTTGTAGATTAGGAAGATACAGGCATGAAATGTGTTTGACATAGGATTTGATTTGTTTGATAACTCTTGTATGATCATTTGTCCATAAAGGAAGATTTTTCTTAAGTCTTTTGAGGAGAGGCTTAATGATATTGTTTAGGTTGGGAATGAAATCACCTATGTAATTCAAACAACCTAAGAATCTTTGCACCTGAATTTTATCCAGTATTTAGTATGGAAACTTATCACAAATTGAATTGCCCTATTAATAGGAACTATTGTTGCTTGATAAATATTATGACCAAGGAATCTTATTTTAGTCTAGAATAGACTAATCTTTAGTTTTGAGACTGATAAACCATTTCGTTCAACAATCTTGATGAAGGCTTGCACATGTTTGAAGTGCTGGTCTACAGAATTTGAATACACCAAAACATCATCAATATAGACAATAATGAAATGAGTATAAGGATTAAATATTTCATTCATTACCCTCTGGAATCCAGAAGGCACATTTTTAAGGCCAAAAGGCATTACGTTCCATTCGTATTATTTGAAAGGAACTGTGAATGCTATTTTGTAGTGATCTTTTTCACTAATTTGGATTTTCTAGAAGCCTGACTTCATGTCAAACTTTGAAAATATTTTTGGCTGATGAAAGCGATTGAGAAGATCTTTCTTATTTGGGATGAGATATCTAATCTATTTCAAAGCTAGGTTCAGAGGCTTGTAATTGATAACAAGTCTCAGAGTACCTCTTTCAAGTTTTGCATTCTTATTTCCATAGAAAGCAGAGCAAGACCAAGGACTTTGGCTTTTCCGGATCAATCCCTTTGTAAGGAGATCTTTAATCTTTTTTTTACATTGTTCTAGGAGTTCATGGTTCATCTGTATTGGTCAAGCTTTGGTTGGAATAGCTCTTTCATTGAAGTCTTTCTCATAAGGAAGATCAACTACATGTTTCTTCCTTTCCCATAAAGCATTTGGTAAATCAGAACATATGTTGTCCTAAATTTCAACTAGAAGATTTTGGATTCTTTCTTTTAAAAGGGTTTTTTCCAATTGGGTTTCAGTAACCTTTTAGGATACTTCATCTTTCAAAAAATTCATTTGATTCTCCTTATACCTAATGTTGTTGATGAATTTTATAGAAGGAGGGTATATGAATTGGAAGAATATTTTCTTCCCCATAAAGTCAGTTGTGATGCCTACATCTTTAGTTAGATAAAGCTTTAACTGGTTTATGAATGGGGATCCTAATATCACATCATTAGACAAGACTATGACCATGATAAAAAGGAGTGTTTACTTTGAGTCCATCATTCTCAATTATAGTATTTATGAGCTTGTAATTGATGCTCAATGGTGTTTGGTTTGGTTCGTTAAGACCAGTGATTGTCTTTTCAAAATATTTGGTTAGAATTAGACCTTATCTAATGCAATTTAAAATATCACCAATATACCAGAGAGCAATAGTCTCCAAAACAAACTCATTTTGAATAACAAGTCTGATTGGTACATGATGCTCTTGAAGTGATATCTTTTGGGTCAAAATCCTTTATATAAGATTGATAAAAGAATAAGAGACATCTTGATCATCATCCTTGATATCTTTGTTTGATTTCTTTTCATCTTCATTATCAAGAATTTGAACTTTGTTCAACTTGACTTGGCTGATGAAAAGAGAATGAAGATATTGAGTATTTCTCATATCTTTTAACTCTTCTTTCAGACCATGAATTTCCCTTTGAAGGTCTATGATTGTTACCGATTTTGACACCTTTTGAAAAGAAGTTTTTGAGGAAGAGACAGAAACCTGGCGAAGCTTGTTGAAATACTTCACCTTATCCTCATCATATGGAACAAAATTAATTATTTCAAAAAATAAGTCTTCTTCTTGATTCAAAATATTTATTTGAAAGTTTTGATCTTCTTTTTTAAAAGCCGATTCATCCGAAGAGGATAAATATCATCGTGATACTGAAGTTGGTTTATTTCTTCATCGGATGATGACTTTTCATATTCTTCTTCTTCAGAAGATGTATTTATGAGAAGAAGGTTGTTTAATTGTTGAAGAACTGATTCTTCAAGTTGTAGGGCTCTAATATTTTTATTGAACCTACATTACTTAGCCATATGACCTTCTTTTCCACAATGGAAACATGTCACTTTTCTCTTATGAAGATCAAATAGAAGTTTTGATTTAAACTTCCGTTTGAGTTTTCTAGGATGGTTGGTTCTAAGGCTTCTATAAGGTTATTTTTTGTCTTGTACTTGTATTCCTTTTTATTGGACTACTTATGCTTTTTATGTTTGGATTTCTTGCATGCAGGAAACCCAAATTACTCACAGAAAGACCTCAATTCTTTCTTTTCTTTGGTAAGTTGATATTTGATTTTATCTTCTTATCAAAGTTTAAGTGCGGTAATTTCCATAGGTAAGATTCTCATAGTGAATCTTTTCGTCACCTAAATGTTCTTTGATTTTATTGTGGATCTTGTTACCGAAAGCGGTTAGAAGACTAGCGAGAAATTTTTCTTTCCACCTAGGATGATTGCCATCTTCTCTAGTGAGAACTCTTGTCAATAAGGTATCTTTGTAATCCCTAAATTCTGAGAGTGTTTTTGCACTTCAGATTTGACAAGAGATCTGTAGACTTATCATCCCAGATGGAAGGATCTCCTAAGAAATGCTTGACAATGTTAAATATTAAAGTATTAACAGTGTCAGGCACCGATTCACTATTACAAGTGATAGGAGTTCCATCATGAAAGATTTTAACAGATGAAAAAATATTGGTTTTTTGATAATTTATTAGATGGTAGTCCCACCAACCTCTGAATAGGCCAGTAAAACCAAATACTAACATATGAGCGATCTTTTCCTCTGGAGTTGCGTTCTTTATAGCATAAGTATTACTAACCATCACCATATGTTGAAGGCTTTCCAATATATCTTTTTCAGATTTACCATCTATGTTCCATCATAGAGGTTATCTGCACTGAATTGTTTTAACATGACATCTCTTTCTTCGAGAAGCATGTCAGGAGGGATTGCCCTTGGATAATACAACTTTGTTGGTTTTCTCCAACTCATGTTGTATATTGGGACTATTAGAAACTTAGGAGTTGGACAATCATCACTATTGCTAGCTACATTGTCTTTCTGAAAAGCTGCTATGGTATATCCTTGTTCCTTAGAGGCCTTTGAGGGGTGTCGAGCACAATTCTGACTCTTTGAAGCCTTTTTAATTCTTCATCAATTTTTTATTGAAGAGTTTTTAGACAAATAATCTTAAGCACTGAAGGAGGAATTGTATAAAGCTTAAATATCGGGGATTTTGAATTAGGTTTCGAACTAGATGATTTAAAATCACTAGGTTTTAGAACTGAAGTTTTCTTTAGAATTTGTTCTCCTAAGGTTTGAAGATAGGAGTTTGTATAATTATTTTGTTCCATTAGACATTGGATGTCTAAGGAATCAACACTTTTAGAAACATCTTTGGTTTTGAAAGAAGAAGCTAAGATTGACGCCTTAAAACTAGAGATGTGATATGATTGCTTTAGAGGGAGATCATATTCAATCTTTTCTCCTTGCCTGGTTTACCATGAGGTGTTAACCTTTACAGCAGTGGACTTGAAAGGATAGTCCAATATTTGTTGTTCTTCAACATAGGCTTCAAACTAGTCAAATAATAGATTATGGAGCTTGAAGCGCTCCTGCATTCTATATAACCTATTTTGGATAGGTTCTCTAGACACCTAATTGAATCTTTTGAGAAACCATAATTGTTTCTCTTTGTTGGATTTAGAGTAAAAATCCTTACGTAAGAATTCCTTATCCAACTGGAATTTTAGTTCAATTACTGAAACATCTCCTACTTATCCGAATAGGTCAGAGATTGCGGTGTTCAAACAACATCTTTAGAACTTTCAAATTTATCATCCACCGCATAAGTGGGTTTTTGCAATGTTAGATGTTTCATCTAACCCATGCAAACTTGTTTTTGGTGGAAGATGAGACACTTTTGGTGCCTTAGGTATTGAAGGAGGTACTGGTGGTTTAGAAGAGCTATAAAAATATCTTGAAAATTGCTCCAAGGTAGTCCTGAAGCTCAGGTCTTTAGGTATGGAAACTGAAGATGATATGGAAAGGCTGAAAGACCTTATGCTATATGAAGATCTATTAAAAGAGATTCTGACATCTCCAGTTTGATTTTGCCTAAATTCAAAGAACCTAGGTGTTGGATTTAGAACCAGAGGAGCGGCCTTTTTCATAAGTCATTCCTCTGGAAGAGTGATTTGATTCCAATGAATCGTCTTTCTTATTGTGACATTTGCCTGTGTGGCATCTATCATGAAGAGACAAGTCTCTTCATCTTTTGGTGTGAGTTTGGTCGTGGTTGCATAAGAATGCATGACCTTATAATTTATCCTATAGACGAGGGCTATATGAAAAACACCCGGTAACATGTCAAGACCATGTATCTTAACATTCAAGCGTAGACATTCTATTATTAATCTATCATGGAGATGGTCGTCATGTCTGGGAAACAATTGAAGTAAATAGGTCCATTATGTAAACCTGCTTCAACCATTCCGAGGATGGACTTATAATATAGCATGTGTCTTACATCCCTGTCAACCATTAAGGCTACAACATCTTGGCCTTGTTTATCAAAGGCTTTGATGCTACCTAGACACATCCTATATGGATATATTTGTACTTCTGTTTATGAAATCTTAAGGACTTCTCATACAGAAGTTGGATATCCGTCATTCATAATCCAAGAGGTATGACCTCTTCGACTGATCAAATGATATATTCAGATGATTAGAAGAATTTCTTAGGAATTATTATATATAATTCATTTTTATTAATGTCTGGTATTGTCTAGTCACCGATACTTTGGATTATATCTTTAAAGTAGATTTCTTCTTTAAAGATAGCATTAGAAGAGGAAGGGTTTCCTCTATGTGAGGAAGTTCCTCTGTTTGGATCCTGGGAGGAGGAAGAGGATCAACAAGAGCAAGAGGAGCGACATGAGAAGGAACGGAATAGATAGTTCATAATTTTAAATTTCTCCCTTTTCATATATCATCACCATCTGATTCCATAGAAATATACTGGATGCTTTATGAAACTCTTTTATAACTCTTTTTTTTAAGAAATCTGAAGCTACTACATATATTATCTAGTGCTGTGAATATAAAATAATATTCTACAAATAATATTATCTCTTAGCCCCAAATTAGATAGTAAACTATAATCGCATATGAACACCAAGCAATAGCCCTTGGACTTATGCCTCTCCTTGGGCCTTACTGCTTAGGCATGAAAAAAATGAATGATGTCCACATACCATTACATCTCTAGTTTGATTTTTCCTAGTTTCAAAGAACCTATGTGTTGAATTTGGAGCCGAAGGAGCGGCCTTTTCCATAAGCCATACCTTTAGAAGAGTGATTTGATTTGTTCACCTAGGTTTGACTTGAGAAAGCTAATCTAGGTGTATAACTTGGTTAAAATCATGCTTGACTTGAAGTTTATATGATA
>JBAGKO010000015.1:18512355-18534353 GCA_037177275.1 Acacia concinna | reverse complement strand
GAATATCTTTCTAGACTGATTATATAGATAATTGGTCTTAATTATATCTTTAATTGGAAATATCTTCTTAGACTGATTATATAGATAATTGGTCTAATATATTATAATATATATTTTTAAATTTTCATTAAACCAGTTATATTACACATAAGGTCTCAAAAGTAATAAAAGGTATTTATTTTTTAATTACTTTTAATGCAGAAAAATATTTAGATACATTATATGGATACCTAAATCTAACTAATTATATTTTAGATAGATATATAGATATTATTTAGACCGGTTTTAATAAACATTAGGTCTCAAAGTAATAAAAAATTAATTTTTAATTATTTTTAACTAGGATATATACTTAGACTGTTTATATAGATATTTGATCTAACAAATATATTGTATAAAAATTTTCAATTTCTTAATTATCTTTTGAGAATGGTTGGTTTAAACATTAGGTCTTAAAAGATACTAAATTTTTCATTTTGTAATTACTTTTAATGTAGAAAATATATGTAGACCGAATATATAGATAACTACTCTAACCTTTTAAAATTTTTATTATAATTTTAGATCGGTTGTGACAAAATTAGGTTTTAAAAATATCTTTTAGACCTTATCTTTGAAGAACCGGTCTCAGAAGTTCATTATAATTATGAAACTGTCACCAGTCATACTTTTAAGACCTTATCTGCATATAACAGGTCTAAAGGTGGTTGTCTAAAAAGCATATTTTGTACTAGTATCTACACCTCTAAGGAAGGTGTTTATGAAAGAACATTGCCCCATTACCAAAATAAGCAAACATACCCTAAGCAAGGTAAGCTGAAGAGTTGTGCCAAACATGTATCTACATGTAAGAAACACCTGAAAAAACAAAGAAACAACAACATGAACAGAAATATAACAAGAAAATAACTTATCTAAAAAAGTGGTGCAGGGTGACGTCCAATAATTTTACACCACCATGTAGCATAGATCATGGAGACATGACTTAGGTTTTTTTGGCAAGAAACCTAGCTAAACCTAGAAACAACATAACAAGAACCAAAAGCCCGCCATTAGAATCTGCTTAAAATATGAACTGGAGTGACAACAAGGAGGGATGCCATGATCGTTCTCCTGAGGCTCCATTGGTAATCCATAAATAGGGACCTGATTTATGGGCAAATTTGCACCCAGATCCTTTGAAGATTTGTTCCCTAGTAGCTATTATCTTTCTCACCAAAAACATGTAAATATCCAAACAACAAGTATTGAGAAAAAATTGAATCCACTCCAACCAAAGGAATAGTCACATCTTTCATATTAGAAGAGATAAAGGCGGATAAGCACTCTTTCTTAGATGGAGGAGGAGCAAGTAAAGAAGCATCACATAAGGAGTGTTAAATCCTTTATTTTGATGATAACTAAACTTATCAATATTCTCAAAAAGATATTTGAGAAAAATACTCTAAGAAAATATCAATACTTGTTTATAATTAACATTTGCTAAAAACAGCATCTTAAACTATAGGAAGATTAATTAAGAAGAAAAATCTTACTTAAGTAATATTCAATTAGTCCAAAATCAAAAGCTTTTAAGAAAACTTAAACTCTAGTTTGATTGTAACGGTTTGCAAATAAAATCTCGAGGTTTAACCAAACCTTGCTCTAACAACGAGATTTGAGACAAACATTACCATAACAGCGAGCTTTGCTTGAAACCTTGAGGTTTCAGTGACTCTCGCTAAATAGCAAAGTTTAACCAAAACCTTGTTATTAATGAGGTTTCTTGCAAACCTCGAAGTTTCAATGAAACCTCCCAAAACAACAAGGTTAAGTTCAAACCTTACTTTTCAAGCAAGGTTTGGATAAAACCTCACTAAGCGAAAGTAAGGAAAACCTCGAGGCTTAGGAGTTTTCTTCCAAAACTATAAGTTATGATCCAAACCTCGCTAGCTAAGGCAAAGTAAATGAAACCTTGAGTGTATTACTCTATCTCGAGGTTAGTAAGTTCAAACTACCTTTCTCAACTTCCAAATTACTTTAAAGCTTTGATAAAACCTTATTCCTTAAGGTTTAGTTCTAAACCTCAAGGTTATAAATTTACTCATGAAGCATCTTTCCAGTCTTACCCCTTAAGTTAAGTTGGCAACATCAAGGTTATCTATTATTCAGTATGAAAACTTGAGTAAAGATATAACCTTAAGGTAATTTCCCTTCTATGAAAACCTCGAGGATATTTTCTGATATAATCATATTATAAATGATAATGTATGGAAACCTCAAGTACTTTGTTAACCTCTAAATTTTTCAAGTTATCTCAAGGAACAACTAAACCTCAAGGTCATTTTGAATTCCCGAAATACTGAAAACATAGCATTGTAGATTAATTCTTCTACTAATTCTTTTCTTGAATTAATTGCCACCCACTTGCTACTAACTCTTTAAAAAGACTTTTCTCATGTTGTCGAATAAGTGAAAATCAACCAAAGTGTTGCACTAGCTCAAAACACCAAAAAGCATTCCATGTGTCAAAAGCATTTAATGAGCATTAAATGAAGCAAACCATACAAGAGCACTCTCTCTACTCACAACGACCACATTCCTATACTTGGAGAGAAATTATTTCAATCTCACAATGGCTATAATCAAGAGGATTGAAGTGATTCCAAGAGAAAATTAAATATCCTTAGTGATCATCAACCTTAAAGATGATATATATAGCCAGAACATTTAAGACAACAACACCCGACTGAGTGGATCAAAATTGATTATCCTACTGTTGCATTAGTTCTAATCTTAAATTCATAGTATTCTTTGTTTATTAGTTCTTATATACATTCACTCTAAGAGAGAGTTGCTTACCAAAATTCTCAAATACGTGTAAGTATTACTCAAAGAAGAGGGAACTCAAGTCAGGGGCTGGAACTACACATTGTAAGTAGGAGTAACTCTTAAGTGGTGTATTACAGACCATACTGAGACACCAAGAGTCCTTTGAAATCTTGGAGGTTTAGTGAAAACTCGGTGAGATATCAAGTAATTGGACATATGTCAAGGAATTAGACCGAACCAGCATAAATCATGTATTCAAAGCATCAGTTAATCTCTTTCCCTCTTACTAATTGTTGCGTTAATTTCATCGTTTAGTTTTTATTTCTAGAATTATTTTTATATCACCCAATGTACCCCTTATTGGGTGAAAGGTTTGCACTAACAAGGAGTTCCCTTTCCTCTTACCCATTGCACTAGAAGCACTTTTAAGCTTCTCTGTTCTAAAGAGATCCCTCAATACCACACAAGAATTTTCTTTGATTGCAATTAAAGAGTGGTCGTGCTTTCCCTCCTCAAAAGTAATATGGGAATCATGAGGGCGCTTCTTGGAGAATCGTGAATTTTGATTTGAAGATTCCACATCATGTTCAGAAAAAATTTTAAACTTCTCTTCATTAATATCCCTAGAATAATGTAGTTTAACCCTTACTACCTCCGCTACATAGATTAAAAATTCCACTGGCCGCTTCATATTATCCATACCCTCTAGAGATATCTGAATTCTAGTCCTTCTGGCTTCAAAAAAGTAAAGACTAGAATTCCATCATATTTAATGCTAGCAGATCGAGTACTACAATAGAAACCAAAAGTTGAGGTGGAGTTATAAAAGATACTTTGTAATGCCTTGGAATATGTCTAAAACTCAATAAAAGAGGGCACACCCATCCCACTTGTTCTAGAACAATTGACAATTTGGAATTCAAACCATCACCTAATTTAAACTACTTAAATTTAGACAAGAGAAACCAAACTCAAAAAGACAACCTAGATGTGAAAACCATAAAAATTTAGATGACTTTACTCATCATAGCAAATAAAGGAACCTAAGCCCTCCCCAAAATAGTGAGTTGTTTTCTCATTGTAATATTGGATATGCAAGCCATGAATTTGAAACTAGGCAAGGCAGTTATGGGCACAGAGATTAGCTAGAGAGATGTTTGACTTCCATGGAACTAGAACAACAGAATACCCCTGTAACAATTATAAACTAGGAGACAACATATAGTTCAAATCTTCCACACATTGAAAATAAAGTATGAAGGAATTATTAAATTGTTGAATCACTGTGATCATCCCATGCAACTTCTAATGTATCCTAATTAAATTTTGAAATTTTGAAGAGTGAAGATTATGCGTACCAAGCACCTTAGCAAGGGTGAAATGTCGGTTATTGAAGGATAAGCCAAACGAGGGAGACAATTTTATCAAAGAAAGCACAAGGAAAGTAGCATAAGTCTTCAAAGCTATAACACAACAACCACAATCCTTATAATGATTTGAAGTCACCAAAAGATGTAAAGGAAAAACATCACTAACAGATGAATAGAAAATTCAAGAGTAGCTAGTCTATATTCAAACATGTAAGGTCAAAAAGCAAGTACAAACAACTTCAATCAAATGAAAAAGAACAACAAGCTTCATAAACTAGAAAATCACTAGATGAGAGCAGAGAGTTTTAGTGATGAATGTAAAAGCAAAGATCTATAGAATTGAAGATAGAAGAAGATGGAAGCACACTAGAAATTAAGAGAAAAAGAGAGAGCTTGAACTTTCCTTCTAGATTACAGATGATCTTGAACATAATAGCTAAGGCGGTGTTAATGACAACAAAGATGACATCGATCGGAGACTGGTATGCTGCAAAGTAAGGAATTATAAAGAGAGATGAGCTCTCCATTTGTCATCCACTAAGGTCTTACATTTTTCATATGGAAGATAATTGATTCAAGGGTTGTCAATGGTAACAATTTTAGATACTTGATTCAAGGGTTTCCGATGGTAGCGATTGTAGACGGCAATGTTGAGAGGGTAGGGTTCTTAGAAGAGAGACGGTCTCTCCCACTGCTGTATTAATTTTCTATTCATATGAAACCACTATCATGTGTTTAAGAAAGACAGGCTTGATACTAACAACTCATATAATGTCCTTAATATTATATGATGTTTATATTTCAAACCAACAAAACACTTAGAAAAAGAACCGAAATTTGCATTGAGGTCCCAAGCTAAACAAAATACAACACAAAAGTAAGTCCCTTGAAATCTCCAATTTGTAGGCAAGTCCAATAGGACATTGATGCAATAAAATCAAAATGTGAAAAGGCAAAAATGCCCTTAAATGCAACATGCCAAAAGCTCACCATGTTCAACCTTTGGCGCCTTTCTCTCCCCCTTCCTAATGGCTAAAGCTCTTCATCATTGTCCTTGCCATTAGATAAACAGTCAGAACTTATGGACTTGACAGTCCATTTTCCTAAAATTGGTGTATATATTTATATTATGTGTGAACATTCTTATAGAATACATTTGTTATTGTAATTTATTATGAAGTAGGTGGACATATTATTTGGGTTAGTATCTCACCTGATATTATTTGAGCAAGCATGAGAGTTGTTACTATCAGCTAACTCACCTATCAATGCAAGCACATGAACTTATCAATGGCCGCCCATAAATGTGTCAATGTATACCCATAGAGTTGTCAGTGCAATCCCTGAACTTCTTACTAATTTGCACAATATTTATATCCAAGTGTGTTTTATACAAGTTAGCTAGAATAACAAGCTTAATTCATCATGTAAGTTAACAAAGAGCTCTTAGTTCCTTCCAAAATTTTCTCTTTTCAATTTAAATAACATCAATAAGCGATGACAAAATGATTGAAGTAGCTAAGCAAAGCGAAAGCAAGACGGATACTAATTGACAGTCAGATACTAATTTAGTCAATAGATACAAATTGGGTTAAGATGTTAAAATAACCTTTACTTTTTTTCAAAAGGGCAAAAATAACCATAAATTATTTGTTAGAGTAAAATTAACTATAAACTTTCAAAACTGGGGAAAAAACGTTAATCCAATTAACTTCCATATATTACAATGGGGAAAATTAATTTGTTAGCCCTTAAGTTTTAACTCACTTATAACTTAGTCCCTGAACTTTTGACTTGTTTGCAACTTAATCCTTAATGTTGTTAAATCATCCTATATGACAAAAGAAGTAAAAAAAAACTATTACAATTAATTAGGTGGATTTTACATAAATGCAAAAAAAGATAAAAATAACATCCCTATTGCCACCAACATTCATCCCCTTAGCCTTTGTTTTGTAGCAATAGTGTCCACAATGTCCCACTTTAATATAAGTAAAAACCATTGTGAAAAAAGACATTTCCTAACTTTTAAATGATAAATGATGAATAGTTTGGATGAGGATGGGATTAGAAAAAGTCTAAGCACACCCACTTCATAGCATACCTACCACACAGTTTCTCATTTTAATAACGAATGGAACTATAAATCTTTTACATTATGCTTATAATTTTGAGGGCTCTTTAATTTTAAAAAATCAATCTCACATTATGCTTGGAACGAACTTTAGAAGGATCTGTCATGGATGTCGTGATGCCCACGAGGTTTTTGGAAAACAATGGCAAAAGGGGATGTCAGTGGTGGTGGGACAAGGACGCTTTTTTTAAAAACAAATTATATAATATCCAATTAAACAATTTTTAACTGTATTTTAACTTTTTTTTTTCCTATATAGGATGACTTAGAAACATTAGGGACTAAGTTGTAATTGAGTCAAAAGTTTAAGGGACTGAGTTATAATTGAGTCAAAATTTCAAAGGCCAAAAGATTAATTTTCCTAATTGTAATAGATGGAAGTTAGTCTGATTTAACGGTTTTACTTTAATTTTTAAAGTTTATGGTTACTTTTATTTTAAAAAATAGTTTAAAATTACTTTTACACTTTTGAAAAAGGTTGAAGATTATTTTAGCACCTTCACCTATCAGAAAATGCTGCCGCACTTTTTTCAAGTCGAATTCTTTTATATATAACCAACATATAGATTAGTGCACTACTCATTCTATTCCTTTTTATAGGAAACAACTGTCACATGTACCTCTCTCCTTTTTAGAAAAAGCATTCATATAATGTCTTATTTTTTATTTATTACTTTCTCATTTTGGCCTTATTTAATTACCATATTTTATATGAATTAATAATTTTCATAGCCACCACAAAATCTTATTACTTATGCCGTATTTATTTTCTTATTCCCTCTCTTTTACAATCCTCTTTATTATAATAATTTCTTTATTCTCTCTCTTATTCCCTATATTCTTATAAATAAGGGTATTATAGTTAAAAGGGTTACAATTTTGACACATTTATTATTCTTAATCGATATTTTGAACTATGAGATTTGGTTCAGTGTTTCTTATAAAAAAAGAATGGTGGGAGTACTATATTTTTTAGTGATTTAAATTTGATGAAGTTTCATTTTACATGTTTAAATTCTTAAGTAAAAAATGTTTGAATTATATTTTTTTTAAGATTAATACACATGGTTAGAAATAGTATGAAGTGAGAAAAAAAGACTAAAAGAGTGCACGTGTACATGATTTTTAGATAGACTTAATACTCTCTCTTTTTTTATAGTGAATTTGTTTTGGTAGGAATAGACTCTGATACCCTTCCAGGGCCAGGGTCGACCTCCAACCTCTTTGAGGATTTACGGGAGGAAATTACAGATAGACTTAATACTCTCACAGCTTGTTTGGTATGATGGATTTGAAGGGGAAGGAAAGGTAGGGACAATTTTTATGAATTGAATATTAAAACAAAAATAGAGAAGCGGGGTTAAAATTAAAGTTTTTTATTAATTTTTCATACTTTTTATGTTATATTTTTTTTTATTAAAACTTTTTAAGTTCATCTCTTTAATTTCTTTAAATTCAACTTATAAAATATTTATTTTCCTTCCCTCCTCTCTTACCAAACAACCCCTTGATGACAATTCCTTACATGAAAATGACTAAAAAAATCTGAAAATATTAAAAAGATGAATTAGAGCGTTGAATTTATCAAATACTAAATCAACCCATATGATAATTTAGAATTTCAAAATGTCAAACAAGACATTAATTCCCTAACTTTTTTGGAAAAATCCCTTAGCACCCTTCCCCGACACGTCACCAAAGCAGTGGCACTGGCACCGGCACCCACCAACAACTGGTCATGGGATTTCTAGAAGGTGACAGGTTCCTACTACAACTTTTGAATTCCCAAAATAAGAATAGTAAATAGCGAAATCAAAATCTTGTAGTGTTAGTATCTCTATAGTTTTAATGAGTTGTGATTTTAGTCCCTTTACTTAACGGCATTAGCTAAACATTGTTAAATTTAGACCAAGTACTATAAAACTACATGGATTTTAATCCATGATACAGATAGCAAGTTATATTAACCAAAAAAATTTATTATATTGGTTACTACACTCTCTTTCCATATAAATTATTTTCCTCTTCAGTTTAACAAATTACTTGTATGAAATCCAAATATTAGTTACACATCATTAACCAGTATCCAATTTATTTTATATATACACTTAACTAAAAAAACAATTCCTATCAAAACGCAGCTTATTGGATTCCAATCCCTCTAGGCGGTTTTCATAAAAAGAAAAACAAGTAGAAACATTTTAGGAAAAATTATAAATAAATACCATTTGAATTTACAAAACTCCAAAAAGTCTATTGACAAATAGAAAGGATACATAGGTCCTTAAGGAGAAATCTGGAATTTTGAAATGTTGTGTTTTTACTAAAATGCCCCTCACTTTTTCTTTTTTAAAAAAGAAGGCAAGGTCCCCTCACAGCCTAGAGATTATCCTACGGCCATCTTCGTGCTGGTGGCTGAAGCTCGAATGACAAATTGAATATAGAGATTCACAATGTGATGAGCTCCTTAAACCCTATAAGGCATCGTTGACAAGTTGAATAAAAACAATGATAACTCGTGTATAACAATTCACAATTATGGTATAAAGAGTGACAACTTGGGGAGCTCAAGTTAACAATCTCTTTACTCATGTTGTTAATCCCTATCCTCAAGTAGTTAATATCATTACATATTAATCAATATGATTAAGCTTTCAGTTAATATCATTACGGACTTAGTCAATAACTTTACGCCTTTAGTTAATACTTATATACCTTTTGTCAATAACATTACTCATTTAGTTAATTCCATTACGCCTTTAGTTAATATCATTACCTATTTAGTTAATATCATTATGCCTTTAATAGTAGTCAATCACACATTGTAACATCTTGATTTTTTAGCTCCCTAGATGAGGGATTCAAGATGAGTAAAGGGTTATAAACAGTAGAGGAGAGAAATATTTCCTGACTTTTGAAGTGAAATCATGGGAAGGACCTATGTGAAAAAAGTAAAAATTCAACAAAGCTTAAGGTTGAGATCCGGTCAGGTCTAGAAGCCCCAAAAATTCCCATAAAATCCTATAAAATAATAGAGGGCATCCAGAATAGTGTATGAGACTCATAATGATTTTTGAATGTTTGAGAAATTTTTAATGAATTTTTGAAGTGTTTTAATATTTTTGGCTGAACCAGGGTTTTGGTTAAAAATTAATTATTTTAGATATATAGAGACATTAATGTTCTAGAATGGGATTGGGAAAAATTAGTATGATATTTTAGATAATTTTTAAAATTATCTCAAGCCTAGAAGGAGATTTAGAAATATTAGTAAAAATTGACAGGATCGAATTTTGCCAGTAGAAGGCAATTTCCGGAGAAAAATTAATTTTGACAGTTCCAAGTATCCACAAATTTTGAAAGTTTTATGGGAGGCTCCTGGAATATTTAGGGATTTATATCAAAATTTTCAGAATTTTTCTCCTAGTGGATAATTTTCTGAAATTTTAGAGATATTCATTTGGTTCGGTGGAAATTGCCAAAGGAATTCAGCTTGGATGGGCCTAACTCCTTTTCTGCTGAATGGGGCATGAATTTTTGCTGGAAAAGGGTAGAAAAATGGAGTGGAATCAAGAATTTTCAAGAAGGGACACATGTCATCTTATGATTAAAGGATGACATAAATTTGACATAAGCGATGATGTCACCCCAAGGTCTTGAAAACTCTATAAATACCCCCTCCCCCTCTTGATTGAACATAAGTGGAAGCCCTGGAGAACCTCTGGCAGTTTGGAAAATCAGTCCTTTTCATAGTAGATTCAAGCGACACCAACTTGGTCTTCGGTCCAAGTAAGTTATAGCCTATATCCTCATCAATTCTCTTCTAAGATCCATTGTTTTTTAGTCATTTCTAAGGGTAGAAATGCTGCCAAAAGTTCCAAGTGCATGCTAGTGATTGATTTTCATATTTTGATGATTCCATTGTGTTTAGAATATTGTAAGAACAATGTTGAAGCATTGAACTGATAAAATCACCAAGCACCTTAAGGTAAAGGGTGTTCGGCCTAAAGGGTATGTTGGGGAAGTATATGAGCTTGATTAAATGGAGTTCATAGATAAAGTCCATGGGTTAAATTGTGTAAGATTGGCCAGTATTAGAAAGAGGAAGAGTTTAGTAGTAAAGCATAGAAATTGTGACATGTGTTTAATATCTCTATAATGCTATATATTCTAGGCATTAAAGAAGAGCCACAGAGAAGCACCAGGAGCCCAGGAGAACCAGGCATTGTCAATAGGAAAAAGGGGTAGCTATAATCTCTGACCCTGACTTATTATGCTTAGCTTGTCTATTGTGTGTGTATGTTATGGTTACTGTGTTGTGGTTGAGCTTGCATGTAATGTTATGATGTGCAATGTTATGTGATGATATGTTATGAGATGAAAGGTATAACTCCTTCACGTAAGCCTTGACTATGTGCAGAGGTGGAGTTTAGATGAAAGGTATAACTCCTTCAAGCATGCCTTGGCGATGTGCAGAGGTGGAGTCACATGCATGCTCGATATATACATATGTACCAAAAGGGAGGCACTGTGAGAGAGAGAGAGAGAGAAAGCATAACATGAAGTATGACATGCATTGCATTATATTGTTATGGTTATGTATTGATTCTTGCTACTAAGGTTTCCCAAGAAACCTTACTCTCTCCACAATGCAGGTGAAGGCTCTACAAGAGGTAAACGCTAAGAGAATATGTGAGTTACAGGCTATTGAGTGCTTCTTGTGTTATTTTGCCAGAATGTATATGTTAATCAGAGATATTTATTTGCATAAGTTGTATGCCATAATGTAAGAAATATGTTGTGATGTTGGTTAATGAATAATATATGTTATTCATAGCATGTATGTGATGATAAAGAGATTTGAGAATGAATGGCATGGCATTGCGCTTTATGGTCACTTGTAGCATGATGTTTGGCCTAACAAGTTAAAGAATTGGGTTGGCTATGTTTTAAACAAATGAATGAGTCTAACCACATGCCTTTGCATGCTAATATAGGGTATTTTTAGCTATAAATGGAGTGGTAGATCATGTCATTTGAAGTTTTGTAGCAAAAGTTATGCCTTTTTAAATTGAGCCAAAAATCAAGAGAAACTAGAAAAATGACCAAATGAATAATGCCAAGTGACTATATGAACAATGTATCTTTGGGAGGCTTCATGTGCCATATTCCATGCAATCACAATTTGGCATTATTTTACTGTTATAAAAGAGGGAAAGACCTTTCCATAGAACTTGGAACCATCTTGTTTCAATTTTTCTAGAATTAGTTATAATTTATCAAAATTGGTAAAAAAAAAAAAGGGGTGGATGAATAGTAACATGGAACCTTTGTTTTTCCAACTTAAAGTCATAACTAGTGGTTCTAATAGCCTTATTGTGATAAGATAAAGGGCCTAGAAGGGAGGTATTACACACATTTCCTTTCTATTTGATTAAAATTGTTACAGGAGTTGTCAATTCCTTTATGCATTTAGTCCATTCCTAAATATATTGTCCAATAGTTTAGTACTCTTATCAAAATTGTCATTATGTTTACAAGTAGAAATTGAAAACCTATTAAAGTTTTTCAGACGACAAATGTTGTTGTCAATGTTTTTAGGAAACCTATCAAAATTAATATCATATTTGCAAATATCTTTACAATAAGAGTAAAAAATAGACAATACACTACTACAGAAACATCTATATATGACAGTTGTTTTTGTCCATATATGGCAGTTCTTAATGGCCATATATTTCTTCTCCATATATATATGGCGGTTAAGAAACCGTGCTATAGTTAACTAAATATGTGACAGTTATAAATTAGAAACATAATCCATAATTAACATATATATGATGGTTATTAGTTAAACCGTAATATATGTAAAGAACATATATGACGGTTGTTTTTTATAGACCATAACATATAATCATATATGATAGTTTTTATTAAATAACCACCAAGTATTTTGGCCAATTTTTTTAAAACCCAGGGTTCATTTTGCCTAAGCACCATATATGTACATATATATACATGTAAAACAAATTAATTAAAGCAATATCAAATATATATATATATCACAACAAAAGCAAAATATATATAGCTAGCAGCAACAAAGATATCATCAGAGCAAATCCAGATCAAATGATCAGAAGATATTATATATTTTGTCAGAGATATGTATATCATATATATACAAATCCAATATATATATAGATCAAAATTAAAACAAGCTAGCTATCTTAGAATAAACTATATATATAGATGGAAAGAACAAAAGCTAGGAAAGAACTACATATTTATATAGCAATATTATTTGTTCAAAGCTAATCAATAAAATTAGCTAGGATGCTACCCCCTACTGCTAATGAATTGTCATGGAAAACTCTTTGATGAGCTCTTCAATTTGCTGGCTCGAATACTCATCACAGTAGGCATCACTAAAGTACTATATGTAAAAACAACAAACTAAGGAAAAAGGCTAGGGGTAGGAAATCATCTGGAGTCTGAATCCCTCTACACTACATGCGCACATATAGATATCAAATACATATTGTGGAGTCAATGGAGCTAGGTGAGTGGGTGACTATGTACTTCATGTATTTCATGACATAGTACCCCCATTAATTGCTACCACTCTACTACATCAGATACTTTAAGTAAATAAAACAATAATTAATAATAAACATATCAATCTCAAGTAGTTTAGATAAATCAATTCACAAAAATTTTATGGTAGTATTTTGGTGAATTATATTACTGCGTACCTTAACTTTCTTCTATTTCAGGGTAGAAGCAACATTTGTTACAGACAACAAACCGCAGTGGATGCCTTTGTTGGAGGCATAATGAAAAAGCACCCTGACATATATAATTACAACAAGAAATTGTTAGCAAACTATTATTGCAATATAGAATCTAAATTAAAGCAAATGTATGTTACTAGCTAGTGATATGATGAACTTACTTATTAAACACCTCGACCATCTATGATTGATTCTTTGGGTTCCCGTGTAGCAGATCAAAGTACCAAATCCTCTGCTTGAAAGGATTCAGCACAATAAGCATCCAATGACTTCTACATATAATGAAGAAATTAAAGAACACAAATAGGAAAACATACATGCAAATATATGAAGAAAAAAATATATGTACGTAGTTACCCCTGGAAATACGGCGTCAAAAAAATATTGTTCCTATTATCTTGTGCCCTTGTGATGACAATATCTGATAGGTCCCTCGCCTTTGTCTCCACAATTTCGTGCTTGGTGATCTTTGCGTCGAGCACACCAGAGTACCTATTGTGATTTAGGAAGAAGAAGGTGTCTTGGAGGTTTTGGTAGGCCACGAACTCTCTGTAAAGAAATTGAATAGGAAAGGAAAACAATTTTGTAAGCAGTAGCATATATATAAATGTTATGGTTAATTAAATATTAATTTATAGTACAAGACATACTAGTTATAAAGGTTGATTGAAGTGGAGGAAGCCATATTGATTGTGAGGACTTCGTTCACTAAGCCTTGAGTGACAACCTCTACAACGCCTATTGTAGCATGCACCTCTTCCTCAAAGTTGATTATTTTCATGTAATCTAGTCGTAGAGGGTCTTCATCATCGATAAATGCTATCTTGTAAACTCAAGGCTATCTAGTACGTGCTGGAAACAGGTGGAGGCATAATAACATGAGCTTGCATAGGCGACGCAGGAAAAAGCTTAGTTGAGGCTGGAGCTATAGCACGATCCATCGTAGGTGCTGCCGAGGTCATCTGGTTTAACATGTTAGACACCTACCAATGCCGGTTTGAGCTCCTAAGTTGGTTTTCTTCTTCATTGATGAAACAAAAAACAAAAGTTAGGAATAACATATTATATATAAACAAGAAACAATAATAAAAACATAAACCTTTGGTTTCATTTTTTTGTAGGGACGGTGATGAGTTGCTCTAGCCACACGACAAAGCCCCCTACTCCTCCTTCCATGGTAGTGGCATATATAATAGGAACTAGAAGGATGTATGCAGGTTTGAGCACCGTATTTAGCGCTACCTTGACATGCTTATTAGGGAGAGGTTGCTCGTGGATCGTCATGTGCTCCCCTGATAAGTTGTACATACGGTTGGTAGCAACTATACGCTACGCGGGGCTATCGGCTAGACACTTAACATCCACCTTACCTTGAACCAATAGAAGAAAAGAATAAGTTTAGATAAATAAAAACACAGAATAAAAGCAAATGCTACCTCAGGTAAAATTTGTGAGAAGACTAATGTGCATATATCTTTAGCACTTGGGGTGTGGTACATTATACTAAGTTGCCTCCTCGCTTTATCATAGATAAGCTACCTCCCCGCTTCATCTTAGATGAAATACTGATTAATTATTTCTTGTTGTTCTAAGATTTGCCTTTGGAGATTTTCAATTATGGCCCTCAATGACGTAATTTCATCATCATGTTGCTTAGTCAACTTCTTCTACTTTCTAAGGTATTTTTTTCCGACTCCATAACCGATACCCCATACCAACCATCATGGTTAAGACCTAGAGCAAGCTCCAAGACATCCTCATCCTTTAGAAGCTAGCCTTCCCAAACATCTTGACTTAAGCTATCTTGTAAGAACATTCAAATGCACTTTGTAAGTACATTATTATTGAGGATGCTAGCAAAACCGTAAGTACATTATTATTGAATCAAAACCAACACCACTTACTAATTTTGTGGCAACCTCATGAACATGAGGATTTATAATTTTTCCCTCTTTGTCTTGCCATGAAGTAACCCACAACTCTGAATGGTGGATGGTCAAATATGAAGAAGACCCCTTCTACTCTAACATCTCTTACTTGATATTAGCATTCCCCTTGTAACCTCCACGGCAAGGGTAATCGTTCTTCTTCACCCTCTTATGGTTTATGGTGCTTAGTGCATGTGGAAAGAAACAACAAAGATGTTATTATATATAATTGTGGTAATTAATTCTCTTATAACACAAACTAGTAAATGAAAAGGGACAGCTTACCCTAAACATTGAAGTGCTTTGTACCTGACAAACTCATCCCACTGTTCTGGTTTGACAACGTCCCTTATTTGGGTCAGAACCACCGAGGCGTCAACAAAGTTAGGATCTGTCAAATACTTCTTGTTCAAAAACTAGCGGAAGGAGGGCATGTCTCCCACACTTCCCAAACACAAATTGTTGCTCTCTTTGCCTATGTTAAAGGAGGACTACAAATCAAAAGGTAAAGCATAACTATCAAGAAAAGTAAGAACAAGCAAATCATCAAGCTAGGTATAGATCTTACCAAAATAGTAGTCCACACATCATCCTTCATCTTCTTGGTTGCCTTCTTCCAGGGGCCAAAGTGATAGTCACATTGCATTTGGGCACATACTTGACGTAGCTGATGAAGTTTGTGGAATGCACAATTTGGCCTTTCTTGTTCCATCTTATGACAAGTTTCTTCCCATCTCTCTTTGCCTTATGTATCACACTCATCACCATAAGACCCTTTCTTAGAGCTTCCTCTTCCCTCCTCATTTGTTGTGCATATTTATTAGCAACCTATTGGGAATTTATTGGGTTGGGCTAGTTATTATGAGCCTCAGCACTACTTGATATAGTATCAGTTGCGTCCATATCAATTAACCTATAATAATACAAACTCCATTTAGTAAAACAGAGAATTTCATAACCACAGCGATCAAACCACAGAGAATTACATGTAACAGAGAATTTGTTTTTGCCAGTAATTAGCACAAAATTTCAGAACCACATACAAAATTCTAGAATTCATTTTTACCAATATAACCATACATGCCAATCATCATAATGTAGCAAGTTGAAAAGCAAGATCATAAATGGTAGAGCAGCACTATGCACTATACAAGTGGGCCAAAAGTCACAAACAACCATGAATGAGGAACTCAATATACCACGAATGACAATGACGGCCATAGGAAGGAAGGCAATCAAGATTTTGAAAACAATGAAGGGAAATAATGGTGGGTATGATGGAAAACAGTGGTGGAGTTTATTTATAAAAAGCCGCCATATATAGTGATTATATATATAACAGTTCTAATAAAAAAAACCACTACATATAGAATTCAATTTTTTCTATGATAGTTTTTTGGGTTAAGGTGCAAAAATGCACATGTAATATCTTCCAAAGTGCGTCCAGCACCAAGTGATTGTTTTAGGTGTAAAAGTACACATGTAATTACAGAAGTGGTGCAAAAATATACATTGACCGTTAAGTTTGACTTTTTTTTATTTTTAAGGCTTACGTTGATGATCACTCAGCTAGGGTTTTAGCCCAGCTGATAGTGGATAAAAATTAAAAAAAAAACTGTGTATCATCTATATCTACCTAATGACCCACTGACTGTTAACTTGCTTGAATCCAGGCATAGAAAGCTACCACATTAGAGTGATTCATAGATAATAAATGAATATCAGTAGGTAGATGTGGATTGTTTTTACTTTTTTATTTTTTATTGCTCCCTAGGCTAAAACCTTAGCTGAGTGATCATCCACTTAAGCCTTCAAAATAAAAAAAAGTCAAACTTAATGGTCAATGTGTATTTTTGCACCATTTCTGTAATCACATGTGTACTTTTGTACCCAAAACAATCACTTGGTGCTTGATGCACTTTGGAAGATATTACATGTGCATTTTCCACCTTGACCCCATTTTTTTAAACAACCAACATATAATTGTTTATAAAATATGGCATTTATACATAGAAACCGTCACATATATCTCTACATTAATTCTGCCTCTATATATGGCAAAGGTTATAATAACTACGATATATAGAGCGTCATATATACATAAATATGTAGTAGTGATACTTTCCATAAATGAGTAAAACCTTTACAGCAGTAGTCAATTTGTAGACAAGACAAATAAATCCCAAAATACAAGAGTTCTGAGTCCCTTTACAAGATTAGTGAATATAAAAATATCCTGCCTAAATGTGTAAAACATTCATAGGATATATCAAACCCTTTACAAGATAGGTAAATACATAAATCAAAGTTGTTAATTGCTATAGAAACAACCAAACTTTAAATTTTTTCTCCACCTCCACCTTTTTGTACAAGTATGATGCACAAACCTCTTGTTCATAGATTTATGTCATTGCTACATTATTAAACCAACTCTAGTTTAGAGCAAACCTTTTACTTTAGGCTAAATATGAAACTTGTTTTTCACCCAAAAAATGAAGCTTGAAACTCCTTGTAGTCCTTGATAGAAAACCACATGAATATTGACACACTTAAAAAATGTCATTGACAAAAATTACATTTGAATCATATAAGAGGGAGTCAATATAAGGAAGAACAATTTGAGCATTTACCTTGTTTTGGCTTCACCAAGTTTATGAAAACTATCGCAATTAAGTTAGGATAAAAAAATGAAACACCTTGCTAGAGGGACATACAATTACTAGTGGCTTCCTTTTCTAAAGTTGTTGATCAACCTAAGAACCACTCATATGTCAACTTTGATCTCAATAGTCAATTCATCGAACAAACTGATAAGGAATGCACCCACAAGTAGTTCTCAATAGGGAAATTGATTCTCACAATAATTTGAAATAGCCAAGCAAACAAATAAAAGGGCTAAATAAGAAGCAACAACCCAACTCACTAGAGTCAATAAGTTAACGAGAGACACTACCGACTGACGATCTTTGACCTAAGGTAAACACAAATCCACCCCAACAATCTTCAACAATGACACACCCTAGAGCCCAACATGTTGAATACTCTCACTCTTATTCTCCTAGTTTCAACTATTCAAGCATTCTTCTCTTTAGATCCCAGCTACGATTAGTGATAAGCAAGTTTGTACATGATGGCGATAACAACGCAATGGGGTAGGAGTTGTGAAGGAGTCTACGTTTTCTCTCTATTTTTCATATAGGTCTGAAGGATAATTTGGTCATTTACTCTAAACTTCAAAAATCTAGATTCTCACGATATCATCATTTCTCTATACTTTTCCATATTTAATAGACTCTTTAGGGTTTTTGGAGTTCAAATGGTTAATAGACCTTTTGTGAGTCCCATCAGTCTTCTCATCTATATTATTTTAATATAATTTTAGAAGGGTTGAGGTGCAAATTTAGCAATAAATAATTTCCCTATGGGCGGGTTCTCAACACAATTATTTTTCATAAGAGTAGTTACAAGACAAATATGAGCATTTACATTAATGCCCTTACTTTATTTTTTATATGAACATTTACAAAACAAATAAAGAGATTTAAAAGAATTCAACGAGCCAAAAATATTTTACTGCACGCAATTAGGTCAAAATAAAACTAAGTTTTGCTAGTGAAAAGCAAATAGGTGCATTTATAAAACAAATATATGAATGAACAAAATTTTTGAACTCTGTAAATTATTGTAAATCCCTTAATTCATCATGTAAATCTCTTTTTTGTCTTTTAAATGCCCATATTTGTCTTGTAGATGTTATTATGAAAAAATAAAGTAAGGGCATTAAGTTAAATGCTCTTATGTTGATGTTCATCTTTGTCTTATAAATGATCCTATAAAAATTAAGTGGGTAGGATGAGGGAAATAGTTCATTGCTAAATTTGCACCTTAACTCTTCTAAAAATATATTAAAATAATAGAAAATAAGAAGGTTGGTGGTGTCATAACCTAGATTTTGAGAATAGAAACTCATGAATGAGCATAAATTAAATTGGCTACCAAGCGTAATTGGGTAAGGGTTTTAGAAATACCTTGCAAAATGGAATGATTATTAGGGACTATGTAATAATATACCTTATGGAGAAACGTTGAACATGCAATTGAAGGTTAGCTAAGGGCCAAATAAATTAGTGGATGCCCTAAAGTAGCTTTGTATAGCTGCTATTATGAGGTGTGACAAAAATGTAATTTCCAAACACCATGTGATTAATATGGGCCAATAAAATAAGAACTTTTAGAAAAGGTGGACTTCATGCCACTTTCCGATTTCACTAATTGAGATATTTAACCAACTAATCTCTCTAACCCCTGTTTGGATGGGAAGGAAAGAAAATGGGAGGAAAGAAAATAGAGATAAGAGAAAATGTTATCACTCATCTTGTTTGGATGAACAAGAGAAAATTGGAAGGAAAGAAAATATGTGACAATCAGAATGACTAAAATGCCCTTATTATTGAAGTAAGTAAAACAAAAGAAAATAGATCTGGTTTAATTAATTGAAGTCCAGAGAATGTCAATGGGGTTCTCAAGTTAAAAAATTGAAGTAGATATTAGGACCTACAAATCGTCATTGACCATTAAAGAATAATAAATAAAGGATCTTCTGATGCAACTATAAAATTGCCATTGCACAATTGAAGAATACTCATGTTCTTTAAATCAAAACTCGTAGAGGCTTTCACCAAATAATTTAATGCACAAACAAATAAATCCATTTAGATTAAATAAAAGAAGTTGTGCTTCTTTGCTCTACTATGCAATTGGGAGAGAAAAAAATTTCTCAAACAACAACTCCACATTTTATGATAGAGGAAGAGCTTGAACTATATAAAAAAAGGCTTTAGGAATTCCATGAGAAGGTGTCTTGAAAGGGAAGCTTTTGCAAATGGAAGACACCCTAAAATATGAAAGACGTGTTGTTCTTGAGGGGCATGAAAAACTAGAACTTTAAACTAGCCATAAAAATAATGAGGTTATTGAATTGCAAATAGTGCAATTGTTTAAACTATAATGGCTCAAACGCTTTTTTTTATTATGGAATGAAAAACTGAAAGGTAGAGGATTGCTTGCTAAAATATATGGTTTTTCTCTAATTATAAAATAGAAAAAATTGAATTGACCACAAGAAAAAGGAATAGAAGAAATTGAAAGCCGACAAATTTTAGCAAAAAACTATGTACTCCTGGGTTTATAGCACAAACACATTGAAAAAAGGAAAAAAAATTGCCACAAACACGCTTAGGAGTGGGGTATTAGTGGGAAGGGGCATTCCTTGGGGATGAGAGGAAAAAAGAAAAGGGCCACATAGAAACCCAAACACAGAGAGATTGTAGAGAGCCAATGGAAGTTGAAAGATTTATGAATAAAGGATACCATTACAAAACTAAAACAAAGTCACTTAAGTAAAACTGAGAATTGGAACTTAATGATGAAGAGTGAAGATAAAGCATACCTCACTAGAATCAAACTTGAAAAGATGATTGTTGTAGCACCAAGACTCACAAGTTAAGACAGAGCAAAGAAGAAAAGAAATTAGGGCTAAAGGAAAAACATAACAAAAAATGAGATGAGGAAGATGCTCGATCATAGTAGCAACGACGTCCATAACGATAGCAGTGAGCACACGGTGATGGCAGGAGGTTTGCGAGAACAAAGTCAATGCATCTGAGGAGACCTTAGTGTGTGAAACGAGGCAGCCATGGAAATAAAATATTTGCCCAAAATCTCATCTTACTTTTATTTCATTACCTTCCCTCAAGGTAGCCCTTGGAACCACCCACGTGTCGAAACGGCAAACAGAGAGAATAAAAATTAGATTAATTAAAACATCTAGCAATGAATACTTAAGAGTATTTTACTGGGCCTTTTAACTGACTAACGAGCTACACTCAGAGTATTTTAATTACCCTAATTTATAACTATATGATATAATAATATTAATTAAAACATCTAACAATGAATACTTAAGAAAACCTTTGTGGTTGTTCACATGGGTGTCACGGTCTATGTTCACTTCGCTCTTTCTCAGACCCTTTGACACCTACTTGCTTAATTCTCTACAAAATACTATAAATATTTATGATTATTTTCATCGCTCTTATTAAGTTTAATTTTTAATTATTCCCTATTTTTTAATTATACTTTAATCTAAAAATGATAAAAGTGGGTGATTACATATTACATATTTTCAATCATTTTGGTTCACTAACTACCTCACACTCATAGGCTTTTTTAACCAAATACAATTAATAAATTAAATAATTAACAAAATACAATTAAAAAATATATATTTAGTCAGATACTACACTCTAAATCGCATATTACAGAAACGATTTGTGAAAATCATTGATCAAAGCCACGACTTGCATGCAAAATAGGGGAATGGGGTGGGAAAATTACAGATGTCGTTCACTTGGTAAACGACTTGCACCCTGACAAATGTAAGTGAACGACTTATGCAAGTCGTTCACAAAGTGAACGACATGCACAGTGAATGCACCACTGTGCATTCACACGGCCAACTTATTTATTTATTTTTATTTAACCTATGAGTACACATTGTATGTAGACATTGAAAATCTATCTCCTGCTTTTTCACTTTTTGGTATTAAGACAATTGATGTGTTTATTATTGTATAATTGATGTGTTTCTTAACAGCATCATTGCCTTCAACATCTTTTCTATTAGAGGCTTCGTTCCTTTTAAGTCATAGTTCTCTAAACTATTGGCTTGTATGTTTAGTTGGCTGTGAAACATGAAACTTATTATTCTTTTTCTAATTTCCATCATATGCTTTTTATTGAAACAAAAATACTACTGATAGAGAACTTTATAAAAATGCATCTTTCTGTCCTTTATATTAGACATATTTATCTAATTTTATTAGATTAAAGAACTTAATTGAGTTAGTTAATATGAAATGTATTTTTTAAAATACGTTGGTCATATTTCTTAATTTCCCCTCTT
>JBAGKO010000015.1:18476195-18494843 GCA_037177275.1 Acacia concinna | reverse complement strand
CAAACAAGTTTTACTTTTACATAAGTAACTTATAAGTAACTTCTACAATCTTTATTCCAAACACAAATTAAATTACTCAATCTTACTTTTCTAAAAGTACCAATTGTAATCTTTAATCCAAACACACCTTCGTGTCATAATAATGCACTATCTGTCTCCTATTCCATTCACATCCATTGGACTAAAAATAGATATTAAAACCCTAATCAGGGAAAGTTCTGGAGCTAGGCCTAACATGGACCAGAGGCGAGTTATATATATATATATATAAGACACGTTATCATCATCTTCCATCACTGATCTCCTTGTTTGTAGAATACGACGATGATGGAGATTTAAATAATAAGATGAGTCTTATTGGGTCCCTTGAAATGGAAATGCTGGCGTTTTATTCGCGCAAGCTTTGGATCTCATATCTGTAAAAATAATACTAAACAATATCCGAGAATTGTCTTGAAACAGATAAACTAATTGATAACCACTCAAGATATATATATAGGAGTACATACTTTTATTGTTGGAACCATGTTTAACAACTCTCTCAACAAAAAATTAACAAATTTATGTACACGAACACGTCTAGTTAGTCTCCACGTAAGCGGCATCTTGTGATGTGTGTGTCAAGCAATAAAACAGGAGAAATAAGAAATCGAAGTGTATAATTTAAGTCATGTTATTAAAACCCCACCCGGTTTAATTAGCTGATCAAACCAGTGAACCGGTGAGTCTATTCCCTCATAGGTTTGGTTCAGAGTTTTTGACTGATTTTTCCTTTTATTACTAATCTTGAATCAGTTCAAGTTTAAAAAAAAAAATCAGCCTTTTTGTCTGTAATTTAGTGACTCCATTTTAATGGATTGTGCGTAGTTGATACATGAATATTTTATTTACTTTGGATTTTTACTTTTTTATTAATTAAATACTTTCTCCAACCTTAAATATAAGATATAGTTAGCTCTTTTTAGAGAGGTTAAAGAAGGAAGGTAAGTTACTTAATCATATCATATATAGTGTATTATTTATATTATATATTAATTTATAAGTTAGACATAATATTTAAAAGAAAAACGAACAAATTAATATACTTTAAAGTAGTATAATTAATTTTTTTAGGATTAATTTTTTTTAAAAAAATCAATTATTTAAGACTGGAGGTAGTACTAGACTTTCCAAAGTAAAATAAGATGTGTGTTTCTATTTTCAATTATATATATCACCTTAATCATGATCTGTCTGAGCCCAAGTTGATCTTATTTGAACCACTGCAATCAAAACCTCAACAGGTTCTTTGACCAGTCTTATCTTCAATACATTAGTTTAGGTTGTGACACATGAGACCGTGTCTCTAAAATATGAAGCGCGCGAGGACAAAGTCCCAGATCTCATGATCTTATTAATTATTCTTGAATGAGTTGTTAATACTATTTTGCTCGATCATCGTACAGAATTACTTGGTGGAGCGGATTTAATTAAATTAGCCTGCTAATTAGTTGTGGTGGTGTGCCTAGATGGAAGAACACGTGGAGCCAAAAGCATGGCTATTTTGGGAGAAAAATGTTTCAAAAGGGAAACAAATCTAAGTGATAATGATTATATTAATGTTTGACTTTAAAAGTTACGAAGTTAGGAGTTAGACCTAATCAAGACAAGATTTCCACATTAACCAATAGTAATCGCACATGTTTACAAGAAGACTTGATGAAAATAAAAGATTCGCACTTTTTAAGAACGAGTTCACTTCTTTTAATTCAAAAACTAAGATCGCCTTCTAAAAAAAAATTAATCCATGATATAAACTACTTAGAACATTATCTTATTAATTATTACAGTCTGATTTTACCCCCTATTTATTAGTGATACATATTGAATATATGAGAAAGAAAATAAATGTGAGGCATATAAATTTGACTACAGGCAATGTTGATTTTTTAAAAAAATTGAACAAATTTAAAGAATTAATTGTTCTTTATACTTTATTAAATATCTGTTGAGAAGGTTGAAAGTAGCTTATACTTTATATCGGAGTACATTTATCCAAATCTTTTCAGTGGTTTGAAAAATTGGATAAAAAAAAAACATCAACATCGAAGCAGAAATGTCATTGATCCATTAGAGTAGTTACCAAACATAAGAGAAGACCAAAGACTTAATTTAATCAGCATAATCTCTTATTTTGGCTTCTTATATTTGATTTGTTCACAAAGTCGCATTTTTCAATTTTTAAAAAAAAAAATCATAGACTCCAGCTTCACCGCACTAGCTAGCTATTTATAGACAGTAAGACAAAACACTCATAATAAAATTGTAATTAGGCAACTACCAATAACATAGTTTCTTGCTTTTATAAAATAATCCTCAAATTTTGACAGACCATAAAAGGTTGAATTTTGTTTTTTTTTTAATCTTTAGGTCCCTGGCCTACCTAATTTAAATATTCCAGTAGAATTACACGTCCCTTAAAAGTAAAATTAAAAATTGTGAAGCAATTGTAAAAGTGTGCTTAATTAACTCAGCTTCTACGATGTTTTTTAGAAAACTAATTTAATTATGTATGAAAAAAATAAGAGACTATACAACTTGTTTTGTTACTGTGAAGCAGACAATAATGCGTTAAAGTGGCATTGTAAAGATTAGATTTGTTGAATTTGTTAACTCAAATGACGTTCGTTAGGGGACACGTTTCGGGCTATCTTTCAAGCAATCTGATTAGTGATTAACTAATTACTTACTACTTCTGTCCTAAAATATAAAAAATATTTAAATAAATCTCTTAATTCAAAGTAACGTTAAGAATAATAAATATGTCAGAATTGTTATTTATTTTTATTAAAATAATAAAGATGTATAAAATAAGAGAGAGAATACCTTTATTAAAATATATCACTCTCTCTCCACCTACTCCTCTCTTCTTTCATAGGGAATAATAACTTTTATGGTCAACATAAGTATTAATACATTGATATTAAATAAGGGCAAAATTAAAAAAAAAAAAAGAATTAAAGTATAAGACATTTTTCAAATGTCTCTTATATTTTAAGACATGATAAGAGTAGTAGCTGTCTCTTATATTTTGGGACGGAGGAAGTATTTAATTTCATCAAATCCACAAAACTTTCGATAGTTACTGAAGTATACCAGTATTCCGTACAAGTTTCACTATCATTCATACAATTATAACAAGAAATTAATGGGAAATTTACACTAAGGTCCCAGACAAGAGAATATACGTAAAAGAGATTCTTGAAATAGAAATTAATTGCTGTCAGGTCTCAGAATTGTTAATGGGGATTTGACAGTAATAAATTTCATAACTTGAGACCTAAGAGGAGTATATTTTTTTAGGAACCTATTTGATATATATTTCTTTATTTGGGACCTCAGTATAATTTTCTCAAATTAATATGCACATGTACAGCATCTTTTAGAGCATATACTGATAATACGAGTATCACTTAAATAACATATACTTAAGTCACAATTATTTGAAGTCATCCGAATATTGTAGAAATGTCAGTAATATTAATTATACTAGTAAAGTGATGTGGACTTAAAAATTCATCCACACACTGACACGCGTGTGTACGCATATGTTTATATCAGTTTAGGGTAAGATTGAGAAATTTTTGTATAAAATCAGTTCATCATATTATTTGTGATCTGATAAATTAAAATATAATAATTAAATATATAATTTGACACCTCCTAAATATTAATTATCATATTAATAAAATTAAAAGATTGTACAATATTCATCTTTTCATTATTTGTGAAATATTAATAATTAATTCATTTATTTTAAAAAAAATAAAAACATAAAAATTACAAGCAGCCAGCTAAAATAAGTATGTGCTGAGTTGTTTTATTTTAATTTACTATACCACAAATAACGTAGTGAATCAAGTTCAAATAAAAATTTCTTAGGTAACATATACAAACATGAGCTCTATGTTTTTTTCCCTTTTGACGGAGTATAATCTCTTTCAAGTCTTACATCATAAAAGATTTTTACCTCTTTTAATAAGTAAGCTTTTTTAAAATATAAATTTGTATTCTCCTCGTTATGTGATGAAGCTGCTTATCATTTTAACCAATTAACTATGCTAGCTAGACTGACACTTGCAAGTCAGCAAATTAAACAATATCAAAGCTACTCTAACAAGCCAACAAATAATATTTCATTGATTTAGGGCCCTCAAGTGGGCTTATTGTTGGTATTGTTGTTAAACACGTGAAATGGCTATTTGATTTTATAGATTTCATATTTTTATTTTATAAAATTGTATCACATTTGTACTTAAATTTTGATTAGTCATAAACTTAATAAAACTTGTATATTTACTAAACAAATTTATCGATTTTATGTTTTTCCCTCACAAAATTGTATCAAATCACTTTTGAACTTATATTGTTTTGTTTGTTTGATCATGTTCAATGCCTTTATATGAATTTCACATAAATTTCTTTACTAAATATGATAAATTATAAATGTATTTAATTTAAATTATTCATGTTGAAATATATTTAAATTAAATTATTGGCATTTTATTTCTTTATTATTATATTATATACTTTTAACACATATTTATTAATAAAAGTAAACTATTACGGCCCTGTTTGGTACAAGGCACTAAATTTTGAGGGACTAAAATAGAGATTGGGATTATGACTAAGGTTTTAAATTACTTTTGGTAGATGATAATATTTGGAGGTTCTGTTTAAATTAATTTTATTTTATAATTATTCATAAATTAGAAAAAGACTTCTAACCCTAAAAAAAAGTAATTATAACAAAACTATCCTTCTTTATTATCCCCTTCTCCAATGTCAATTGAAATATATGTCTGGTCTTGTACCGTTGGCCTCCTTCATCAAAATAGTAATATTTCTTAAATCTGAATATAATCATGATTATGGGAATGAATAATTGAGATCGGGGATTGATACTAAAAATTTCACAGGCAGCTTTAATTACTTTTTGCGGGATTTAAAGATGCTGAGCACATCATTCCAAATATTCATTTACATAAGCAACCATTATTAATTATTAATTTCGACAGTACATATAACAGATATACTCAACGGATTCTACATCAAATTTTACTCACAGAGCTAGAATGATGTCAAATAGAGAAGGCAATAAACACTAAAACAATTAGAGAGACGACCTACACAGAACAACCCATGATTGAACTTTCGACCTTAAGCAGAGATGTCCGGCGACTTGAGCAACAATGGTAATTGAAGGTGTCGCGCTAAGTGATTTAAAGCCGTGCATAAATAGACTTAATATAGGTTTAATTTCAGTGAGGGTATGTTTGACCGGAAAATATTACAAACTGGATATTTTTGTCCACAAATTTGTAATCCCAAACTTAAAAACACAATATCAAAGGTAGATGGCTTTGCAACTATCCCTCTTTTATGACACTCTCAATCCCTAGCCTAATTTCAGTCCCTCATATATATGTATTAAACAATATAAATAGTTCGATCCTTAACCCAATCTCAGTTCTTATCCCCCAATTCCTCGTACTAAATATGGCCTAAAAATTTACGATCCTAATTAATATGTTTGATATGTTTGTCGCAAATTTATATAAACTTGTGAGTTTGACAACCTTGATTGTTGGTGTATGATATTTATTTGAACATGATTATTTCAAATCCATCTCTTTATTTAAACTTGAAAACAAAAGAAAGTGGGGAAAAAAATAAGATTTGTCATTAAGAACGCTTACGTATACTTAATAAAGGAAAAGAAATTAGTGGGACATGTATCATTGTATATGGACTCATTTTCATGAAGAAAGTTAAGTTTAGAAATCACATTTTTCCTTCTTTTACTTCAAGCTCTTTCTGACTTTCAAGGTATCTGTCTCTTTCCCTTTTGAATTGCACTTATAATATATGTGTTCCACTTTCACGCTTGAAATTTGCTTACACATAATATAGACAACTATATATTCAGTAATTCTAAGAATAATAAGATATATTCCTCTGTTTCTATTTATAAGATTTTTTTTGGAGAATACTAAAAAATGTTTAAGAAAGCTAATTACAAATTACTTTAAGACATTAAAGTTTGTCATTTTTCTTTAAATTATGTTGTTTGATTTATGAACTACTATATAATGTAATAAAACACAATATATGATATTATTAAGTAATATAATTAACTTTTTTAAGATTTTCCTAAAACTCTCTAAAAGGGTCTTATAAATAGGAATAGAGGAAGTATTTCGTTAATAATTATCACAGTAAATAATATATATTTCTCCATAATTCATATCTTTTATAACCCTGTCTTTTTTTGTATTTCTTCAATTCAAACTCAACTTCGGCTTCTGCAGTTTACACCTGGTTTTGCAGCTGTCACGTGAAAGTGTACCATAAAATTACGTAAACTATGTGGTCTTACAATATTACGCAGGAACATTTACCTTTAATTTGATTCTTGTGCTAGATATTTATTATTTAATATTAAAATTTGTCTAATAATGGTCTAAAAGTTTAAGAACAAGGTAAACGGGCGGTGATTGACTTGACAGCTTTGTGTGTATGATTGGATTCTTTCCCGAAAAATTCCAATTATTTGATGTTCTGCTAATTAATCTTAATTAACTATCTGTAATTAGTCAATTGAGGTAATTACTCTGGTTGACATGACAATTCATTATTATATATGGTGGGGTAAAGTCAATGAAGAAAAATTTGGCAAAATTAAAACTACTTTCGTATTATCAATCATGTTTCGCTGCGCCGATTTGTTCTCATCTCATCAATTCATATATCATATCACCATTATTATTCATCGGTCAAATGTCCTCCTTTTTCTTCCATTTTTTTGCTTATTGCCTAAAAAAAAATCTTCCTTTATATAGAATTGATTAGGCAATCTAGAACGTCGATCTGGTTTTGTCACACGCTAACTATTTATCTTCATATTAAAAATTAATTTTAGTGTCGAATCTTGTTGGACTTTAATGCACTGATGATAATTGATAAGTCTTACGGAGTATAACATTGGAGTAGTATATACTAGTTTGGTATATTTATTTGTGTTAAATAAAATTTTATATACAAAATATGAAAAAAATCGTCTCACATACTTATTTCGTACTTCATAAATAAAATTTTATTATCTTAAGTTATTTTAAACAAACACTATATATATATGTGTGTGTGGGGAGGTGGAGTAAATATAAAACCTTATCCCAAATAATAATATGGTCATGAATGACAATAATATAAGTGTTGGCATATTTGTTTTCATCAAACACCCAACTCTATTATTGCCATCTTCTAATAAATGCTCGTCCTCAATCTTCCCTTGCATTTAATACACACACATTCAAGATAATGACTCGATAAGAAATATAGTTACATAATAACCAGCTCGGTTTTGCTAGTAAATAATAATAGTAATATATATACTCCTCCGGTCTTAATTATAAGTACTTTTTAAAAAATTTTAAAAAATTCTAAAAAAGTTAATTACATTACTTAATTATATTATATATTGTATTTTATTACATTATACATTAATTCATAAGTCAAACAATATAATTTAAAGAAAAACGATAAATTTTAATATGTTAAAGTAATGTAATTAGCTTTTTTTAAATTTTTTTAAGATTATCTAAAAGACTCTTATAATCAAAACCGGAAAAAGTATTTGTGATGAACCATGAGATGGGGCGGAGGGGGTTACGTGGCGTTTTCATGTTGAGTACAGCTAATATGAATCCAGAAAGCTAGCAGGGAGTCACACTCTCACCGGAAAACGATAGCTTGATCAGTGCTAGTCTTTTCACGATATTAATTAATAATTAATTCATATTTAAACACATACACACATAAGAATTTCCATGAAAACGGTGATGTAAGTAAATGAATAATTTAATCATTAAATGTCTAAGTAGAAGATATATCTTAAAAACTAGTAGATAGGTTATTGTGGAAGGTAAATCAAACAATACAGAGCCATTTGAAAAGATACAGAGGCAAAATGAAGAGATCCTTGATGAAGTTATTAAACACGTTAGGATTAACAGTGTAAAATATATCGTTAACCCGAGGATAAAACTTTTTGTTGTTACGGTACAAGAGGGAGAGATTTATGAGAGAGAGAGAGAGATTTTCTGTGAGAAGGGGGGACACGTTGCCAAAGAGATAACAGAGGACGGCACCGAATCCATTTGACTTGCCTCTGTTTCTCTCACACGCTCACATGTCTTCAATCTCTCCTTCTTTACCTTCTCACCTATTTATATACCCCTTCCACTACATCCCCTTATGTTCCCTCCCCTTGTCTCTCAACTCATACATAATTCTTCTTACCCTTCTTCTTCAAAAGTTTCAAGATAGTGAAGGAGTTGAAGCAGATTACATCTGAAACTAACCACCATGGGAAGATCACCGTGCTGTGAAAAGAATGGCCTGAAGAAAGGCCCATGGACTCCTGAAGAAGACCAGAAACTCGTCGATTATATCCACAAGCATGGCTATGGCAACTGGAGGACCCTTCCTAAGAATGCTGGTAACACAAACACACACACACACCCCCATACCATCACGTCTCTTTTTTTGTCTCTTTCCTAGTCTTCTTCTTCCTTGTATTAATGGGCGGTTTGTTTGCTTCTTCTTCTGAATATTATTAGGGTTGCAGAGGTGTGGAAAAAGCTGCCGTCTCCGTTGGACCAACTATCTCCGACCAGACATCAAACGAGGTCGTTTCTCCTTCGAAGAGGAAGAGACCATCATTCAGCTCCACAGCATTCTCGGCAACAAGTAATTAGTTATTAATTATTAATTAATATTAATTCTTCTTCACTCTCATATATTTGTGCACGTACATTCTTAATTAATGAGTTTTGGTGAATTGAAGGTGGTCGGCGATTGCTTCTCGTTTGCCCGGAAGAACAGACAACGAGATTAAGAACTACTGGAACACTCACATTCGTAAGAGACTCCTTCGTATGGGGATTGATCCTGTGACTCACTCCCCACGTTTAGATCTCCTGGACCTCTCTTCCCTTCTCTACGCCTCATCTTCTTCTTCTTCCTCCTCACAACTCAACCCTAATAACAACGACCTCTCAAGCCTGCAACTTGGTGGCCTCCATGCTCCTTTACTTAACCCACACCTTCTCAAGCTAGCTTCTTCTCTCCTCTCATCTCAACGAAGAGATCATCATCATCATCATCACAGCCAAAACCTAAACTTCTGCAACCAACAAATCCCAGATGATAATGCCTCACTGTTTCAAGACATGGCCTTACCTGAAATATCTCAGCCGCCAATGGTCCAACCCAATGTGGATCCTTACATTTCTTCAAACTTCACAGAGTTCGGAGATTGGCAAAACAACATTAATGTTGGGATAGCTTCCACACATGACTATGTTCCTGAGTTGTTACCGAGCTTCCAATATTACAGTTCTGATAATGATCAGTATCAGAATCTTGTGAATCTTCAGAATAACAACAACAACTTTGGCTTGGCCTCACTTCAGTCTACGCCGTCAAATTCGAACTCGACGTATATCAACGGAGGAGGAGGGGGCAGCAGCACGACGGAGGATGAGAGAGAGAGTTATAACAGCAGCAACATGTTCAACTATGAGATGCCTGAGATTTTAGATGTTAATGACTTCATGTAATGTTGTTGTAATTAGAGAGAGAGAGCAAATGTGATCATTAAAGTCAATCTTTAAAAAAAAAAAAAGCAGGTTGATTCTTGTGCTTATAGATTCCCCCTCCTAATTTTCTGGGCTATATTAGCTATACCCAGTTAGCCACATATAGCTTTTTGGATGGTGCCTGCCTCTCTTGCCGGCGGCTACCTCCATAATACCAGTAACATTTTCTAATCTTTTCAATTTTCCTTTGTATTGAATCATTAATTAATTTATATTTCTTTGTTTCAGATTTTAACCCATTGATTCCCTATCTGGTTTAGAAAGTAGCAACAATAGTATAATACGGGCCAACTCTTTTATTTATTAATTCAAAGTTTCCATTATTGCCGTGGTACTGTAGATGGTTGTTTTCCCCCCTCCCAATGGGGTAACGCATTACATCAACAAGATTACTTAAACAAATCACTAAACCAAACAAATATTAAAAATAAAATCAATTCCATCACTTCGAAGCACATGACCCGCTGCTTCTTTCCCATCACCAAAATAAAAACCACCGTTTAAAAAGGGGGCAAATATTGAATTTTAAAATTCAAGAACTAGCTATCTATTTGTGCTGTGTATTGATTTGATGTGATAATATTTTGTATAAAATGGTCTCTCTAGGTATAACAACTATTTCTTGTCTTTGTCGTTGTTCTATATTTTTTTTTTGTTTTTTTATATTAACTAGAGAAATATTTTGTTCTTAGTTTTTTTTTTAAAAAAAATAAATTGTAAGAGGGAGACAGATTGAAGTGTAGATGAAGGGAGAGGGTATAACAAACAAGAGTGGTACAAGAGATCCCGACAAGGAGTCTACGATTCCGGTGAAAAAGTCACCGGAGGTGTGACACGTTTCTGGGACACGTGGACGTAAAGTGTCTTGTTGACGTACCAACAAGTAATATTGAATTTGGAAAGTAGTAATATGATTTGCATGGGGACTATTATTAATTAATTAATTAATTAATTAATTAATAATTACTTTATGATATTATTATGGGGCAACGGAGGGGCATTTGACTAAATGCCTTCAATGCACGTGGCGATGCAGGAGTCGTGACACTGGGAACAATTGTGGGGCCCGCAGAAAAAAGCGAAATTGCTTTTATTGAAAAACATGGCATGCTCGTTACCCAAACAAACAAACAAAAAAAAAAAAAAAACCATGGCATGCTGCTTGCCTGCTTGAGCTCTTTTTGCCCTTTTTAAAATTCAATATTATTGGGTGGCTCATGGCTCAAAGGGCATAATATTAATTGCGTCAGCATTTGGGGACACGTGGACCCAATAAGACAGGAGTGGACCCGGCTCATTGCTGGAGGAAACCGGTCGACTCGGTCAAGTGGAAGGTCTTATCCGATTTTTTGATGGAGGCGTGGATGAATATGAAGCCATGAAGGTACGGCGTCGAGTTTGGTTCATTGTTTTATATTTAAATTTGCGACTATATGCTTTGGTTATATAATAAAATTTTAATTAAACTTTTCAGAAACATTCAAAATAAAAGTAATTATGGTTTGGTACTTGGCACTTGGTTCTCTCTTTAATTTTGATGATTATATTAGTATAAACAAGTAATTTTTTTTCTTAGCATGAAGTATAAAGAAGGAATTAATACTATAGGTTATCTATATTTTAATCAATACAGTATTTTCTTATCAAAGACCATTAAATTTGATGGACTAGTCTATCTTATACTCCCTCTAATATAAATTATAAGGTACGTTGACTTTTTTAGAGAATTTAAAAAAAAATTTTAAAAAGCTAATTATATTAGCTTAAGACATTAAAATTTGTCTTTTCTTAAAAAAAATTATATTGTTTGACTTATGAACTAATATTAATGTATTAAAAGACAATATATAATATAATTAAGTAATGTAATTAATTTTTTTAAGATTTTTTAAAAATTATTTTAAAAAGCCAACGGGGCCTTATAATTATGAGCCAAGAGAGTATTATGTATGAAAACATTCATAAGAAGGCCATTATTAATGGTTTGTGTGTGTGTTTGTGTATGATGCAAAATTGAGTTGTTTGGAGGCTTTAATTTTAACAATCGAATATAAGAAATAATTAATGACGTCACTTTATTTGACATGCATGTAATCAATATTATCCCACGAATGTCTATTTTCTAATACAGTACATACATTGAAAAATTAATAATGTATAAATTATAAATATCGGGCGCTATTTATGTCAATAATAATGAGCTTGGCTTTGATTACATATAGGACCAGAAAGAGAACACACACACACATATATAGAAGTCCCTCAGGAATCGTGATGGTAAAACTAGAATTACGTGTGTGTGTGTGTGTGTGGGAGATGGAATTTTTTTTAAAAAAATATCAGACTCAATAAGAGCATGCATGCAATATGCGCCGAAATTTGTGGATTGTAAAATCTTTGAATAAATACGAAAATTATTGTATAGCTGACAAAAAGGAGTAGTATGCGTAGTACTTACGTCGTATGGATAGTGAGGAATTAAGTATACAGGTAAAGAACCAGCTAGAAGGCATACCTATGTGTGCGATTCTGTGATATATATTTCTTCTCTTAATCGCATTTGTGTTTTGTCGTCTGTGTTCATGTACATACGTTGTTTTGTATTTGGAATTGCTCTCCAACACACCCACGTCTCTATAAGTTTTGTAGCACGTGTTAAATATTTCAAAGGATAAAAAAAAACTTCCTTAGCCAAATAAATGTAACCGGCCCATTATGCCCACATATTTGCTGCCTTTTCGTTAAAAATGCCGATGCACTAATTAATCCCATTCTGAGATTGTAACTAAAGAGTAGTCTGTATTTATCCCAGTTGGGAAATCTTAATTAATCAGTCTAAAAGTATACCCATCCAGTTATATATACTTTTAGTATATTAATTAGGAAAACTAATTTATATCCACCAAAAGTACAAGTTGATGAAAATTGATGACTTTTTAATCCAACATGTTAATTAAACTTCCTGAATGTCGGTATATATATATGCCCAATTCCATATTTTCTTCTTCTTGTTCTTCTTTGAATGTATAAAATGCTCCAAGTTGGACGACTAGCTAAATTTTGAGGAGTCGTGTTATTTTGTCTGCTACACTTGTACGTACATTATATTTGACCTGAAATTCACAAATCCAACAAAGCTATGTCATTTTAGAGAACTCGAAGTCAATAAGCCCACTCTTTTAAGAGTAACCTAATCGCGATCGATGTGGAACTCATGACAAACCCCGAAAGCAGGTAGCCCGACCCTTCTATAATAGTTGGTAATCGACTGTCAGTGAAAGCATCACTAGCATGGGTACAAAGTCCTTAATTAGGAGATCCTAAAGTTAACTAGAATTAACTTAGAGATATATATATACACATACACACACAACAGAGATATATACGATGATACATGGATGAATCATCTTAGTTATTGGAATGGGTACAGCCGTACAGGCCTTCAGGAAAATCACACTCCAAAGCTAGTTAATAGAGTTGGGAATCTAAGAACTCATGACACATAAACGTTTGTTTCTCCAAACACGTGAAAGAAATCTAGAGGCTGTAGATATATGTAATACAACAGATACAATAATATATTGATGAATCATCAGAGTTATTGAGGTACCAGCAATAGGTAATGTTGTTGAACGTGATTAAACTCTAAGGATTGGAAGGTCCCTTTCGGTGACTGGTTCCATAGGGCAACTTAAAAGGCTCTTTGTATATGTGTGCCCGTACGTACGTAAGCTGTCTGTCATGCACACGTAAAGAGGAAAAGGAAATAGATTGACTTTTGCAGCCACACTAGTTGTCTATTAATTAACTTTGAAGAAGTTGGATTCGCCATTTTACAAGCTTCCATCTTCAACGTTTCTAGAGAGTTTTACGATTGCAGTGTCTGTGTAGTGTGTGTGTGTTATATTGTGGGGATGTTATGTCATCGATGAATTGATTGATATATAAGATGAGTTTGACAAGTAAACCGACCACATGAAATCTATAAAAAAAACAGCCAACCAAACGCTGAAGCAAACAGAAAGCGAAAGCCAAACCCTATCATTAATTTGTTTTGGGCAATAATGCACACATCTTTCTCTTCATATTAAAAGTTGCACCAAATATTTCTTTAGAATTAAGAAGTGGTTTTTTTATAAATTACTCCCTCTAATCTTTATTATAAAGTATAAAGTACCTTCAGTTTTAAATTTTTATTATAAGGTACCAACTGTCCTAACTAACTTGTTTAATTTTCATTTCTTTGATCCGCGAGAAATGATAGTCGCAATTGATACTTTATAATAAGAATTAGAAGAGCAAAGAAGAGTAGCTGACTTATTAATTGTGCTAGAAAATGAAATATTTTTTAAAAAATTTCTCATATTTAAGAGTATATATAGACGATCATGCCTTTGTTTCAGTAAATTGTAACATGCATGGGTATAATATTATCAGCAAAATTTTAATAATAACTCGCGGAGTTACTTAATTATAAACCATTATTTTTCTTTTCTTGAAGGCACACTATATTATATTTGAGATTAACTAGCTAGGAGGGATAATGATTGATTTGAATGTATATGAGACCATCGCTTTCTCTTCCTCGACCGCCCAAAGAAAAAACCCCCTTCCGAACAAATGTTTTGAATTGCTGCTATACATATATACTCTCTCAAAAGAGGCTTTCTGTCTTCCCTCTGTCTCTTCTCTCTATTTTAATTCCCATGTTCTCCTTCTTTGTTAATTCTGCTTTTTCTTCATTTCCATTAAATATACTGCCTTGACTTTATTCATATTATTACCAATTTTTGGATCTATTCTTCCTTGTAGCTTTGACATCGAATTGGTCTTCACATGCAAATCTAATGCATATATACCTATATATATACACTTTTTGCCCGGTATATCTATATATATATATATATCCTCATGTTACATGTATATACTTCCTCCGGTCTAGAACTTAAACTAGATCACATGAAATAAGAAATGTTAGTTAAGTCATTTTAGTCGTCCTGAAATATACATTTTCCCCCCCTTTTACCCTTTTTGAGAAATATGTTGAGAATGTTATTTCATTGAGGGGATATAATGAGTGGGTAAAGTTGGAAAGTGAGTATTAGAGGGGCAAAATAGGAAAAAGAACAGTAATTAAATTGGAGGTGACTTATATTCTAGAACTTACATTTTTTGTAGAAATGTCCTATATATTGTAAACTAGAGGAATATATATGTTCTCTTTTTGCCACACACACATATATTCAGACATCATATAAAACAACACATAATTTGAGTGAGGTATATATATTAGCATGGATAAAGAGAAACTATATTTGCCATCAATCGCTAGGACTAGTGAAGCCTGTAGCAGTCATTAAGGAAATTTATTGTGCATTTTCCTTATGCAATTTAGCATACTCTAATTTGGGGAATTTAGGAAATACTACAATAATGGCAACTCAGTATCCGTCCATCCCTGTAGGTCAAATTCCAATTGCAGGATGGTCTATCTTCATGAACAAATCTAGGAATGGAAGGAAAACTATTTGCATATTATGGATAGGATTTGGCGGACAAACTCTTCAATCTTTTTATTACAATAGTGTTTATGGCACGCATGTCCTTTCTCTCCACTATTTCAGAGCTTCCCTTGTATGGGCTTCCAAGTCTCTTGCATTCAAAAGCAATTTTTACCACCACTCCGAACAAAATCTAAATTAGCTAATATTTTTTTCTGGGACATTGAAAGTTATCTTTGTTTATTTGTTTTTGATAGAGTTTGTAAAGTAGATAGTATTAAACGGATTTTATTCCTTGCTCTACAGTCATACCCCAATGTGGTTGTAGAATTGTGATGTATGATCTTTTTACTTTTAATGAAAATTGTTACTTATAATATATACATACACACTAGTACGGACTAGCTTAATTTTTTAGATCTTATTATTATTAATTATTCCTTCCTTCACTTCGATATGACTTTGGTCTTTGAAATTTGATTAGATAAAAATGCATCAAATAATGTTCCCAAGTCCCTTAAATTATTAGTTACAAGAGATCTGATTAGCTTCGGTAATGGAAAACTCAAAACATGACGTCAAATATGACTAGCTAGCACCACTCTTATTTTCTTTTATTGTGTAATTACTACCACTCTGATAAATCATTTTTAAAGGAAAAAATATAGTATTTCTTTATTGTAAATCCACTTTCTTTCTTTCTTTTTTTGCCAACTTATAAATCCACTATGGATTGCATAATTAGTACCATTCTTATCTTATTTATTTAGCTTATTTAATTTCTTTAAAAAAAGTTAACTATATCTTATATTATTAATAACTGAAATAGTACAAATTTAGTCCAAATTACAACAAATTTTATTAAGGGTTGGTATACTGAAGTCAAAACAAATACGTAATTGGAGGGGGAAACATTGTGTAATTCCAAAGACGTACGTTTTTGTCAAATTGATCTGACACACGTGGAATTTTAATCGAAATGTTCCTTAATTTAAACGGACCAACCCTGTTGTTTTAAACCATGTTTTTTTATCTTAATGGGCCCCTTTCTATCAGAACAACATATACACATGTATGAATAATTGCTATTGAAATGACCATATTAATAAATTATATAAATATAAAAAAAATAATACGTATAAAAAAAGAATTAGTAATATATAATAGAATTGATATAAATTAAACATAATAATCACTTTTGCGGTTTTTTTTATCAATATGAGTATCTGTATTTATAAAATAAATTGCTTTTCTAATTCTGACATTTAGTTAATATTCCATCATTAAATAAGATGTCAAAAAAAAAAAATCCTTCTGTGTTTTTTCTTACACGCTAATGGTCTTAGAGTTCAGACTTCAAAGTAAATTCCTAACCATTATACATATATATTGTTATTTTGGAAAAATGACAAAGAAAATAAAAGAAATTCTTGCGTTGTTGAGCAAATATAAATAAACTAACTTATTTTCTTGTTTTGTTTTGTTGCAGATATAGAAGCAACGATATATTGCTTCTCTTGATGAGACTATGGTGATGACCTAAATTTTTTAAAAACTTGGTCAGACATTAGAACACACTTTTCCATTCAGAAATTCAACTTTCGTATGATTTAAAAATACGTACATACCTAATTAAGCTTTTGGATTTTTGTTTCCTTTTTCCGGCCACTTTTGATTTTTTGCGTTTTATTTGATGGATTAGTCAGAAGTGGGGGAGTTTTATTGTGGAAAATCTTTGATATATGATTTGCTTTTCATCCATCATTCTAAAAAATAATTATATAATATGTTTAAAGATAAATATGCCAACAGCTTTGTTGAAAATGTAATGCTATTATTGAAAAGAGTAACGGTGTTTCTTGATTTAATAAAAAAAACATAGTAATACTTGATATTAAATAATTGTATTAAAAATTTATTTTCTTTAAGAATTCCTTGAAGTTTTCTACGTTGTCTAATATTAATAATTAATTCTTCTAACTAGTTTAATGCGATTTGTTTAATAGAAAAGAACTCAGTTTTCTTTAAAGTAAGATCTCGATCGAAAGGAAAAAAAAAGAAAGATCTCGATCAAGTCAAGACTTAGCTTGTGGAATGAAAATATTGAATATATAGATAGTATAACTTATAACTGAAAAAAAATAACCTTACTGAAACTTAGAGTAGTTTTGGCAATAAACATGGAAAAAGCAATTTATCAAAATTAATAACATATTAGTATATTATATGTAATGATACTTTTAATAGGAGAAATTATTACATCATCGATATTAAGAAAATTTCATAGAAATAATATTGGTAAAACGTTGACAACTTTTTTTCAAAAAAAGGTAGACCTAATTAATCTTAAGATTACATCATCGATCGTTAAGAAAATTATTACAAATTTTTTTTCCAAAACAAAGGTAGACCTAATCTTAAGTGGAGTTGAAATGCAAGTCCCTCATCCGACGATGAGTTACAGAAAAAATGGTGACCTTTAAATTTCTATGTGATTTGGAAAACTAAAAAAACAAATTAAGCGTCAAACTTTCATAATCAATTTGCCAACGCCATATGGATAAGATCATCATCATTACAAAGTCTCCATATTTTACAGACCCCACACACACACATAAGAGGAGACTATCAAATTTTCGTCTTTCTTTTTCAACAAATCATTTAATTAATACCCTAATAATGCCATTATAACCTAGTGACATTAAAGCTCTCTGGTAAGCATAGGAAGTCACATATTTGATCCCGTTTGTAACTTATGTTGTTAGTGTTTATAGTTTGCCCCTCTAATTTAAAAAAAAACAAATAATAATGTAATATTTATTCTCATTATTTGGTATTATGTGGAAATAGTGCTGAAACCATAGAACACTTGTTTCTTTCTTTCTTTCTTTTTTCTTTTTGCCTTTTTGAGGTGAAGTTTTATTGCACAAATTAAAGATGGGAAAATGACAAGTCTTCTATTTGTGATTGGATTGCATAAAGCGTCTTTATTTCAATTGACAAAATGTCTATTAGTCCTTTTGATATCTGGTTTAAAGGAGAAATTTTAAAAAAAAATCTAATAACAGAGAATTTTGGGATGTAATAATGGCTATTGTCTTAATAAAATTCATAGTGGAGAAATTCAGGATTATTTTACAAATATCATAATCTTTTTATGAAAAATTCATGTTGCAATTTTCATTGGATTTGGATTTTTGCAGGATTGAATAGTAAAAGCTTTATTGAGCTACATCCTATTATATTTTAAACTATTTTGATAGAAAGACAACCTTGATATATACCAATATTAATAATATACTACCTCTAGTCCTATTTATAAAACCCAGCTGACTTTTTTAGAAAATCCTAAAAAAATTAAAAAAAAAACTAATTACATTACTTTAAGACATTAAAATTTATCGTTTTTCTTTAAATTATATTGTTTGACTTATGAACTAATATAT
>JBAGKO010000015.1:18418289-18460106 GCA_037177275.1 Acacia concinna | reverse complement strand
GTCCTAAGAATATGCAGTCTTAGGCAAACCCAAAAAAATCTGAATTACTTACCTGTTTGGAAAGCTCCGTTCTTCTCCCTGTAGTCATCAAGTTAAAATTTTGGAGTTCCACAGTTATAGCTGTGTATCTGTCACAGGGACAACATACGAGGAATGAAAGTAGAAAGTAAATAAAATCGGTGAATATTTTTTTGTTTCCCATTAGACATGGCTGTACCTAACCTGCGTTAAGAAAGAAAGAATTTATTTATTTATTTTTTTGAAGGGCGAGTGCTGATTTGTTATATATTGTCAAAATTGTCTTGAGATGCCTTTGAAATGAGATTGAGAATAGGGTGGGCGTGAAAACAGTATGTGTTTATGTGCGATCTTGTTCTTTTTGCCCTAAATCATGTTCATCCTTTCACATTGCTCCCCGGTCCTTTAGGATTTTAAATCTCTTGAATGAACATAGAGTATTATGTACCGTAATATTGATCAACAAATTCGGTTCTCACCTTGATGAATGTGACCAATTTTCTTAATATTGATTATCAAATTCCGTTGTCACATTCTTTCATGAAAAAATTAGTGATAGGCTGCGGTTTAGAAAATTAAATACAAAAAAAATGAATAAATTCAACTTTTAACAGGTTTGACTCATACTTAATCTAACTTGTAAATATAAATTTGATAATGTGAATATTTTCTTTAAGGCCTATAGCACGACACAAAAAATAAATTCGGGGTTTCTAAATCTTTCATGTTCGTTGGGTTGAACTGAGAGTAAAAATATGCAACAAATCCTTCACACAAAAAAAAAAGTTTAAATCCCTATCTGGATGAATTATATTCATTTGCAATATAATTGGAGGGAGCTTCTCATCTTTTTGCACAGAAATACTTCCTTTGATCATAAATATAAAACAAAATTGACCCCTTTTTAGAGATAATAAGAAAGTTAAATTAAATTACTTTAAAATATTTATATTTATCACTTTTTTCAAACTATTTTGCCTAACTTATAATTTAATATATAATTATATGATACACATAATTAAATAACTTATTTATTTAATATGTTAAAAAAAGTCAATTTTATCTTATATTTAAAATTAAAAAAGTACATTTTAATATAAAATAGTTATCACATGGTTAGTGCTTCATGTGACTTTGACATGTTATTTTGAATGAAACTTTTTCCCCCCAAAATAAGGTCAACCACACGTGGCTGCCATTTGTTCTGATTTATTTATGAAACTTGTCTTTAAATAAGCGGGGGTGGTTGAAAGATTCCTTGTCTCATTTGGATCAAGATAATGAAAGATTTCTTGTCTCATTTGCATCAAGATAACCATTCTTTGATACTTGCTGGAATTATTAAAGTTATCTCTACAATATGTATGAAGAGAAATAAATTAGCCCATCAAGAAGGGTACAATGTGTCCTTTGTCAATAATAAGAGAAATTAATCATGCCGTTGCCATCTATTGCATTAGCTTTCTCGAGAGATACAGAAGGTCTAAAAGCAACTTGTTTCTCAGTTGATTTTGATCAGGAAATTAACATTCCATCTAAAGGATGGATTATTATTTTAGATAAATATAAAAGACATGGCTATAAATACTGTAAGGTTTGAATCGACTTTCAAGGTCAATCTATCATATCTATTAACTAGAAGATTCATCCCAATCAAATTTGTTCGTTGTTCTTTGCTTTCAAGCTTCATTGTCTTGAATAGTACAATATCCATTCTTCTCCAAAAGATCAAAGCAAGAATTGCACGTGATGTGTTTAAAGAAGCAGTCCCTTCCGCCCAAAGGATCAATCATATCAACATCCAATTGCATCTATCAAGATATAAATGTTTTTCTTTCTCATTTTATTTTTCACCAAGTTTTATTAGTGAAACATTTTACTGGTAACTTTTCTGCTTTTTTAGACTCTTGCATCATTGTCTGCACTGACATGTGAGTACAAGAGTAGTTACGTACTTATTGCCATTTCCTTTATAATGCATTTTGACTTAACTTCAGAAAATAAAGCAGGCAGAGATTTTCAAAGCCACAACATTCTAATTGGGAAGGCATATACATTACAGTAAAATTAACCGATTCATAATGTATTCAAGAACTAAATCTATACATCACTAGGAACTAAAGAGTATCACGTTTTGGAGGTAAGTTCACGTATCTCTTTAACTGCAGAATCGATGCTATATAGAGCCATTTTCTTCACCTGTTTTCACGGACCCATCACACGATAAATTATAAAGTCGTCAACTTTATGTAAAGAAGCATTAACAGAAAAAAGGCTCACAGAAGAAACATGGAAAGTGAAATCATATATATGATTCCGGGAAACACACCTCAAGATGGTCAACTTTTGCTTTGTGGTCTTCTGGAAGCTGGCGGGCTTCATCGATCAATTGAATACACTCAGCGACATTCTCAGGGGAAACAAATTCCAATACTACATGAACACAACACTGCACATAAAGAGAGAATACTAGTCAGCTAAAGTGAATCATTTGATCTTTGTATTTCTTCCTCCTTTAAGATCCTGAGTACAATGCAAATGTTTGTAGCTACATGCAGTCCTAAGTTCTTGGAATCTATTGGCAAGAAAATTGAAGTTTTGCAATCATACACATGAAGATGATTTTCCAAAAGAGCTTGATTATATTCATTCAGTACAGAATAAATAAAACTAGAAGATGGAGAAGGAAAACCATTATATAATGTGAAAGAGACCTTAGAATTTCTAATCTGGTAAGGACATCCAGCAGGAATAATGACAGCTTCGCCAACATGTTGCTCAAAAGTCCATGGTTCAATTTCTGGAAACATTACTATCACTTCAGTGTATACTTTCAACAGATTATAAAATACATAGAATTATGGAAAACCGTAAGCATGCTTACTATATTCCTCCTTGAGCCTCATCTTGTGAGTGTTGTCAAGAAAGAAGCTTTGATCTAAAAGTGGATGATCCACCTGCAGAAACTTTTACAAAATCCAATTCAGCCAATGCCCCCAGAAAATTCTCTAAGAGAATTGTTTTCTAATAGAATTACCTCCTTGTGATTGTCATGGGAAGGAGAAAATTCAGCAGTGTGTCTTTTAAGGTATTCTAAGAGCTTTGGAACATCTTGTCTGCGAAAGACGTCCCAATGGGCACCAGAATGTTTGATAAACCTTTCCTTTCTATCATTATTTGACCTTCCATATGGATTTTCAGAATCAGAATCGGAACCAGAATCACATCCTTCATCCTGGGAAATTTTGCTGTCTGCATTTTGATAAGCTACATCTATTGCTTGACTAACAATGCAAGCCGTTCTGTTGACTCTCCTGAAAAATTGCTTTTCTTCTTTCTCCTTTCTATGCAACCAGGTCTTTTCAGTATCCTCAGCAGACAGTAATGAACTTAATTTCTCTCTCTGTTCCTTTATTTGGTCAGCACTAATTTCTGAAGAACCCCTTCGACAGAGCCTTCGGTGCCTTTTCAGCAGCTTCCTTATTTTAGTCAGCTGTTCTGTAGAGAGAGGGACATCCGTGGTGTGAGCCATAATATTGACCTGGAATAAAAAGGCAAATACAGTAAATGAAACAGGTACAATATTTTCTCCCCAAAATCCTCAATACCTCTTAGAAAACACCACTTACTGCATTCATCATTCACTAAATGGCTACCAGAAAAAGTAAAATCAGCAACACACGTTGAATGTTACAATTTAAGATCATAGAATCAAGCTTTACATGGACCAGTTTTAGCTGCTTGTTATCGAGTTACACCACTTACAAGATAAACACATTACTAGTCTGATCAGTTACTGGACTAAGCTGGGCTGTTTCATCAAGATCTTGACAAGAGTTGATCAATGGTGTCTAGAATAAATTTGCCCATAAGCTCTCTTGTTTTATTAGCGAAAGGAATCAGTCAGTCAGTAAATAAGTCAGGTAGTCAAGAGTAATACCTGACCAGTGTTGTTCACATTATTAGTAACACTGCTCCTGGCCATAGGAGTAGAGTGGAAATTGTTTTTATTTAGTCAGTGAACTTCCTCACCCTCTATCATTCTCTACTCTCTATTTTCTGGTGCAATTTGCACAGTTTGGTATCAAAGCATCTAGGCCTCATGATGATGCTTGGAACTTGAATTCAATATCAAATGAATGAAATTCATCAATGCTAGGAATAAAGGAAGCAGGATGTGACATAACTGAGACAATTAATAGTTCACAATGAAGGTCTTAAAATGGCAATCAAAAGTCACTCTGATAGCTGCAAACAATGGTGGTGATAGATATGGTAGATCAACAAAAACACCAATGAACATCAGGTGGCTACTGGTTGCTCACAACTTGGATCATTCGCAAATCACTAGAATGATTGTGTTTTTGAAAATGACTGGAGCCTTTAGCCATAAACTATTTTCTTAGAAGTCTTCTTAGTTGTTACAGAAAACAGTTGCAAGACTGCTCAATCCCAGCAACCCTGCTAACACTGTATACCTTGCTTGATGACATGAAGGGTCCATACTGGTTTTACATGCTCATACTGCAGCTTCCACCAAAAGAAACTACTCAAATGTTCCCATGAATTTACAAGTTTCAAGTCATAGAACCATATGTACAGCATCCAAGATCATTCTCCAAAGACACAGACCAACTGGACCATACCAAAGATTTCCACTCAAATTGACAAATATAGTCCTAATGCAGGCCCCAGCACTTTGCAATAAGCAGATCAAACAGCTCACAGAAAGAAATGAATGAAAGGTTGGGTTGCCATAAATTTTATAACGTCTGCAATTCTCATGGGTGGTTGATAAGTTATATAAGCCAGCACATTTTATGGCTCACACCATAGTTAAGTAGATGTGCCCCAAAATTTTCTTGGACAATGGGAGAACCTTCATGGATTCCCTAGGTCTATTGTCACAGATAGGGACCCAATCTTTTTTATGGGAAGTTTAGGGATAAATGTTTGTTCCGTAGAAGGTTAAACTTGTGTTACTCTTCAGTCTACCATCCTCAAATGGAGGGCCAGAGCTCAGGTGACAAGAAGTTTTAAGTGCTATCTTCATTGTATGAATGGGGGCCTGTCCAAAAGAGCAGTTGAAGAGGTTGTCACTGGCAGAATTTTGGCAAATTACCGTTTTCCACCTAGCTATCAGAATACATCCTTCAAAAGCAGTATTCAGAATACCAAAACCACTAAATTTTCCTCCAACTAACAAGTGATTTGTATAATGATGTTGAATCAAAGTTGTTAGAGAGTGGGGGCAAAATTCAGTAGTAGAAGCAACACCTTGATAAGACTCAGAACATTATCACTTAAATGACAAATAAGAAACAGATAAAGGGCAACTTGCAGCGGACATGGTTTAATGGAAATTACATCCTTTTTGAAGGAATTTGCTCAATAATTCCTCTCTCTTTGCAACAATTGACTGCAAGGATTTTTGGGCCTTATAAAGTGGTTAAAAGGGTGGGGCCAGTGGCATATTAGTTGGCACCTATCTGAAATTTAGGCCTCACCCAAAGTATCATGTTTCTCTGTTAATTCCACATGTGGGAGACAACCTTCCTGTGAGTTCTGCTTCTGCTCCGCCTTAAGTTGATATTTAGAGGCAGCATATCATGGAACTAGAGAAGATTTTGGCCAGAGTTGGTCAAACAATAGAATTCAGCGAAAGCACGTAATATTAAAGAAGTTTCATCAAAAAATCTCCCAGCTATCAAGCACCAGTTTCCAGATTTTCCAACTAAATCCTATCATTAATCCTTGAGGTCAAGGACTGTTTTTGAAGGGGAAGATAATTGTTACAGGGGGAAACTAATAACTGATCAGTTTGTTTCTGCAATCAATAAATGAAGTCAGCAAGTAGGCAAAAAAGTCAGAAAGTTTAACTAGCTGACAGGTGTAAGTCACATTGGAAGTCTCTCTACTGCTATAACAGTTGAGTGTGACATGTTATCACTTTGTCAATGAATTGAATGTCTTCCTTTCTTTCTACAGCTACTCTCCTCTTCGTATTCTTCTTTGATATTGCTCACACTGGATATTAAAACAAAAACCTTTGAATATCATGGGCAACTACAAGCATCCTGAGTGGCAGTTTCCAAAAATTGGAAGTTTCTTGTTATTTCTGGGTTTCCGCATCAGCTACTACAGGCAAATTTAATGAAGTCTTAATGAGTCATGACTCATGACTAAGAAATGATCGTGAACGTGCTCAAGTTTCAGTTTTTAAAAGTAGAAAATTGGCTATGCTAAAAAACAGTAGAAAACTGGCTGAAAGGCTGGCCAAGTGTTAATTTATAAATATGCAAAGATGAAATTATAGGCAACATGAGAAGAGAGGTAGCATACCACATCATATGAATCATAAGACAGTTTTGTCACAAAGTCACTCTGTTCATCACCACAGCTGTATGAAAGATACGTATATGGTCCTAGGTCATGCTTTGCACTCCCCTGGGCCAGATTTATAGCTAAATTCAGAAAACCAGATGTAGGATTCATGTATTCTGGAAGTGGTAGAGCATCGATTACTTCGGCAAAATGAGCTGGAAACCGTTCTTTGAATAGTTGGGAAGACAGTAACCACTTCAATTTTAGCATCTCTTGCCACATGTTTTTCTGTGGCTGACATTTAAGAGATCCAGTAAAGCACTGTCTAATTTTAATTTCCACCTGTAATGGAGAAAGGGAGCAAAAACGAATAGAAAATGTACTTTTAGAAATGGAGATTGGGCAGCTCCATTCTTTCTAAGAAAGAGAATGGAATCAAGCCGAGTCAAGTTCAAACATAGGGTACATGTATGTTTGTTCACGTTCATGTTAGTTACTACAACAATGATTATGGAGATTAAAAATAGCAGAAAATATAAGAAAGCAAAAGGCTATTCTATGACATATTCAGTTGATTGATAAGCTTACCTCACACCAATCCAAACAAGCTTCAAGTTCATCCTTGTCATTCTCATATCTTGAGATGCTACCCTCAAGATAAGTACAAAACATGACCAGTGGATCCCAAGTGAGGTTTGATGTATTTCGGAGTACATCTCGTACTACTACAGGATGGCCTTTTCCCCAGTGCTTCTGAAAGTGCTCAAAGTTATCACCACCAATGTCCAAAACAGTGGGATAAAACAACCAATTGTCTTTTGAATCTTCTCTGAGAGCTGATTCTTGTAACTGCTTAAATCCATCAAGTTTATCTGTGTCTGGACACAATGAGCAGCTCAAACTTTTGTCCAAAGTTTCAGGGAAGTCATAGCTACAAACTATTTCTTCTGCTGTTACTTCCATCTCCTTGATCCGACTTAAAGGAAAAACACATCTTAATTCAAGAAAATTATCACCACAACCACCAAGTTCTTTTGGAGGACAAGATACACCACCAGTACCATCACAGTTTGTGCATTTATGCAATGAAAAAGTAGTTGCTGTATTACCGTTGGAGATGGCCTTATTATCCATAAGATGATTTTCACTGGCAAGGCTGGCATCCATCCCATCAGATAACTTGGAAATAGGTGTATTAATTTCTTCAGAGGGGCTCATGTCACACAATTGCCGGCAACAAATTATGCAAAGGCTATAAGAACAACTTGGACAGCTTCTATGGATATCCAAAAAGGGCGTTTTGCATTGGTTGCTGAGACAAACGCTAGATTAGTTACAAAGCCGAACCAGAAAATCACACAAACTTTACCACAAGCATCAGTAAAAGAGGCCTTACCAGAAGGTTTGATCATTGCTGCAAGATTCAACTTGCTTGATATGAATATCAGATGGTGCTTTACCTGTTTTAGACATGAAGCAAACTAAGATAGCCGTTCTGTAGTATACAAAGTTGATTCAGATATCAACAATGTAGAAGCAATGATGACTACTATTTACTACCTCTGAATTTAGCTTCTGTTTCTATCTCAGCATTGAGGTCTTCATTTATTTGTTTCAGTATAGGAAGGAGCATACAGACCAAATAATGAAAATGCAATATTCTATCAACTTTGCTTTTACCAGCCAAAAACTCCTGAAAAAGCAAGGCATAAATTGAAGAGTCAGCATACGGTTTCATAGACACACTAGTCCATTCATCTGTAAAACATAATGTTTAGTTCTGATATCAAACCTTAGTTTCATTGTCTTTACATTTACTTCTCAAGCAGTCTTTACATGAGCAAGTTCCTCGACAAACTGGACACGCCATCTTAACTTCATTTTGAGTATCAAAATACCTAGATTGTTTGAAGATAGAGATGACACAGATCTCATATATATAAATAGATAAGCACACCACAGAGATCATGGTCATTATAGATTGCCCATGTGATATCATTATCCACCAAAAGTTTCCAAAAAAAAACACAGGGAGAAGAAAAGGTATTGAGTTTTACAAGATTAACAAGATTTATCGATTTATTTGTATGATTGTTTGTAACTGCTCTTCACATTAACGGTTACTCTGCGCATATCATGACTAAGCAAACAGAGTATCCTTTCATATAAAAATCCAATTAACCAAAGTCAAAAGGTCTTAGGCCGTCCTAGCATCTTGAAGCGGCAGGTCTGGGAAAAGATCTCACTGAGAGAAATAAATTACAAAAGTTAAGCATCAATATTCATAAATAATATTCACTGTTACTATAAAAAACAAGATGCGGCAGTCCCACAACATCCTGCCACAACACCTTTTGGTGGCTTGGCTCAGTAGCTTATTCTTCAACATTGAGTTCTAAAATTGTAGCAAGATTAATTGCTGGCTAGGGAATTTTACATTGTGATTAAAGTCTTTGTGCAGGAAAATTTAAACTATGGTAAAGGGTTTAACTAACCAAATGATGCATCTCAAAATAAAATTTCAGCACTACCCAGATTTTCTATTGAATTTCAAATCCCATAGAAATCATAACAACTTTTCAAATGGACATACATACAAATGCAGACATGCATACTATACACACAGGGAATGGGAATAAGCAAGAAGTGCAACATTCAATGGAAACTAGAGTACATGAATACGCAGGTTCTAGTTCATACTAGAATTGAGAAAAAAATATTTAACAAACCGTTCTTTAATGCAATCCATGCAGAAAAACTCTTTCTGACAACTTGAACACTTTATGAGATTCCAAGAATCGCTTCTTTGACACCAATGACACTTCTTCCTCTTACACTTGCGTCCATACGGTAAAACCTAAACATGACAAACAATTTACTCAGATAGGAAACATATAAATCACCATAAAGACTCAAAGTTGAGTAAAATATAGCTAAGACACACCTGCAACTCTCCCGCAGGCAGCCTCTCAACATTCTTGGACCTGAAGTAACGAGGAGTAATTGCCTTATGATCAACACATAATTTAAGATCACATTGGGAAGCTGCATTGCAGTATTCTGGAGCCGTTGATGCCATAGAAATTGCCATTAAACCATTGGGCAGTTCTTTTGTCAACTCTCCATCACTGTAATGCAATTCCTCTTGTTCCTCCTCCTCCTTCCTCTTCATCTTCTCTCCCGACTTCTTCTTCTTCTTCCTTTTCTGAACCTCTCTCTTCAGCACCATCCTTATCAACTCCAACTGCTTATTACCCTGCTTGGACGCCTTCTTCCCCACAGGAGCTTCCATTGCCTCTGAATCATCTGACACTTTTATCCTTTTTCTCATCATCTTCGCCATCTTGACCACTCTCCGTGCCTTCACTTCGACATTGTTGATAACAGAGTCATCCTTATTAAGCCCTTTCTTACGCTTTCTCTGAAGTTTCAGCGACTCCGGAACCTTTTCCTTGTATTGCCGATGACGGCCTTGAAGATAGTGAATCTCACAGAGCTTCACGTTGTCCATCACTTTCCGGCTACACCGCCATTTGCGACCGTCGGTGCGCTTGCAGCGCAAGTGATCCGGCAAAACTTCCTCCTCCTCGCCCATTTCGATTTTCTCAGAAAAAATCAATCTTTCCGGTGAAATTGAGATTTTTCTCGAGAAAATTGCTCAAGAAAGTGGAGGATACCCCATATGACTCGCACAGCACAGAGAAAAAGAAAAGGGTTTTTTTCAAGCCCAAAGGGCGTATCTATTGGGAATACGAAGAAACAGTGGGGATGAGAAGGGATAACCCAATTAATATTTGGTAAAGAAATCTATTCAGTCTCGTAATTTGCAACATAGGAACCAGAGAGATCATGATTTGTGAGGGAAAATCAGGACTCTACAAATTCCTTTGATCCGTCACTGATAGAGTTAGAAGCACTCTGTCAAAAGCAGGCTACGGGTTTTCACTCCTTTGGGCTTGTCTGGACCAGCTTAATGAAGTAATTTGAAAATTGCATCACAGATCAGAGATTTTAAGGATTTCTTGCTGCGTGAGGTCTTTTTTTGGGGCAAAATCTCTTACCAACTGCTATTCAAGCAGTTTCTTGTATAGGAAACAATCTTAATGTGCATTAATAGTGCAGTGTTCTGAATTTTAACATTCATACTTTGATATAATACAATCCATATTGTTGTTATTCAAAATCCTTCAAGGGAATATATCAGTTAGCGAACAATGTAGTCTGGTTGATTAATTGCTGCTTTGTTGTTTTTATACATTTTGTTTTGGAAGTTTCAAAACTTCCTCATTCTGCGGACACCCATCTGACTGTGGAAGCGTCCAATAAGAATATTTTTAAGACCCAACCTCATTTGTATTATGAGATTTCCATCAGTAACATTGCCACTTTGATATTGGGAAATTTTAAAAGGTGTGATTTTGATGCACTGTCTGGAAGCACTAGAGAAAATTGAGGTGTGGTTCCGTATAGCTTAAACTGTAAAGACGTGTAAATAACTAACAAGTAGTAGATTTGAATTCTGTTAAAAAATAAAAATAAAATACACAAGTCTGAGCTAGAAAGAGCTGCACCAACAGGGAAAAACAAAACATGGTTCAAGATTCCTATTTTAAATGTGGCTTTGAAGATTAATTAGCTGCACAAGTAACGTGGCTTGAAGTATTACGATTACTCTGTTTGGGCTGAAAAATCTTCACTCTTCTGCTTAGTGAAGCCCATTAATTTTTGCCTCTTGCCTCGTATATTGGGCTTGTAAATTCTAGAAAGAGTATATATGATGTTTCTGATGTGCCTTAAATATACAGATGGTGAATGGGGAAAAATGAGTTGATGAAATTAAAATCACTAATCTGGTTTTACTATATTTCTATCATATATATGCATTTGTACGATGTTTATATTGAACCATGCATGGATGATTCTTTGGTTTGAATTCTTTTTTTTCACATGAAAGGGCAGGCAATTGGTTTGAATTCTAGTGTGCGTATAGATACAAGTGAGTAATAATTTAACCATAAGGCAGTAGATTCTTTCAAGTTAATCTTCTGATTGGTCAGAATTGTGGAAAGAAGCAACAGAGGCAATAAATTGAAATTAAGAATATAATATGAGCAACTTTTTTCTCAACTTTGTTCCCCTTTTACAACTACCACTTACCTACCATAATTAGCCTCTTCTGGCATCTCGATCAGTTCTTTTTTTTTTCCCATGTAGTTATATCATTTATACCTTTTTACACTAAAAATCAAGTAGCTCAGTTCAAACTGATGCTTCAGATAGATAGTCAAGTTACTTTCCACTGTATACATGTTGAAGTAAAAAATATTGTTTTCCAAGGGAATTACTAAATAGTAATTGGTCTGCTACATATAAATTATGGAATGATGAACTTGATTCCTAGTTATCCATGATCAAAAGATAAGCTAGGACCTATTATGTTGTGGCATTCATTGTCTTGATCATGCTTCATTATATTCCTGAAATTCTGCAAGCAATTATTCACATTAGCTGAAATGGGTGAGGAGCTCCACACAAAACTGAAATTGGTTGTTATTAAAGAACTACATGTAATATAGCTGTAGAATGTTCTTCTTTTTTGTTAATTTGGCATGTAAAAGTTCACATGATAATGACATATACACACATATAATGCATTTACAATGACGATATTAATTAAAGTCATTATCATATGTTATATATATATATATATATATATAAACACACACACACACACACACACAAACACTAGTCTATGACTCTAGACCAAGAGATTAAGTTCAAGTATATTGTGATTCTAAATAAATGCAGTTAGTTGAAGAGAAACGGAAAAACTGAGAATGAATAAAGGGAACTTGTACCTTTCATCCATCACTTTCATGCTAATATATATATATATATATAGAGAGAGAGAGAGAGAGAGAGAGTTTCCGCATTGTCCTAAAAAACATGATTAAGTGCAGTGCTGATGAAGCCGGCCATCTCCATATATTAAGCTCCAAACTGGAAACACATGAATAGGAGTGAGTTCATCAACGCTGCACTCAATGATGTTTTTTTGACCTGCCTGCCTCCTCTTTTGATACTTTCTATGACATCCACAAAGCTCCATCCTCCTTATATATATATACATATATGCACACATAAGTTTCTGGACGTACGATGCACTCTTGTCCAATGTTGTTACTTGTAAAACAAGGTTGTAATGTAGTACAACGACCTCCCTTGAGTTGTTGCATGTACTACCACTTTGATCATTTCGGTACTTTCTATATAGTTGTTAGCATTAGCGGTCTCTATATCCATACCCACACACATACACTACATATATATATATATATATAAGGTTCTAAGGAAGCAATATAATCATTAAAAAGTTATAATAATAGGTGAGTAACATAGAACTTTTGTCATTTTTTGTATTAAAATTTGTCACTAGATATTGTTCACTTGCTATAGGAGTTTTTGTCATCTCATTCATATTTTACTTTAACTTTCTTAGTATATATTGGTTTGTTTTTTTGCACTGAAGTTCTAAATAAGGGAATTTACGTTAAAGATATCCTAAGATAAAAAAAAATACTACTATCAGGTCCCCAATATAAGAAAAATATTGGAAAAATTACACTTAAGTTCCAAATAAGGAAATATGCGTCAAATAGATTCCGTGAAAAAAAAAATATTCTTCTCATATCCCAAATTAAAAAATTTATTATTGTCGAGTTCTAATTAACAACCTGGGGTTGTTATTAACAATCCCAGAGGCTATATTAACAACTTTGGGATCTGACAGTAATAAATTTCCTACATGAAATCTATTTGACGTAAAATCTCTTATTTGGGACCTTAATGCAAATTTTCCAAAAATATTACTATCAAGTCCCAATTAACAACTTCTGAATTGTTAATGGCGCTCATGGGGTTGTTAATGACAACTACTTGAGGTTGTCATTAACCTCCAGGGGCGCCATTAACAACTCTGGGACTTTATAGTAATTTATTTATATTTTGTAACCACATTGACGTAAATTCTTTTATTTGGGACCTCAGTGCAATTTTTCCTTTTTTTCCTACTTCTGTTTTTGTACTAGTCAACTGTACTGGAAAGAATATATACACATAGTACTATGTCATTTGTTACAAGTCCCGCACGTGTTATATTTTTCCTCCTTGACAACTATAGGTTTTCAGTCTGCATATATTATATATTATGTATATGAAAATTTTACTGTGGAGACCCTTTTTATTCGAGTCATTTTGCATGCAATATAAAAAATAATTTAATAGCCAATATATGGCTTTAACTTAATTGAGAGATCACGAGTCCCTTTCTCTTTTAATTTCACTGTGTCACTAATTATTATTTAGCTAGTAATTAGATATGCTGCATTGTGTTTCTGCATAAATAGTGAAGAATGGAAACACATCAAGATGAATAATTAGGTATGCAATTAAAGTTTGAATAATTAGTGGCGTAATTAAGAAGTGATCGATGAAAACTTGGGACTTATTGCACAAGTCACTTCCATTAATTCAACTCCTTGATTAAGCTATACACAAACAACATCTTAATTGATTGTGCATATCGGTTTAATGAATTCATTTTGTGCCATTCATAATCCAACTTGTCAGTTATATATTGAGCTGGCGTGTTGACAAGTTCTTCATTTGACCGTTAGGTTTCTTAATACTGCATTCACATGCACATGTCATCAATTAATTTCACAATCTTGCTCCATGTTTCTAATTGTGATCCAATTCTAAAAATCATGTAATTCACAATTTTATGCTTTTTAAAAAAACACAATCATTTTTAGTTAGTACCACACAATTATTATAAATATATCATCAAATAATATTATCCTGTACTTATAACCAAATAACCACTTATTAAATACACATGCAAGTTGAATTGATCATTATGTTTAGAGAAAATGACATTGAAGTCCCAATTAAAAAATAACATAAAAAAAGTCACATAGTTTTTGTCAATAACAAATAAATAAGTTACCATTAACAAGTCATAAGGCTTTATTAATTAGGACTTAAGTATCATTTCTCCTTATATGTAAGAAGTGTTAATTAAAAAATTGTTTTAGAAGTACTAATTAGCATTTCAACTAATTATTTTACAAAAAAACATCAATATATGAATGAGAAGCAGTACTTAATTTAGATACTTAAAGGATTAAGTCATAGATGGTTAAAAATTTAAATATTGATTGTTAGTTCGAGTCATATAATTTGAGAGATTGAGTTATATATAAAGTAACTAAAAGTTGAAGGACTACAAGATTAATTTTTCTAAAATATTACATATTCCTAAAAACAAGTAGATATTAAAATTATCACTCTTTGAATAACGTGAACTTATGAAAAATGTATGTTGCCTTGTAGCTTAAGGAAACTTGGTTCTATATGAATATTAGAAAAGGAATTGAAGGATACACATTTGAATGAACAAATATTATTTACAAGCTTCTTGCTCAAAGAATAATATACAACAAGCTAAGAACCCTAGCTAGCTAGCTATACACACACACACACACACAGATGCAGTGAAAGATGAAATGGAAAAAACGACCTAGTTATCGTCTTGTACGGAGAACAATTTTACCTTGAGCATCATCACGCATAATAGGCAAAAGTTCATGAGGAGGGACATGTCTCCAAATGGTAGGTTCGTCCAAGAGATGTCCCATTTGAGCAAATTTATCAGCTGCCCTATTACCTTCCCTATATATATGACTAACCACCACATCATTCACCTCTGGTAATATTGAATTTATGTGACTTATATGTTTCTGTACCTCCATGCACTTCACTTTCCTTCTCTTCAATATTATCTCCACCAGCGTCTTCGCGTCCCCTTCCAGCCACAGCTTGTCATTCCACCCGTTCTCCACCACCAGCTCCAGCCCTCGCCGGAGGGCCGTCAGCTCCGCGATTGTGCTGTTTGCTCGGCCTATCGATTCGGCGTAGCCCAGGAGGAACTCGGCCTTGTCGTTCCGAATCAGCCCTCCTATGCTGGCTTTTCTGCCGCCTCCTTTGCACGAGCCGTCAAAGTTGAGTTTTGTCCAGCCGATTCCTGGCTTCTTCCATTCCACTGGGATCGCTTCCTTGTGCAGAACCCTAATAATCACATTGTTATTATAACATGGCAATGTTCGTTGCCATCTGATTATGTTCAACACCTGTAACATTATTGTTGTTTATCAGAGACGACCAAAAATGAGCATGGGGAATGAATATGATGAATGGAGAGTCTTGAGATTGAATCTAAGAGGTTCAATTCGATTCTTATAATGAAAGGGATTCTTAGAATAATGAAGAGGTTGGAGTGAGAAGAAAGGAAAGTTAAAAGAGGTTTCTTGAAGAGTTCTTAACGTAATAAAAAGATGGCGATGAAGAAGAAGAAGGAGAAGGAGAAGCATATTCTGTTTTGGAAACGTTTGGTGAAGAAACATTAATTACGTGCATGAAAACTGCCATATAAAGCCTGAACCTGAATTTGAGAAGCCGCTAATTTAATCTACAAAGCAATAATACTACACTATTATTGCTCATTTATTAACGGTTTGATTATTACCAAGCCTTAATTAATTATTATACCAAACGAATTGTGATCAGTAAAAGCTTTGTTATTCCAATTTGGGAATCTGAACCTTGACCATATTTGTCTGCGCTGTCAACCATACGCCATATATAACTTGGGTGTGTCAAAAATTTATTAAAAAAAAAAAGAGTAAAAATTTTTCATGATAAAAGTGTCTATTTAAAAATTTTATTGACTGGATAAGATTCAAAACCAATATATCAGAGAAAAAGTAGGTGTGGCTCTTATTTTAGAGAAAAATGGTTGAAAATCATTTTAAATTATTTGGACATAAAAAAAAGGTTATTAAAAGCACCAATGATAACGGTAGAAGTATGGAGTCTTGATAAAAAAGATGAAGAAAGACGAACGGGAATTTTTTAAAAAGTCATTAAACGATACTTTTTGGTTAACGACTTATTTAATATTTTAGTTGTTGATAGAATATGACCCGGTATAATTTATATAGTTGTCAACCCCACCTAGTGAGTGAGGGAAAGTGTGTTTTTATTGTTTAAAAATTTTATTTTTCATAGCTGGAAAACATGAGGCAACTCATAGGTAGAGTCAAAAAAAAAATGGACCCAACCCGCTAGTTAAACCCGCGAACCCGCGGGTTGGGAAAAGGTAAGGGTTGGGATGTTCCCAACCCACGAAGGTGCGCGCCGCACAGGCCCACACCGTCCAACTCGCAGGTTGGCCCGTATATATATATATATATATATTTAAAAAATATTTATAGTATAAACCTTATAAATTTTACACTTTCACATTGATATCTTATAATTTTAAAGAGAAAAAACTCTCAATTTCCCTCTTCTTTAATACTATATTATTATATATTTATTACTTGAAGACGGTTTAATATTTTGTTTGTAAATTTTAATAAATTTAATAAATTTATTTCTTAAACTATGAATTATTTTTTAAATATTTATAAGTAAAATGGTTGATATTAGAAAAACAAATTTGATAATTAATATATATAAGTTTTAGACTTTTAATCATAAAAGTTTTTCTTTTTTAGAAAAAAAGTGGCCAACCCGCGAGCTAGCTCGCAAACCCGCAGTATGGGTTAGGGTTGGGTAAATTCCAACCGGCGGAAGTGTGGGCTGCACAGGCCCACACCGCTAGGCCCACGGGTTGGTGCGGGCCAACCTGCAACCCGCGGGTTGGCCCGTTTTCCCAACTCTACTTATAGGTACAACATATCTTCAAATTTATACTCCTAACCAAATTTTTGTAGGATTTGATAATAATATTTTCTTTGTTCCTATTTATAAGACCCTATTAAATTTGTTAGAGAATTTAAAAAAATCTTAAGAAAGATAATTTTATTACTTTAAGATATGAAAGTTTGTCGTTTTTTTTAAATTATGTTATCTGACTTATTAACTACTATATAATGTAATAAAATACAACATATGATATTATTCAGTAATGTAATTAGCTTTCTTAAGATTTTCTTAAGATTCTCCAAAAAAGTCAATAGAATCTTATAAATAAAAACGGGGAGGGAATATTATTATTATTATTATTATTATTATTTTGGCTTCTTATATATGTAGGCTGGTCAAACCAGCGAAATGGGCTTTTCCAATTTTATGAAATAGAAATTTGTATTATTAGTGTGACTTTTGGGATTGGGCTACATTCAATTAGAACGGGTCTATTTATTCATTGTTATTAATTATTATTACCAATTTTGTTGACAATGCAATTATTAGATAAGCCGTGTGGTCTTCTGTTGCGTGCCTTTCTTTTTTCTTTCATTCTTTCTTTTTCTTTTTTTTTTTGGGGTCAATTGTTGCGTACCTTTGTTAAGTTTTTGATTATGTGTTTTCCAATATCATGTGATTTGGCCTGTCATGTGTGAGTTATAGATAGGATATAGTCTAAGGATACTTTGATGCAATTAAATATTATTTTCAATTTATTTCATTTTGGATTTATTTCAAAATATCCGTGTGAGAGTGGACAGTTAATTAACATGTGATTTTGTCTTCTTTTTGTTTTTCGGTATCCGAGCGAACCTCAAACAGATCAAACCTTTTTACGTGAATTAAATTATTATCTATCTGGTCCAGCTTCAATAGAATTAATTTCACAATTTTTTTTAAAATCTTTTGAGTTCAATTGTTACTTATTAGGGATTGTTTGCTTGTTTCATAAATTTGATTTTAGGTTATTATTATTTGGTTTTGTCAAGAGACCTCCCCTTAAATGGAAGGTTGTGGGTTCCAGCCTTAAAATAGGTAACTTGGTGTGTGGGGATTATATTAGGGGTATTTTTTATTTTAAAAAAAGTTGAGTTTCACTCGAGTCAATAAACTAGATGTAGGTTCCATATGCAGTGTGAATAAATAAGTTATAGAGTTTGTAGTTTATGAAGAACACGATTTTAATATGTTCAAAAATAAAATAATATGTGCGATATTTTTTTAATTTAGTTAAGGGTTTTATTTTTCAAGGCTTAGAACGTAAAAAGTTTCCGCCTTTCTTAATAAGCATGGTTCCCAGAATATAAATATATATATTCGTATACATATATAATTATATATATATATATATGATATTTTAGGACCACATCGATATTTTAATTTTGGGCTTCATTGCATGGAATTGGGCCAATTCATTAAAAATGCTTTGGGCTACTTGTTGCTTAATTTGGATATGGCGTGGTTTTGTATTATTTTGTAAGAAGACAAATACCGAAGGGTTGTACAACATAAAAAAAAAACATAGATGCAAAATTATGAAACCCTCATTTTTAATTATGACTTTTTTCGTATTAAAAAAACAGTTACTGAAAATATAAAAACTCACATGTAAGTGGAGGTTGCAGGTTCTATATCATATTGTAACCTCATACAGTTGTAGCCTCATTTATTCATAGGATCAATGAGAATGCAATGAAATAATCATGATGGTGACTATGTTTGGTTTGGCTTTACATAAATGTATTTTTTGTGTAATTAAATAAAAATTAATAGTGACTATGTTTGGTTTGGATTTACATAAATGTATTTTTTTTGTGTAATTAAATATAAATTAATATAGAATGACCGAAATATCCTTACCTAATAAGGAAATTTCAACCTTCCCAAGTCCCAACTGTTTCCTTCTTCCTTCTTCTTCATTCATATGCTATAATAATGTCATTTCCATAAAGGAACCCACAATGAGTGGAGGATTAGTCATTGGCCTACCAGGTTTGGGGATATCTTGTGAAAGCAAATAAAATATATAATATATCATAATCCCTCATATCTTATTTATAAAATCTAATTGAAAATTTAATTTGGTCTTAAATATAAGACCCTATCCACTTTATCTTTCATATTTAATCACTTTTTTCAAACTACCATTGTTAATACTCCCTTAATTATAATTAGACACCACAATTATTCAAATACATACACAGAGAATTCTACTTCCTCCCCCACTTGCCATAAACACATACGTAAAGAGAAATGATGAATTTGAAATTGTAAATTAAGGGCCTATTTGATTCGAAGGGAAGGGATGGAAGGTGAAGGAATGGAGGGAAGGGGATGGAAGGAAATGATGACTTTTTCAAACCTTGTTTGGTTTGGTGGTAGAGGAAGGAAGGGAAGGAATTTTTAATGATAATTTGTTTGGTTCAAGAAGGGATGGGAGGGGAGATAATAACTAATTTACTATTCTGCCCTTATATACCAGTTTATATTGTTTTTACTTATATTAATCATTTAAATTAGTTTACATCTCAATATGAATTGCATAATTTATGAAAATTCACTCTTATCTCAACATATTATTAGTATGCATATAAAAACTGACATTATATTACACTTTTTTTCTTTTGGCCTTTGGATGACATCATATTGCACATTCAAGTTAAACTCAACAAATTGTAGGATAGGATGAGTCGCATGGATGGTTAGATTTAAGAGTTAAAATGGAATGCATAGTGGCAGTGAAAGCAATGAATTTTGTGGAAAGGCACGGACATGTGAGTTTAACGTAAAAGCTTAATTTATTAGTTTAAGGTGGGGAAAGGCATGGTGGGGCTAGGAATGAAAAAGAGGCACATGCTTGAATAACAATAAGTAGGTGCAAAGAGTTTATCACTTGACAGTTTTTTTTTTCTCTGTTTATGTATGCTGGTATATGGAATTATTTATATGTATAGGTATATGTATATAAGTTTTTTGCTTTTGTTTTGTGGTTTGTCTTGTGGGCCGGGTGCTTAAGAATATTATAAAGATGGTTCTTATCATCCATTGTTGATGAATACTGAAGTTTTACAGCTGCATAAGCCAAAGAGTCATATCAGAGTTTTATTGCTATGTTTGATATTTCTGGTTTTGAAACCCAATTAGTGTCATTTTCATTGTCACCGACATACAGTATTGACAAAGTCCAAGAAGCTGTTCCAGCATCTTTAGTAGAAAGCAGAGGAAGGGAGTTGAATGTGGGAGACCTGGATGTGCAGCAACTAAAAGGGCTTACTTTGCAATTATGGGTATAAAATGGGATATGGCAAAGATTATGAGGGCAAATCAGTCATAATATTTGGCTCCCTTAAAAAAAACTCAATTTGAAAGGGGTTAAAATAAGGAGAGAGATGTAAATTTTTGCTTCCTTTCCAACTAAAAAAAATTTAAACTAAATGAGGGCAGGGCCTCTCATCCCCTCTCTTCCCTCCAATCAAACAGGTCTTAAAATATTTTTAAAATATTATGTGATATTATAATAATTAATTAATTTAATTAATATCTTTAATCCTTTTTAAAAAAATTAAGCATGTCTTATATTTAAGTTTAGAAAAAACATTATATAGATCAACTAAACATTTAAATATGTTATTTGTATCAATATTACATGTAATCCAACTAAACAGAGTGTTTGTATACATCACTAATTGAAAAAATTGAGATTTTTATGATACGACGTACGTGTTAGGTTGGCTTAAAAGTAGCCCTATCAACATCCTACTTATTATCCTATAGACCGACGTGAGTATTAGTTTCTTTGTTCCACGAAGAAAAATAAGCCAAACAGGAACTTTCAACATCCCTATCAACCTCGTTTTTATGATTCAAAATCAAATTGGTTATTCAAATTTTCAATAGCCATATCAACATATCCCTAATTATTATCTTATAGACCAATTTATAAATAATCAATCAAGTATATATTCAGAGAATTGTGCAACCCGCTCCACTACCCGATAAACAATAAAATGGGTTGACTAATTATACTTATATCACCGAATCATAATTAATTTTTTTCTATACAAATTTCCTTCTTACTTTGAATTTATTATTATTTGTAATTAATTATGATTAGTAATTATTTTCAGTTTAGAAATAAAAAACCATTAATTGAGAAGAAAAAAAAATCTTAGGTCGTATGTTAAAAGAGCTAGAGCTATTCAATGAAGAGCAAAAAATATCTCTAGTTGACGGGTTCTCCTTGATTTGAAGTTAAGTATAACTTAAAATTGTTTTAATTTCATTATTTTTCTAAATCACATATGTTATTTTCTTAATTTTTTTTCTGACATTATTTCCTTAATTTAACACATTATTTGAGGTATTTTATCTGAATATAAACATTATTTGAGGTATTTTATTTCTTTAATTCAACACATTAATTAATCGATCATAAATCAATATCGTATAATTGAAGATTTGACCACAATGATTAATAAGCGCAAAATTAATTTTTCTATGCGAATTTCCCTCCTTTTACTTACACAATTTATAGAATTTGTAGTTAATTATGGTTAGTAATCTCCTGTTGTGTGCAACACTAGCCAGAGGTATTCAATTGAGAGCCAAAAAAATCAATTGTTGATTGGTTCTCATTGATTTTAAGTTAAATATTAACTTAAAATTGCTTTAATTTTATTATTTTCCCAAACTACATATATCTTCATTCACTTGATTATTCTCCTTTCCATGTATAAAGCAACCACATGTTTTATTTCCTTGATTTAACACATTAATTAATCAACTTAATATGAGGTATTTTATTTGGGTATGAGTTCTCTCATTGTCTTTTTCTTATTTTCTTTCTCATCATCCCATCTCAGCTTTTATATCACAAAACAAATAATCTCTCTTTCATAATCTAAAGGGTTAGATGGGATTATGAGAAAGAAAAAAAGATAAAGACAACGAGAAAATCTGCTTCCATTTTATTTCCTTAATTTAACACATTAATCAATCAATCAATCACATATCAATATTGTGTAATTGAGGATTTGACCTCAACAATTAATAAGCATAAAATTAATTTTTCCCATGCAAATTTTCTCATTTTTACTCACAATTTATTGTGATTTGTTGTTAATTATGGTTAGTAATTATTTTTTATTAAAAAAATTAATTAAGAGCAAAAAAAATTCTTTTGTATGCTAAATGAACCAGAGGTATTCAATTAAGGGCCAAAAAAAATCAATCATTGATTGGTTTTTATTGATTTGAAGTTAAGTATTAACTAAAAATCGCTTTAATTTCTTTATTTTATGAAATCCCATACCTCTTTATTCACTCAATGATTCTCCTTTCCATATATAAAGCAACCACATGTTTTATTTTCTTAATTAAACACATTATTAATCAATTTTATTTGAGGTATTTTATTTCTTTAATTTAACGCATTAATTAAAGATATTTTTATTATTACTTTATTTAATTGTGTGTTGCACATAACCTTGCATTTACTAATTTATTTACTTTCTTTTGAGGCACCATGATGATAATAAATTCTTAAAAAAAATGCTTCTAAATGAGGTGATATATAAGCATACATTTAATTAGTTTTTTTACATGTTTATGAGCTAAAAATTTGGTTTGAAATATATAAGAAATGCACTATAGTTATTAAAAAATTATTTCTAAATGTATTGTAAAAAAAAAATTCATGTATCCGTACGTTAACACTAGTTGTAATAAAATTATAGATTATTTCTTATAAATAGGTCTGTGGATAGGACTATAATGATTATAGAGTGAGGACAAAACAATTGTATAGTAGACTATAAGCGTTTAGTTTAATTAGTGTGAAGTTCTACTGACTTAACTAGTTATCTTATGTTCAAGCATCGGATACACAACCGTGATAATTATTTGATAGGAGCAAGCTACCCCACAGTGGGCTTACATCACAACCAATCTAAAATAGTTTGTTGCTCATATAGTTGAAAATAACTATGATATAGAAAAAGCGCCGGATATTAGAGAAAAAAAAATTGTATTGTAGTATACTGTAAATCTGTAATATAATAAGCGGTCTTGTTTAATTTGTTATTGTTAATACTTAATAGTCCCCTAAAGAAAGTATTAATTGTTAATATATGTGGCAAATGTCTTTCATCATGATGTAATGAGATGTGTTTGTTCGTGTAATTGTGATGATTAGCAATATAAAAATGATATAAAGGCACCGCCCAGGATGAGACATACCCCACAAACGTCCCTTTAATCTCATCCAACTTGGTCAAAAATATAAAATTAAAGGACCTTTTTAAAAAAATTTCCCAATAAATATGTTATATTTCCACATCAATAGTCTCAAGTGGATAGTCATTCCATAATTATTTATGTGACACATACTATTCCTGGAATCAATTCTTGTTTTGCTTGCCCCACTGACAAAAAGTCTTTTTTTTTTTTGGGGAGGGGGTGTTTATGATATATAACTTATAGACAAATATGAGCCCCAAATTAAAATAAACTTTTTTTGACCAAGCCTTCCAATTGAAAAATATGATATAAGATATTCCCCCTCCCTATGCTTGTATACATTAGTGACACAGTCCTAAACCTCACTAGATTAATAAAATGTTTATTAGTGAAAAGTAGGATCAGGCTTGAAACCTCTTTACACAAGAGTTTTCATACTGTATTTGTATTTGTATTTGTAGTATATACAAAAAAATTAAAAAGAAATTGGTGAGTGAACATGAAGGAGGATATAAAATGTCATCATCGGCCTACTTTATTCTTGAATTAAAGACATGATTAAGAGTGGGTCAAATGCAAACAAAAGCAATAGCCAGCCAGTAGAATCTTAAAGATACTCTCTCTCTCTCTCTCTTTCTCTTTCTCTCTAAAAGTCCTTGATCCTTTAATTTTTAGGCCTTTTCAATCTATTTTGCATATATATATATATATATATCAACCTCAAAATCAATTCTACTACATCCATGTTTTGCCATGTTGTTATTATTTATTAATGTATCAAAAAATATCTCTGTTTGTTTCCCCCAAATTCAAAAATCTCTTCTATCATATCTTCCCTCAGCTTGATGCACACCACAACTTTATACTCGTCTTCTTAGACTTGTTTGTTTTTGTTTTTTTGTTTTTGGTGGCCTGACATTTTGTTGTAGGCTTATTAAAAGATCCGGCTGAAATTAAAGTAGATTCAACAATTTTATATCTAACTGCTACTATTACTATTACTACTCCCACTAGACTTTTAATTTGCCGACCATCAATTTTATATATATGACTCTTAATGATATGACCACCACCCCCTTCCCTAAACAATACTAGCCACCCATTCATTCCTAGTTTCCTATTCGTTGACATTTTTATTCATTCTTATTAATTGATTACATAAATTAATCCCCTTTTTTAATTCTTATGTATGTAATTAAAGCCAATATTGCTTAATTATATATCACCGCCATTTCCTTATATGTGCCTTAAACATGAATGTATTAATTCTTTCTTAAACAAGTGATATTCGAATAATCTCAACTGCTCATGCGTGTGTGTGTAATTTAAGGGGGAATTTTAATTAGGGATCAAATAAAGAAATTAATATCAAAGCAGTTCATGAATAAGTAAATGTGCCATATAAATCAGGAAAATGCTTATTCATATGGCACATTTACTTGATTATTAAGTGTTCTGATATTAATTCCTTTATTTAGTCTTCTACTGAAATTCTCTATAATTTAATTTAGTTCATAAAAGGCCTGCCCATTACTTTTAATAATTCGAGTTAGACAATACTCTCTTTAATTATATATTATTTTTTATCTTAATTATAAAACTCAACTAATAACAAGAAAAACCAAGCTAATTAACACTTGGTCAACAAAACTCAACAGCCTCTGCCTCTGCCTCTGGCCCTTCTGATCCGTTGCCCGCCCACAAATACAATTATCCAATCCTTTTTATAATCTTGCACGTCCGATCCAGTCTCAGTCTCACTCTCACTCACAGTCACACCCTCCCACTTTCTCTCTCATCCCTGGGTCCCCTTGTATATATACCACCACCACCTCCCCTTATGCGCACTCTCTCCTTATACCTCTCTCCCTTTCTCACCTTTCACCGGAATTATGACCACGCTCCACCCCGCCGTGGAGTATGACGCTGACTCCGTCGCTTCCTCCCCTCGCTCCGATCATTTTCATGAACACTTGCCTCTTCTCCGCTTCATGTGCAGCTTCGGCGGTACGATATTACCCCGCCCCCACGACAACCAGCTCCGATACGTGGGCGGCGACACCCGAATCGTCGCCCTCCACCGTTCCATCTCCTTCTCCGCTCTCCTCCTTAGGCTTTCTAAGATCTCAGGTACAGATCATCATTTAACGGCTCATCTCTTTCTTTTTATTGCCGTTTCTTAATTTAAATCTTGGCGATGAAATCGGATGTGCAGGTACTACCAATATAACAGTAAAGTACCAGCTTCCCAATGAGGATCTGGATGCTTTGATTTCCGTTACGACGGACGAGGATGTGGAGAACATGATGGAGGAGTACGAGCGGGTGTTGCAGAATCAAAACCCGAGGTCCGCTCGGCTCCGCCTATTTTTGTTTGTTAAGGAAGAAGATTCTAGAACCAACAGTATCAATTCCCTACTGGACGGCTCTGCCAATCGCGAGAGCTGGTTTGTTGATGCTCTCAACAGCGGCGTAGGTAGGCTTGAACGAGGCCGTTCTGAGGCGTCCTCCATCGTATCGGAAGTGCCTGATTATCTCTTCGGCTTGGAAAACTCCGACGAGGTCCAAACCAGAGAACCAAGGTTGAAATTCCGACAGGTTGTCAACGACAATGTCTCCTGTTCGGATCCTGGCTCACCGGCTCCGGTTGTTTCGTCTCCGTTTTGCTCCACCTCATCGGCTGCAAATGTGCCGTCCATGCTGAACCTGCCACCGGTTAAAACCAAACCGGATAATCCGGTTCCTGTCATGGAATCGAAAGAACATCACATTGACGGTTTTCAAACCGGAAATCCAGGTGGCCAGATACCTCACTACCGTCCGGATTCTTCTTATCCCGGTCACTCTGTACAACCTGTTCCTGTTTACTACATTCCAGGACCGCTTCAGGTTCAACACGGGCAGGTACCGGTCCATCCTCTGACAATTCAGCCGCCTTATGTTCAGTCATACCCGGCACCGCCAATGGGTTATCATCATGTAGTTCCAGGTTCTCCCGCCCAAGCATACGCCGGAGGGATGAGACCCATCGGTGGTGTGCATCCATACGAAGCGGCGGCGAGGATTCTTCCAGACGGCGTGAGGCAGCAGCATGCATATCAAGCGGTTCCGAATTCCGGCGGTACCCCTGTTTATCCGGCGATGAAGATGACAAGCGGGGACGAATTGCAGAAACCCGGAGCGGAATATGGGACGGGTCGGGGCCCCAACATGGCATGATTGAGCTGCAATCTGTTTACCATGTAATGAAATTAAACAGGAAGACGAAATATAAACAGCTGTGTGGTGTTGGGGTTTTTAAAAGAACACAAACGGAAAAAAAAGTATTATTGTGATTACATTTAAGTTTTGCGCAGAATTTGGGAGAAAACTTTGTGTATATAATTGGAAGATTGTATGGAAGAAATTAAAAGTTTGGTTATGTATGATTTGGATATATCATGTTGGTACGGGTCAGTGTTTCATTTTCACATAATATCATAAAAATATAATTTTGTGATTAGCACTAGTTAATTGAGAGAATAATTAAGGAGAGTTTTGGTGTTTGTTTAATTATAATACTGTCGTAATTATGAAAGGAAGAATAACGTGAAGTTATAGGTTAGAGGGTGGGACATAGATATGGGAAACATGAGCAAGCATTGGTGCATTATTGAGCAGGTAATTAAAGTGAGAATATTCCAATTAATTTATTGTTCCTTCTGAAAGGAACAAGGAGAGGGCACCTTTATTTAAACTCTAATCTCAGAGATTGGCTAATGCCACAAAGCACAAGGTTCACGTTTTGTTTTGAAAAATCAGAAGACGCTGTTCAATTCTACTACGTACCATGGCCAGGCCAGTATAATTAATAATAGTAAGCCATTCAATGAGAGGCTTTTAATTTGCTGGCTGATTATTCTGAATATTGTTTTTTCTTTTTTCTTTTTTGTGTGGCTGTTCTGAAGCCACTCAAGATCCACGAGGACTGTTTTAAACATGGACCTGTCATAATGTGGGGGCTTCCTGGTGTTGCTTAGAGTGTCTGCAAGCCCTTGTTTGTTGCTTCTACACACACACACACACAATATAATTATTTATGAATTCAAGTTAAATAATCACTAATTATAAGCGTCAAAATTTTAATTTTCTGAAACAACCATCCGACCATTCTTGTACATATGCCAAAAACATCTACCAACACTAGCTATCTCATAATTTATCAAACACAACTATGTGTTTTAAAATTAACTATAAACCCAAAACATTCGTGATAATTCACATATAAGATAACTTTAATTAAGTGCCACTATGCTGCAAGACTATAGTCTTTAGCTTCCTACCTACTTAAAAATTTAGTCACAGCGTTAACCTAATCACATTATCTTTCTCACTTCTCTCCTCTCTTACTTGTAAGGTATAAAAAATTAGATCGGGTAATAAATCGGTCATGGTCGGCATAAGTTTAGGATTCAACCGGGTCGAACTGAGGGTTGAACCGGCCATATTAAAATATTATAGTTTAATTGACAATGATAAAATAACACTATATATAGACATAAAAATTAAAGAAACATATAAGTATCATTTATAATAATAAAATATATAACAATATATTGATGTATTTTTAAATTTTCATAAATAAATTGGTAGCATTCTTTTTTTTTTTTGCAAAACTGGATTAACCTTCTCCATTTTTTTTTCATATTGGACTGGACAAGGGGTCGGTTTCCAATTCAACCGGTCAAATTGGGCGGTCTAATTTTTTGTATAATGCTTAGTTGTTGCATGCATAGCATGAGTTGCATCACCACTGTTGCCCTTGGATCACACTCCTGCTCATGTGACAAGTTAGACATTATTCTCTTCGGTAAGACCTATTTATTTAATTTAGTAAAATTAATGAAGTTAAATAAATTAATTAATTATAATATATGTGACAAGTTCTCCTTAGAACGCACACACATTTTTTTACAATTAATTTAATAATGTGTTTATAGTGTATACATCTTATTTATAGTTGCATATGATAAGGATGATGAGGAAGAAGTAAGGGTTGATTTTATTTCAAGTTTGAATGATTGGAATGGTTATTATTATTTTTTTATGATTGTTGATTGATGATGTACAATAGATGGATGTCTTTGTGTGTTGCGAGCTAGGATACATGCATTATGGTAGATCTTGATTTGAAATTCTTGATGGGTGCATGCTCATTTATTTATTTTGTGGATTTTTAGTGGATCGTGATGGATAATTATGTTATTGATATGATGTATTTTTTATTTTTGTGAAATAAATAAGGATAATTATATCATGGTGTGAAATTTAAATTTTACATAATATGTACATTTACTGTGTTTTGTCATTAACATAAGAACTAATCTAGAACACAATTTACAATACAAACTAGATCCTATTGCTAGAAAAAAAAACACTAGATCTCATATTGAGAAAATAATATAGTATTATGCAAGGATAAATTAATGTGGGTTGATTGGTCAGCCGGTTCAACCCACCACTCAACGAAGTCTAAATTGGGTTGAGGTATTTTCAATTCATAAAAAAATGGGTTTTTAGGTTCAACTGAGGATCTAATAACAAGGTTCACATAAAAAAAATTAGAAAAACTTGCAATGTTAAAAGATAATAAAATAAATGCTCAACTTAAAAATTTTAAGTTGAAATAATATCTTGAGAGAATTTCAATAGAGAACTAAGGACTCAAATTAATTCTAGTCATATCTCAAAACTTTCTGAAATTTCACTGCAGGACCAAGAACTAAAATAAAAATAAATTATTTTATGTAAGAAGATAATAGTGCCATTTATCTCATAAATAAATAAAATCTTCGTATGGATTAGTGTGCGACTCTTAATAAATAAGTAGAATCTTCTTATGAACAACACATTAATATCTAGTGAAATTTCAAAATTGCACACTTTTATATAAGAGAATTTCACTTGTTCGCTAGGAGTTGCAGACTTGTTCATATAAGGATTTCACTTGTTCATGATATAAAGGGTATTATTGTCTTTTTACTTGAAAAACTTATTTTCATTTTGGTTCTTAGTTTTGCACTGAAATTTTAAGAATTTTTAGAATTTGACTGAAATTAATTTAGATGTTTGGTCCTCAATTAACATTCCTCCCTAATATGTTTATCTGTTATTAATATTTTTGTAATCCCCTTGGTTGTCATTTTACTTTTTTTTTTTTGCTCAATTATATGTTGATTGAGTTGGCATGCATGTGGTAAACAAATAACTCATGGATAAAGTTATACAAATTAATAAGTTAAAAAAAAACTGAAACTATTTGATCAAAAACACAGCTGAGCTGTCATTATTTTTCACAAAATAATTCAAAAAAATTATAAATATTAACCATTAAATTGGACCTTCACAATTCTAATATGATAGGGACTCATTTCAAGCTTTCAACCAGCGCTTTCTGACACATGCTTGGCCTTCACATGATCATTATTACTCTCGTCTCACTTGAACAACTCACTTCCACTAACAATCCTTCTCTCACACGAACTTTTCTGACAATTTACTGAATTTCATGCTATTTTGAAGAGATAGTGAAAGGATTAGAACTTCAAATTAAAATCTAGAATTTATCATGGAAGAAGATTAAAGCAGGATTCCCCTTTTTGTTTCAGCTTGAGAAATAGAGACAGGTCAAAGGGAAGAAGAAAGAAGCTAAAGATATTTTGACTCCTATTGTCATGATTGAAAGGAATATAATTCTCTTCCCCTTTCCTTTGTTCTTTGCTTTTTTTTTTTTTTTTGGTTTAATTTCCTTTTCTTTACCACCAAAATGATTCTTCACTGCCTCATGGTATCAAAACCCTTCAAGCATTAATTGGCTCACCCACTTTGATAAAAAAAACAAGAAGAAAAAAGAAAGAAAAGAAACTGTTGATCATCTAATTTTTACAGATAATACATCACAGAATTGGCTGGTTGCAGAGGAAGCAAAGGTGACCAAAACGTATATTGTTATTTATTAAAATATCTGATAATATTTCAGGAAGTCAATTTGTTAGATTTTTGTCTGTACTGAGTACTGCGTGGAAGGAAAAAACTATTTAAATTGCAATAATGACTTAAAGTAAAAAAAGAAAGAAAGAAGCTAAAGTTCAGGGCAATGATGTGTAATCTGAATTATGAGTACAAATATAAATAATGCAGTTTCACAGTTTAATCCTTGCCTGGAATAGCTAGACATTATTAGTTTAAATTTATCAATGGGACCAACCCATACTATTCATGGGTGTACGTTAAATAGATGGGAAAATAAAAGGTAACAAACCCTTTAACTTAGTCCATGTTTGTATCCTTAAATGTTTCTTTCGTTCTCTCAGGTGGAAGAAAGTTTAATGTTAATATCTTCATTAAGGTGACTAGTTTAAGTTCTCTAGAGTCTAGACACTTCTACTACTATCACATCTCTCAGTCTTTCCCTGACTTCAATGTGAAAAAAGCTGGGATAGAGAGGAACAAGAGGATCCAACTAAGACGACAACCATACTTTTCTTTGTCATTATCAAGCACAGAAAGAGAAGCTTCTCTCTTTCTTTTCTTTTCTTCTTTTCCCCATCATTACAAGTTCCATCATTTTGATGATGAACTGGTAAAGAACAGATGAAAATGGAGTTTGATCTTGAAGACCCACTTGCCAGCTTTGAAGAACATCAAAACTGTAGCATCTCTGAACTCTTTGCCTGTGAATCTGATCACATGCCCACTCAGGATTGCATTTCCATACGCTGTGAGGCTGTTTCTCTTATACCACAGGTAAAAAAAAAAAAAAAACCAGTTTCCTCTGAATGGCCTCTGGTATTAACCTTCTTTTGTCTTCTTACATTTGGTCTGGTTTGTTTTAAACAGTGGCTTTGTTTCTTCAGGTTCAGTTTTCCTGCAATTTGGACCCTTTTGGAACTTACCTAGCTATAAATTACTTGGACCGGTTCATGTCCAGGCAAGAAATGAAGGTAAATGGGCAACTTCCTGCTTTCATTCTATTTTTTCCAGTAATTAAACACGGCCTCGTGAGTTTGCAGAATGGGAAGCCCTGGTTCATCAGACTCATTGTTATCTCCTGTCTTTCTCTGGCTTCAAAAATGACCAACACACCCTTCCCAATTTCAGATTTGCAGGTAAGGCTTCGAAACTAAATGAGTTTTCTCTTAAGTTTCTATTGTCTGTACTTTTAAGTTTAGTACAATATATGATAGTAGCAACTTAAACTAGTGATATTATATTATTATGTAATGAATAAATCAGAATGAAGGTTGTGTGTTTGAGGCTGGAAGTATTCAGAAAATGGAGAATCTCATACTTGGAGCTTTAGAATGGCGTATGAGATCAATTACACCATTTTCTTTTCTGCATTTCTTCATCTCTTTAACTGAGATTGAACTCAAAGATCCATCATCAAAACAAGCAATGAAAGAGAGAGCGTCAGAGATAATCTTCAATGCACATTATGGTACTTACTACGTATATTACTGTGTTTTTCTCAAAACACTCAAATTTGTGGTGCACTATATTACTGTCTTTTGGCTGTAGACATCAAATTTGTGGGGTTCAAACCTTCCATTGTGGCAGCATCTGCACTTGTTTGTGCATCTGGTGAGCTGTTCCCACAGCAATTTTGGTCTGTTAGAGCTTCAATTGTAGCTTGTGAGTATATTGATGAGGTAAATAGAATTAAATCACTATTCTCTCTCAAGCAAATTATAATTTTGTCATTAATATTTTGGGCATTGTATTAAGGGTTAATGAGAGGTTTTATGGTGGTTATTATAGGACACAATGTCCAGGTGCTTCAATCTGATGCAAGAGATGAAGAGGATGGAGCCAAAAGGCTCAGGCTTTACGAGCTGTATCAGCACAGAAACTACAGTGAGCACTGAATGTGCTGAAAAGGAACATCAAAAGAAGGAGAATCTGATTTTTCTGTGACTCTTAGCATTACTACTATGATTATGATTAGGCTAAAGTGTATTTTCAATCTTTTAAGTTTTACATTAATTGTACTTTTATTTATTTTTTTAATTTTATAAAGTATACTTTTGGTTATATATTTCTACCATAGTTTATGTTACTAGTGGAAAATGATGACACATTGAGCACTGACAAAGCATATTTATATTATAATTTTTAATATAATATATTTAGATTTGTTAAACTAAAATAAATCAACTAATCTTTGCAATAAAATCGTTGTTTTGATATTTAGATTAATAAACTAATATATTTATATTACCAAACTAAAATTTTTAATACAATTCAGGTTTAGATATAGATTGTTTTATTAGATTTTTAGATATATTTGAATTGAAAAATATTTAAGTCAAATTTTTTAAATCTATTTCATCAGTTTCTCAAATAACATGTAGCCATGTGACCTATGTTTGAATTATTATAATTTAATTATAAACTTAAATATAATAAATAAGACACGTAGTTTCATATGATTGGAATACCTGATGAAATAAATATAAATAACTTGATATAAGTATGATTCATTTCAATTTACACACATTTTAAATTTAAGATTAATAGCATTTAATTACAGTCATCATTTGATCATTAATGGTGTTAGAATTATAGGATCAAAAATATACTTTATAAAGTTAAAAGGTAAAGAAACATGCCTAAATTAACTTAAAGGGCTGAAAATATACTGTCATAGAAGATAAAGATGCTGGGGATAAAATTTTTTGCATCAATTTGGTTCATAAGTACTTGTTCCATTATCTGGTATAAATAAAAACGATGTTACATCATGGGGGAGCTATTGTGTTTCTATGTTATAGATTGTAAGTGAGATTATCAAAATCAGACCAAACTAATTTATCTCACACGGGCATTTAAGGTAAATCAGAATGCGGGTGAACAACTTGGCAAAATAATTTAGAACTCAATTCATTGAACAAAGACAAACGACCCCCTAAACATGTACAACTAAATATGTAAAGATTACTAGGGTTGGCAAAAATACAGCCCCCTCAAAATGAAAGACCATATACGTACAAATGACCAAACTCGCATCTTATGGGATAACTTTAAGGACAAACATCAAGTAAAACTTGTAAATCTATTTGCTATCAACTTTAAACTGATAGCAAACACTCTCTTTTTATTCTTTTCCTTTTCAGAAACCAAATCTTGTTCTCCATCTGAAGCGATAACAGAGCGAAACAGCAGATATAGCATTGTTTGCTGATGTGCTTTATTATGCCTGCAGTTACCAAATAAGACCTGAGAATGCAAATTCCAGCGATGAGACCCTCGTCACGATCATATGCTGGGCATGCATGATTCTCCATGGAACTTGAGAGTATATTCACGTTGTGCGGACCCATAGGAGTGGAATTCAGAAAATCCCCCAAGTCTTTAGATTCAAGATTGATCTCTAGTGGCATCTGTACTCATTTCATTGCCTGTTGTATCGTTATTCTTGATGGAGACAATAGGAGGCGGATGAAGACCAAAGAGTGCCTTACTCCCTTCATTAGAGCCGCCTATGTACATAGTGTCACCTCGGCCGTGCCAAGTGCCATCTTGAACATTGTTCATCTCTAATGTTCTAGATTCCTGCATCATATTTCAGTGATACCTATGGTCAATATTTGAACATGTCCCTCTAAGAATTTTAAACAATGTCCATTGTACATATTTGTTTCTCCTTCTATGGAGGAATAAATCACAATGACCAAGTAGAGAAGAGAAAGAGTTTAGAAGATGACCTGACATAATGTACAGCAAGGACAAATGAGATGGTAGATGCAATCATCTAAGGAACTATCCCTATCCTGCAAAGGTATCAATACAGAGGGCATTAGATAATATTCAAAATCCATTTCAGGAAAACACAAAAGTAGGCATATATTAGGATTACAATTAGAAGTTACAAAATAGGAATAGGAAGCCACACGGCATAGGATCCATATTACCTAGCCTAACCCCTATACAAACTGTTGTATGCAAATTATAGCCAATTTAAGTAGATCAAATGGGATTCATATACCATTAAAATGATAATTAGACCACATATCCATGTAAATACTCTCAACACCTTCTACAAAAATGGTGACAACGACACTTCTCAATCGTGAGCCACGATTATACTTCATATAGATATGAGAAGTGAATGTAATTCAAGCATTGAGCAAACAAAAAGGATATGAACCCATCCAACGATATGCAAAACATCTTTTTTCTTTTTTGGGTGAACGATGCTAAACATCTATTTAACTCAGTACTTGTCCATACAAAAGTTACGAATTAGAAACAAGTCTACAGAAAAACCCACCTTGATGTTAAATTTCTTTCGTATACGTGTTCGGAATAAGCCTAAATATACCCCTGTAGTAATAGCGAGGGAAACTGCCAGATAGAGAAAAAGGTGCTTTCTTGTGGCAATAAAAGCAATCAAACTGAGAATGACGCCAATCGTGAGAAGAAAGTAAACTATTCCCTGCAGGTTAAAAAATATTCAAAGTTCAGATTCAGAGAGCTGACATAAATTGAAATCGTCAAAGCTTCAACTCGATTTGAATTTTCTTGCCAGAACAGCGAATTTTGACATCTTCAAGAAAAGTGAGCACACCTGAACATAAGGAAGAGCAAAGCCAGCTTTCTTCATGTTCTTCCCAAATCGATAGCAAGGACAGCTGAAAAACCAAACTAGCTGTTATCCACAACTTGCAGGGCATTATAAGAATCATCTCTTCTATTTTTATTTTTTTTTGTTGACCACAAAGACACTAATACAATTATGAGGGCCAAGGCAACAAGTCAAAATGATTTAATTCCATTTGTCAAAAGAACCCACCCAGGAAAAGAAAACATATGGGAAGATAAAATCTCTGAGTACTGCTCGAAATAGAAACAAAAAGGGAAAATATAAACTAGACACAAGAGATCTAAGAAGTTTGATCCAATCAAAACCCTTATCTCAACCCAGAATGTGAAAAAGCCAAAGCCCACCAACCGAACCCCAAGAAGAAGAAGAAGAATTAGAACGAGAGGTACCATGTGGATTCAATGGCGATTCGATGGTCTTCAAAGCAATCGAGAAGTTCACCTTCCCACATCCTGAAAACCCCACCAAATTCTGTAACCTCCTCTTCGTCTCCAACGCCACCAAGCTTTCCCCATTTGCCGTTAGTCTGCAAGGCCACCGTGGAACAGAGCATGTCGAAATCCACAACAGCCATACCCTCCAAGAGCCTCTCCTGCTCGCCGCCGCCATTCTCCTCCTCAACCACCCTCGCCGTCTGCTTCTCCATTTCCGCCATGGCCTAAAAACTGCACTAGGGCTAATTTCTCGGCGGCGTTTTAATTCCTCCCCCACAACACCCACAGGAAAAAGCTAATTATCTTTTTTTATATGTTTTGTGGTGTCATTTCAAGTTGTTCAGGTAATGGGTTATATTCTATGAACACGAAACAAGTGGGACGGACGCCGTTGTGCTAAGGGATCATCAAACGGGAACCTGGTAGGCGCGATTAATAATGGATGGTGGGCCCAACAAGTTGTCCAGTCATGAGAGATAAAGGTGTCGCCACGTGGAGACGAGAATATAGGAGAAGTAATTATTGCCACTGCTCGTGGCCAAGCCTAACTATTACCAATACTTAACTTTTATAAGTCGTCCTTATTGTTTAGAATAATTTATTTAATAATAATAAAATTTTATTTATAAAATATGAAGTAAATAAATTAGAGGGGTTTGTTTTTGTAATTTGTGTGAATCTTATTTAATCTAAATAAGTCATATTAAATAAGCCCTATATATACACGAGAAAAGGTAATCTAACCAAAATAATTAAGATATAGTAATATTTTAATCTAATTTTAAGATATAATAAATATTAAACAATAAAATCAAACATCATAATAATAATTAATCCAAATTATAAATCTTATGTCAAAACAGAAGGTGTATAATTTATCTAATTTATAAATTAATATATAACCAAATGATATATAATTTATAATTAAATAATTTATATAGTTTCCTTAAATTTTCTAAAAAGACTATCTCAGTCCTATATTAAAGACAGGAGGTACTCCGTAATATATTTCAAAGTAATTAACCTTTTTAAATTTATACTTATTTAATATAATGAGTATATTGAAAAATAAAAAGATGTTATTGATACATTTTCTATGATTTATTCAATCGGCGTAAACTTTGAAAAATTGTCATTTACAGCCCTTAGGAGAGACTATGGATAATTTTTTCCGATAAATTAGAATTATTATTTTTTGTAAGATAATAAATTATAATTATAATAAGTACAGAGTGATAAATAATACTCCTTATTTTTTTTGTTAATTCGTTTTTCTGGTTTGAACTGACTAATCAGGATTAGAATTACTACTAATTGGGAAATTAACGGTCTGGTGGCAATTACAATTCTTTCCGTATGGACCAACTAACAAGTAACAACCACAAGCATCATCAGTTTCTCGTTGTGGATGAGCTGACAATTAAAAAAATCTTAACAAAACCAAACAAATTACTACAAAAAATAACACCCTCTCTTTGACGCTGGATATTTAATTGTCTTTTATAGTTTATTAGGTAAATTTGTTTTGATCAAGAAACATAGGAAAAAGTAAACTTATTGTATATGAAAATGGAAAGAGTCTATAGACTTAAAATTACCAGGAGGAGCTTATAGGAGAGCGATGTTGGCTAACTATTCTCTTTATTTTCTTTCCATTTAATATTTTAATTATTGACTTATATTTTAATGGTTAAAATTTAATATTAAATAACAAATTTATAATAGTAGAATTTTACTATATATAATTTAATAGTAATATTTCGTACATAACATTAAATCTCAACCATTAAAATATGATCTAATGGTTGAGAGATTGAGTGGAGAAAATATTCAGTGAATACATCATTTTCCTAAAAATTCTCCTTTACCTTCTAATCATTTACCCTCTTTTTTACCCACCTTTATCACAATTCCATCAGATCTAATAGTTCAAATTTACTATTTCATAAGATATTATTAAAATTTTATATAAATAAAGATAAACTGTTAAATCTTGATCTCAATAGTGAGAAAAAGTGGGAAGATATATTTTATAATAAAAATGGCATATAAATTTACCTAGATATAATTATTTATACATTTTTTAAATGTATTTGTATACTTATTATATAAAGTTATAATAATATTTATATGAAATATTAAATGTGAGCCATTAAATCTTGATCAAATAGTGATGAAATAGATAAAAGAAAGAAAAAGGAGCAGGAGAGAAACTGAGACGTAGGGGTACGTGTAGCTCACATGTAACTTTAAATTAAGTTCAAACATCTCTATAAAGCCTATAACTTATTACATTAGCTATAAGTGTAGCTCACATGTAACTTTAAATCAAGTTTTGAAAAGTCTAAGGTAACAAATAGGTTAGCGGCTTCACGCCATTAAAAGGGTCTTTAAAGACATAATAACTTTCTTCTATAAACATAAAATTCCGGTGATCTATAAATTAATAGTGAGGGACCAATATTGTTTACAAGTGACTTTGCTTTTTTTTTTTTTTACTTTTACTCTGAATTACTCTGACTAAAAGAGTAAGGTTGAAAAAGGTGCAGCCAATAATTGTAATTTAGAAAAATTATGGTAATATGGAGCCGACATAATAAATTAGTATGGAAGTAAATTACAGAAATAGGGACATGTTTGACTTGGTGTGGGATTGGGATTATAATCCAAACAAATCTCTTTTCTTTACTTTTCTTTTTTTGCCAGAAAACAAATCTCTTTTCAAAGATTGAAAACACGTCCATTCAATTAATAAAAGGAGGGGGGGAGAGAGAGAATATAAAAGAATATATACGTATATATATACACGTTTGTGAGAGAGAGAGAGAGACAGTGACACTAACAATACATAATAAAAAAACAATATAATACAAAGGAGAAGCAATCTTATGTGGCTGGAGCAACACAAGCAAGCTTAACATATTAATTATATTATTATTACAAGAGTAGTGAACCACAAGTTTATAATGGAGTAATCATAATAATGGGTATTATATATAATAATAATAATAATAATAATAATAATAATAATAATAATAATGCATATATGAAAAAGGCAAATGAATAATGGTAGAGGAATGAAGGGAACAAGTAAAGAAGAAAACATGCAAGGGGACAAAGTTTGGAGGTTAGGTTTTGTGGGAAGAAGTAAGAATCTTTCTTAATTAGCTATCATTCTTTGTTGGGTCATACACAAGTACCACTGCCATGCTCCTTCCTATTTGTTATATAAATTATAAAAGTACTTTAACTAATTTATCTATCAAAATTGAAAGAAAAAATAGTAGTTTAATTGAATTTTTTTCCCAACTTTATTTTTATTAAATTATGTTTCAAATGAAAGAGAAGATAAAAGGAGTCACGTCTAAAGATTAATTAAATGGACAAAATTAACAAATAGACATTAATTGTTATCTAAATCATTTATATTATAAATCAATATCTTATTCTAAAAGTTCTTTTTTCGATGAAAATTCTAAAAGTTACTTATATTTGATAAGAAGAAGAAATCATAAGGGGGAGAGAGAGATTGTGGATAAGGACAAGCAAAGAGGTCGGCGGGGAATTGCCAATTATAGGAAACAGACAGCTCCGAAGTTGTGAATGTTTGCTGTCTATTATGGTTTCTTCCTTATCTTTTATTATTAAGCCTTATCCATTCTCTTCATATTGGCCACCACACTGCAACCTATATTACTTATATTATAAAGTAATTTATACTTTAATTTACATTATTTTTAATATAAGGTATGTTATCCAAATTAGTTTTTTTTTTTACTTTTAAAAACAAAACCAAAAACAATTTTTTTAAAAAAAATTTGTTTTCAACCAATTGTTTTTAAAAACAAAAAATTGTTTTTAAAAATAGAAAATAAAAACAATTTTTAGTTGTTTTCTTATTTTTTTCATTTTTTAAGTTTATACTTATATACTATCAACCCTACACTATCAGTAATGACCACTACCATGTCACAACCAATGACGATACTGCCACACCATTTTAAAAACATATTTTTTAAAAAACAATTATCCAAACATTTTTATTTTATTTTCAAAACTCTTTTAGAGAACAAAAAACTAATAATATAACTAAACAATCTCTTATTATCTCCTAATCTCTCTCCCTGTGATTGGTGCCACCTGATTCATTGCCTTATTTGTAAGATTCTTATTTTGGCCTAATATGTTTTACAAAGCTATACCCTTTAATTTCTACATATTCTAAAGTTCTTTTTTTTTCTTTTCTTTTCTTTTTGTTTTAATAAAAGGATCAATTTCCATTAAGGCAAAAGGTTACAAAATCAAAAAATTTGTTAAGACCCCAATTATATAGTATGGGCACACCTAACATGGAAATTGTAACAATTACAAATTGGAAAGATGGGTAGAACATAAATAATTAAAGAAGAAGCAGCCCTCTGTTGAGTAGCCCTAATCGAAATACCTTTGAAGAAGGTGTTTGAGAAAGAACATTGCCCCATTACTTGAAATGCACGAACACACCCCGAGCAAGGGGAACTAAAGAGTTATGCGAAACATGGATCTACAAGTATGAAACACCAGAAAAACAAAGAAACAACAACACTAACAAAAAGATAACAAGAAAATAACTTATCTAAAAAAGGCAGTGTAAGGCAACGTCCCATAACCTTACACCACCATGTAGTGTAGATCATAGAGTCATGACGTAGGTTTTTGTGGCATGAAACCGGGTTAAACCCAGTGATAGAATAACAAAAACAAAAAGCCTGCCACTAGAATATGCTTCAAACACCAAATGCTCGACGAGGAGGATGGATGCCATGATCATTCTCCTTAGGCTCCATTGGTGATCCATAACAGGGACTTGATTTATGGGCAAATCTGCAAGCACCCATATCCTTTGAAGATTTGTTCCCTTGTAGCTATGATCTTTCTCACCAGAAACACATAAACATCCAAACAACAGGTATTTCCAAAAGTTGAATCTACTCCAACTAAAGGAACAGTCACATGCTTTATCTCATAAGAGATAAAGGCAAATAAGGCATATAAGCATTCTTTCTTAGATGGAGGAGGAGCAATTGAAGAAGCATCACATAGGGAGTCTCTTTTCCTCTTACCCATTACACTGGAAACACTTTTAAGTTTTTTGTTCTAGAGAGATGCCTCAATACAACGCGAGAATTTTCTATGATTGCAATTAAAGGTGGTCGCCCTTTTCCTCCTCAAAAGTATGAGGGCACTTCTTGGAGAAGCATGATGTTTGATTTGAAGATTGCACATCATGTTTAGAAAAAATTTTGAACTTCTCATCATTAATATTTTTAGAAAAATGTAGTTTGACCCTTTTCTTTCCACCACTACACAAATGAAGAAATTTTGTCAGCCGCTTCCTATTATCCATACCCTCTAGAGATATATGAATTCCAGTCCTTCTGGCATTCGAAAAGTAAAGACCACAAATTCCATCATATTTAATGCTAGCAGACTGAGTACCCACAACAGAAGGTGGAGTCACATGAGCTACTTTGCAATTTCTTGCTACATGGACAAAGCTCAAGCAAAAAGGGCACACCCATCCCACTTGTTCCAAAACAATTGACACTTTTGAATTCACTGTCGCACAATTGAAAACCACTTAAATTTATACAAGAAAAACCAAACACAAAAAGAGCAACTTGGATGTGCAAACCATAACAATTAAGATGATTCTACTCATCATAGCAAATGAAGGAACTCAAGCGTTCCCCAAAAATCGAGCTGTTTTCTCATTGTAATATTGGAGATGTAAGTTGTGAATTTGAAACCAAACAGAGCAATGATAGGCACAAAGATTAGCTAGAGAGATATCCAACTTCCATGGAACTAGAACAATAGAATACCTTTGTGATCGGACCAAAACTGTCGCCTGTTTCGATCTGTCAGAAGATTGCACCTAAGTGTAGTATAGAGGCAACCTATCGTTCTTCTCTAAGGAGCTATTATTTGGATTCCTAAGTAATTTCCTAATTGGTTAGTTAGGGGGGTTTTCTAGGTGCAAGTAATAAATCTAACTACTTCTAATTATCTAATTTTTTTGGTCTTTTTAGGGTTTAGGTAAATAAACTAATTAATTAAATCTAATGGTGATTACTAGTCTCTCGATAATGGAAAGTTAGGTTCTCATCGCTCTCTAAAGATAAAGGAGTTTAATTCAATTCTCTAAGTCTTTATTAAAAACCTCAAGCGACCGCTTGAGTCCAATTATTTAACTTATGAAAACTTCCCTAGGACCCTAGGTTAGTCAACTTTCATTAAATATTGTTCGCGTCCCTTAGAGTGCACTCAGAAGAATGATGAATGATTCTCAGATTGTCAACCAACAAT
>JBAGKO010000015.1:18399703-18410383 GCA_037177275.1 Acacia concinna | reverse complement strand
TTTAATGAAATTTGTTTTTACATATAAAAAATAGGGAAAATTCTAATTTAATACCATTTAAAATTATAAAACCTAAAAAGGTCTGGTAATATTTCAAAAAAACATTAAAGGTGTGTTTAGTTGGACGGGAGGGGATGGGAGGGTAGAGGCTCCCCTCCCCTTGTTTGGTTGAAAATTTTGAAAGGGAGGGGAGCCAAAATCTTCCTTCCCCTCGCCTCCAATCCTCTTATTTTGCTCCCCTCCAAATTAGGGGGTTTTGGAGGGGAGTTAAATATTTTGACAATTTTGTCCTTTAATTTTTTTGATATTTCCAATCTGTTGGTGGGTCCACTGGTACTCCTATTTTCTCTCTTTTGTTTTATTTGTTTTTTGGGCGAACATGAGAAACCTAATTGTGAGAATCCGATAGCATCAGCCACCAATAATTTTTGTTGACCTTGTTCAAAACACGGATTTCATCCTCGATAGTGACTAATCCTTCAAGTCGCAGTATCTGATCCATCTCCAGGAGCATGGGTTTTGTACTACACCTACTTAATCAAATTAGAGGCTTTTCCCCCCATAAATTAGAAAGCTATTTTAAAACAACAATTATTTACTAAGAGAAAGGGTTGAGAAGAATCTTAGATAAAATCAATTATTCCAGGTCTATATTTCTTCGAGGTGGAAGGATCTTTGCTGTTTGATTTTTTAATTATATTATGAAAATAAAATTTTCTAATTTAATTTTTTAAATATATTATTATATTAATTATAAATAAAAAACATCATCCCAATTTTTTTATAAACATTAACCTGAGAAGAATAAATTTTCATTAAATTATATAACTTAAATTAAAGTATAAAGAAATATATTAGTATATTAATTGGGAATAGCAAAAAATCATCATCCTATTTTTTATAAGTATTAACCAGACTAAATTTTTATTAAATTATATAATTTATATTAAGGTATTAATTAATTTATATAACCTAAAAAATATAAGGGTATAATGGTAAATTAACTATTATCATATTTCCCTCCCCTTTTTGAATGAAACAACAAAATTATTAAAAAATCAATCCCCTTCCTTCCCCTCTAATAAACCAAATAAGGTTATATTCTCTCTTATCCCTCCCCTCCATCACATCCCCTCCCTTCAAACCAAACACACCCTAACCCATGTTGTGGGTGTTTAGGTACCCACTTTTTCAATGAAGAAGCTCCTTATCAGTGGAAGAAAAGTAACTTTTGTATATATAGGTGTTTGGGTAAGAATTAATATTCATTGAATGAGAAGCTACTTTTTATAAGTCACCTTGCAGCTCTTTTTGTCTCAACATGATGGACCGTTGGGGCTAATTAATTTTTTCCATTAAAAGCATACCCACCACCTGACATACACTCATTTTTTCCCCTATATTCGAAGGAGAGGCGTTGAGACCAGGTGAGCTTCTCTTCCCAGAGAGACATTGGAATCTGAATATAAAAGCAATACATAACATAAATTTAGCATATTGATGCACTGATAATTTGCTGTCAAGCCAAAAAGTCAACTGGAAACTGAGGAATCGACTAGGCAAAAATTTTGTTAGAAGTTTTTCATCCAATTAAAAATGAACAATTAATTATGTATCTTACTATTTTTACTTTTTTCTTTTAAATTTATTGTAACCGTGAAAAAATGATCTCAATCTAAATATTGCATTAATTATCAACTTTAAATACATAATAGAGTTTTTTTAAAAAAAATAAACAAACTCTATTAAAAAATTATAAATTACTTTTCATCTTATCATCCAAACACACATCTATTAGAAAAAAAAAGCCATTTCTACTACTTTCTATCAAAACACAAACCACTTCTAATAAGTTACTCTTTTTAAAAATGATTTCTCATCTGAACATTGCCCAAACAGGCCGTTGTAGTTTCATATTTTTGAGTCTCTCTCCATAAGATCTAATCTCATGATCTCTTCCCCAACTCCTTCAGCAACGAAATGGACGAACTCCAACAGATAAAAATGTGCATTCAACTTTGTCTTTGGCTCTTACCATTTTGAATTGTCGATGATGCTGCATCTGATACTAGAACCAGTGACAGTGATAAGAATATTTGGTATATAAGGCCTCTTCTCCTAATCAATTCCGTTCTTATCAATATGACGGGGCTGTCATTATTTTTATGCTTCTTCACTGATCAAATTCTTTGTAATTCTGTTATTATTATGCTACATGGCATTTAGTTGTAATTTTCAAACTTCCACCTATTGATCGTCACAAATCATTTGATGAAGATGAATTTTAAAAGAAGACTGATACTGTAAAGAAAACTGTAACAGCTCCCTGTAAATGGTGAATTAGGGTTCTCGACAGATAATAAGGATGGAACTTAAAGGACAAGAGAGGAGACAAGTGGGAGAGAAAAGTAAGACGGGACATGGAAGATATACAGAAGTAGAAAAGGGCATAGAGATAAAATGACCCAATTCAATAATTCCTAATAAGACTTCTTGTCTTAATCAATAATTTGTCTAAAGGCTGGTCTAAATTTGGATTTCAATATTTCAGTCGAATTTAATCGGGATTTCCCCTATTTATTAAAATTGGAGTAGAAAGAATATTGAATGTCATAGATATTAATAATTAGGACTTGTATTTTATATCGTTTTAATAATTTTTTTCCCGTAGATTACTGCTTAACTTGTCATAGATATATTTAACGAACTGGACTGATATTTTTTAGTATATTTTACGTTCAGATAAATCATAGTTTTATTTATCTAATTCTCTATATCCTCTTTTGATATTTTTATTTGAAAAAGATGATGAATTAAATGTGAACATTAATGCATCGAACCTATTTAACCAAACAAAGATTTTATTTAGATTCCGTATTCACAGGCGCCTCCCCCAACACCACAAAACCAAAAAAAAAAAAAGCCTTATTTTTTCCAAAGAAAATAAAATGAAGTCCACTCTGAAGTCAGCTCAAGGCAAAATTCATATTATTATTGTCTTTTTCCCACCAATCATCTATCTAGAACACACTCCAAATTGCAGTTTTTTCTGACTTGGACTCATCTTTTAAACCAATATTCTACGTAGTACTATGATTTCGTTCAAAAACGTGTGGCCCCAATCCATGATAACATAAGGAAAAGAAAGACTCTGATGTAATGTTTCGGCCTAAAATGATGACAATATGAGGAGCATTTTGGATTAGCTTTTAAATTTCGTTTCACATTATTAAAATAATATTTTTAAGTTTCCAACTATATGAATATTACTATTCTACATTTTGTTTTTACTAAATATCTATGTATTGATTTATAAATTATAGGATGGTTATTTTTTTGAAATAAAAAAAAAATAGTTAAATTAATTAAATTTTTAGGTCCACCAAAGATGAATTAAGAACTTGTTTAAATAAAAGAATTGAATTTGAGAGCAGCGTCCATTTTGAAGACTAACTTCATTCTTGAATGAGACATGGTTAAAAACATTAAATGATACAGATTGGTATTTGATTTTAAGAAGTTATGGTGACTATTTTTTTTTAATTTGCAAATACAATATCTTACAAAAGTGATGTCATGTATCTGTCAAAGGTCTTTGAACAAAAAATAGTTAACAGCTTTACAAAAATCCTTTCGAAAGAAAGATTATTCACCGGAAAATATTTGTTTGACTTAATAAAATCGAAGCTTTGACTAACAGGGACCACCCCGGCAACTTCGCGTTCAGAAATAGTGGCGTTGACTTTGAAGTTGTTGCCTTGTTTGCTTTCAGCAATAGTGATTTTCTGACTTGGATGTCTCTGAAATATTCAGACAGATCATTGATGGCAAACTAGGATCATTGATGGCAAACTAGAATCGAAAGTTCTGCTAATTATGGGATTCAGCCATATTACTCTCAGTTTGATTAATGCTCTCCTCGTAATTTCCAGCTTCTGCTTGGCTTTAGTCTCTGCCAAAGATACGATCACACCAGGCCAAGTCATTAGAGATTCTGAGACACTGAGCTCTAACAGTAGTGACTTCATACTAGGATTCTTCACCCCTCCGAATTCAACTCATCGCTATGTCGGCATCTGGTATCTCTCTCGTGACAACCTCGTCTGGGTGGCTAACAGAGACAGACCCATCAACGATTCTTCCGGGCTCCTCACAGTTTCCCAGGACGGCAACCTTGTGGTATTGGATGGACAAAAGCATGTCCTCTGGTCGTCAAATGTGTCATACAATGGTACAAACACGACAGCCCAGATTCAAGATTCTGGGAACCTTGTCCTCCAAGTGTTTAATGAAATCACTGGGAAGAAATTAATTTGGCAGAGCTTTGAACATCCTGCTGATGCTGCAGTTCCAAACATGAGGATCAGTACCAACAGATTCACAGGTAAGAAGGTAGAGTTTGTGTCATGGAAAAGCCCTTCTGATCCATCACCTGGGTTCTTCTCTGCCAGTTTAGAACGTCTTGTTCTTCCAGAAGTGTTCTTGTGGGTCAATAGGACTCAACCGTATTGGCGAACTGGTCCATGGAATGGAAATATCTTCATCGGAGCACCACTTATGTCAACTGGGTATCTATATGGATGGTCTCTGGGAAATCAAGATGATGGAACTGTTTATGTAACTTACAGTTTTAGTGGCAAAGCTGCATCTGGAATTCTTTCATTAAACCCACAAGGCAAGTTTAGATTGGTAAGGTTCAACAACAAGAAGAAATATCTGGATACTGTTTTGGGTCTAACAGACTGTGATCGCTATGGCATGTGTGGGGATTTTGGAAGCTGTAATGATCAGAGTACACCCATGTGTAGCTGCTTAAGTGGGTTTGAGCCAAAGGTTACAGAGGAATGGAATAGACAGAATTGGACAAATGGGTGTGTGAGAAAATCACCTTTGATGTGTGAAAGCTTGAAGAATGGAAGGAAAGCCGGGGAAGAAGAAGATGGGTTTCTGAGATTTCAGAATATGAAAGTGCCAGATTTTGCAGAGAGGTCAGGTGTTGATACTGAAGCTCAATGCAGAACTGAGTGCTCTGATAATTGCTCCTGTGTGGCATATGCATTTGATGCTGGCATTGGGTGCATGTATTGGACTAAACCCTTGATTGACGTACAAGAATTATCTAATGGAGGAGTTGATCTCTATATTCGTGTCGCTCTTTCAGAACTTGGTAAGTCGTTTTCATCTTCCACAGTTCTTATAATTTTTATGTAAATAGAAAGATGTAAGAAACCATGATTACATCAAGTTTTCGTTTTGGTATTACTCTTGACATACAGGAAAAGTTTCTGGTAAAAGCACAGATAAGAGAAAAATCATCACAGTGACAGTATCGGTTGGAACAGTTATCTTAGTTGCATTTGTTTGCCTATCAGTCATCTATAACTATCGCTCTCGGAGCAAAATAGCCCATAAGCAAAGAGGTAAACAAGTCAATTTGTTTATTCTGTAGAGAATATACATATTAGCATACTTGAATAAGGTGGGATGCATCAGAATTCAAAGCTCTACAGTATTCTGCACACTAAACCAGATCAAAAAACTTTTCACTAGTTTCATCTAAATAATATGATTTATAAAGGATTGAAATTTGAGATATTGATTAATGCATTTGGAGGTGTGGGTGGAGGGTTTACATATGTGAAGTAAGCGAGTTTTTTCTTTTTACCCCCAACTTTTTAAATCTTTCTCCTGAACTTTTGAAAATCACTACTTCCAGAAAATCAGAGTCAAAGAGTGAATGAGAGCAACAGACAAGTTAAGTTAGATGAGCTTCCAATATTTGATTTTGAAGAGGTTGCATCTGCTACAAATAACTTTCACTTAGCTAACATGCTGGGGAAGGGTGGTTTTGGTCCAGTTTACAAGGTAATTTATTCTATTTGATCTTGTATCATCTTCTATATCATAGTCAAGTGAAGCAGCTACTGATTTTTTCCCCCCATTTTTCTCTTATAGGGGACATTGCAAGATGGTCAGGAAATTGCAGTAAAAAGGCTGTCCAGAGCATCTGGACAAGGGCAAGAAGAATTCATGAATGAGGTGGTAGTTATTTCAAAGCTTCAACACCGCAACCTTGTCAAACTTCTTGGTTGCTGCCTTGAAGGAGATGAAAAGATGTTAATATATGAATTTATGCCAAATAAAAGCTTGGATGCATTTCTATTTGGTTAGTTCTTGTTTCTTGTGTTTCACCTTTCAAACATTGTGCTTCCTTTGCATCAATAGAGGATGACATCCTAACTTCTAGAAATATGCTATTTTCTTACTAATTTTTTTTCATTTGCAGATCCAATCCAAAGAAAATGTTTAGATTGGAGAAAAAGATTTAACATTATTGAAGGAATAGCTCGCGGTTTGCTTTATCTTCACAGAGATTCTAGACTAAAAATCATACATAGAGATTTAAAAGCAAGTAATATCCTGTTGGATGGGGAGATGAACCCAAAAATATCAGATTTTGGTCTAGCTAGAATTTTTAGAGCGAGTGAAGATGTGGTTAATACTAAAAGAGTCGTTGGAACATAGTAAGTGTTATGTATTCTTCATTTCACATAATTCTATTTTAGAAAATAACATATTGAATCTTATTTTGATAGTTTTCATGACTTCTGCGATTTAAATGCAGTGGTTACATGTCTCCCGAATATGCAATGGAGGGCTTGTTTTCTGAAAAATCTGATGTCTATAGTTTTGGAGTTTTGTTATTGGAGATTGTTAATGGAAGAAGAAATAGTAGCTACCACACTGATGAAGAGTCTCTTAGCCTCATAGGACTTGTAAGTACACTCTAATGGCAATGTTATTAGTCAATACAAATGTTATATACTCCCTCCAGTTTTAATTATAAAGGCCCGTTGACTTTTTTAGAAAATTTTAGGAAAATCTTAAGAAAGTTAATTATATTACTTAATCATATCATATATTGTGTTTTATTACATTATATATTAGTTCCTAAGTCAAACAACATAATTTGAAGAAAAATGACAAATTTTAATGTCTTAAAGTAATGTAAATAGCTTTCTTAGGATTTTCCAAAAAAGTCAACGGATCCTTATAATAAAAACAAGAGGTAGTACCATATTAATTGTGAGATCCCAGGTAAAAACATGGAATGTTGATTTCTTCATTTCAACATCACATCATCAATTGAACAATAAGATTGAACATTTAGTTAAAGAACTAAACCATAAGCAATTCAGAAAATTACATTAACTACTTGTTTGTGAGTGACCTTCACTATGATTAACTAACTAGTTTTATGTTTGTGTTAAGGCATGGAAGCTATGGAATGAAGAGAAAATTATATCTTTAGTAGATCCAGATATATGGGATTCATGCAGTGGGGGCCAAATAATGAAGTGCATACACATTGCCCTTCTATGTGTGCAAGAGGCAGCCAAAGAAAGGCCAAGTATGACCAATGTGGTTATGATGCTTATAAGTGAGAATGTTCATCTTCCTCCTCCCAAGCAAGTAGCTTTTGTGCATAAGCATTGGGTTTCAAGTTCAGAGTCCTCTTATTCTAAGGAACGCCAACTTAATTCCCACAATAATGTAACTCTTACTGATATTGAAGGTAGATAACATTGTGGGGATAATCACCATCACTCAAGAGTGAAAACTGTTGCTGTTCTATGTGTTTATGATCAATTTGAATCATTGGAATTAGTTTTTCTTTTTTTCAAAATAAATAAATACTTCAACTTGGGGTTACTGTTTTCAGGCATGTTTAAATTTATGATGAAAATCAATTTTTTTCATTAAACCTAATTGATGCAGAATTTAGTGAAAACTGAAGAGATTTTCAGGTGTATATACTTGGGTTTTTATGCGTTCAAGAATTTGCAGAAACTGTGTCAACCTTCCACGTCCAAGGCATCCTCCATTTCTTCTACAGAGGCAAACTATGTTAAACTTAGTCTTTGTGAAATTCCACCATTGAAGTTATTGTCACAAACTTTTGTGATTGGTAATAATAAACTATTTATATGCAGCCATAAGTATAATTATGATTGTCACCTTTGATGAACACCAAATGTAGCTTAGAGTCGTCTCCTGAGCCAAAATCTACAGTGTGAACAGTTAATTTTTCAAATCTTTCACTATCAGAAGCACTACAAGCATATATTTTAGTTAAAGGGAATCCTTTTCAACCAAAAAGAGCAAGTCTTTCTCCATTGCTTTTGAAAAAATAAAGAAAGATTGGTTTTCAAGGCAGCCATTATTTGTTGGAAGGAATCGCCGGTCGAGGTCGTTAGAGTTTAGATAAAGCCGTTATGTGGGGTGGAATCCTTGGTTAACATGGTGCTAAACAAAAGAGCCAATGAACAGAGACCTAATGAATTCGTGCATGCATGCTTACGTTCTATGGAGGAGGAGGACACAACTGGAATAGTTGCATCTTGCGCGAGTTTAGAACTTGACCAGAGCAAAAGGTGGTTTTCGCTCCTATTTATAAGAATCTACTCTTGAAGACTTGCTAAACGGTGCGTTTCTACCTCCGTGTGTATAAAACGAATCACGGTGAAAGCTAGGGTTTAGGGTTTAAAAGCTTAGAGCCTCCAAGAGTCCAAGCAATAGATCAGGCATTGCGCAACTCAGTTCTGTGATTGATCCTGATATGTAAGCCCTCTTTGTTATCTTCCTATTTCAAAACTTGGGAACTGTGGAATTTACCTTCGATGTTATATATGATATTTAACTGCCTAATATATGAGATCATTAGATGTGCTTGTCGACGGGAATATCTTATTGCTCCTATCTGTTTTGTATTTCACATCTCAAGTGCGTTATGTCAGTTTCTGTCGCTCATTTTGCTTCGCGCCATTTGTATTTGATGATTGGCTTCACAAACAATATTTCAATAGTTGTACAGTAAACTGTATCCCTGGCATATTTAAATTCAGTCTCCCAATGTCGTATCTTCAATATTTGATACTCATTGTAACATGGGTGTTGAAATTATCACAATCCTCTGTATTATGATACGATTCTGATTTTGCAGGCATGATCTCGGTAGATGTTATTTGTTAGTCGTTAATTGTAGTTATGTGTTATTATCAAGCTGTGTTGGAATCCTTGGTGATGGGTGAAATGTTATTTTGTATTTGAATAAGCTTATTTTAAGCGATTTTACGCTATAGGGAATAGATACGTGAGTAGTTTTATCTCATAAGACAAACTCTTTTTTTTTATTGTATTCCAAGCATTCTTCTGTTGATTCATTTGGGGATGGTTGATTACTTCTTCAAGGTTGTTAGTAGCTTCAGAACATACTGTATCGTCCTGTTAATTTCTAAATCATATGGGTGTTTCAAATTTAAGTATGAAGAAAATATAAGGATGTTGCTAAATATATGTCAGAGTATAGGTGTATGTGAAAACTCAGAAGCCGAGAAGGATGAATAAAATATCTGGAGAAGCTATTTCATCAAGACAAGTCTCTGCTTCAAAAGCTGTAAGAATCCTCTCAAACTTCACATCTGCAGAGAATGGTGCTTCAAAGGCCATTAACGCGTATCTTCACCAGGCCTCTCTTTCTTTGAATGAACTGAATCATCATCATAAGGAGTCCAAATTGCTACAGTTACAGTCTAATCAAAAGCACAAAGTGCACAAAATTGTGTAAAATGTTATTCACATAGCTGAGATTAGTGAAGAGCTAAATAATAGGGCGGTCTATCTAAAAACAGCCTTATAAGAACCAGAAGTTTGAGTCCACAGAGCAAAAAGGCGTTGGTTCTTTGAAGAACTCATTGATGGAGCCGGGTATAATGCAGGAAATGAGGTTGATGGTAAGATTGAGAAACATAAGAAAAAGTGAGGAAAAAATTATCAGCAAATTGAGGTCTGGAAGATGATTAATCAGTTGATGAATGCTCAGGCAGGTGGGTATTGTTGATTAGTGTTTTTTCTGTATTGTTGAGATTATTGGATGAAAAACAAAACCTGAGTCCCCAAGCTTGAATGGCCAATCAAGACTAGCCTAGACCTAGTTCTTCCCCCCCCCCCCCCGGGGCGGTAGATTCAAAAGTTGGTAGTACTATGTAGTTGAATTGGCTTAGTCTTTCTAAATAAGATTAATCATTGTTTCAAGTAGCCTATGCTTTGTTTGACGTTTCAAAATAGTCTTGAATTGAATTATGTTCTTTTTTCCCCCATGGTGAGAAGTGCAAATAATTAAGCTATGGCGGGCTTCAAAGGGACTAGGGCTCAACCGACGGTCCGACAGACATATATAGTCTCAATGTGGGCATTATTTAGAAAATTGAAAAAATTATTTAATCATATCACATAATATATAGGGAAAATCCAAAAAAAAAAAGATAAGGGAAATAGGAAAAAAAGAATTCAGAGCAAAGAAATAGAAAATCACAAATCAGTCACTTTGTACTTCTTTTTTGTTTTATTACAAAAATACTATTTAATTCTAACAACACGAGACATGGGTATTTTAATTTATAATAAGAGTATATCAATTCAAAACTCCTACCTAAGTGCCTCTGTTGTTGTTAATTAAAATACTTTTGTTGTGAATTAGGATACTCGAGTTGTTAAAATTTAGTGATATTTTTGTAATTACACAAAAAAGTACAAAGTGACTAATTTGGGATTTTCTGATTTTGTTGCTTTGAATTGTCTTTTCCCTATTTCCATTTTTTTTTTGGATTTTCCCTACTA
>JBAGKO010000015.1:18375160-18390112 GCA_037177275.1 Acacia concinna | reverse complement strand
ATGGAGGTGGAAATGGAAATGGAGATGGAGGTGGAAATGGAAGTGGATGTGTGACAAATCCTAGGATTTGTATGCTATTTACATGCTTACTTGAGGCAATTAACATAAATAAGATGCAATATTGGTCCAATTGTGTAGCATTTAGTATCTTAGACTCTTAGGTAAAATTAGCATAGAGTTATGTCCAATTAGCCATAATTGTATATTGATTTGTATTAATTGATTTATAGAGCTATTTTATCCTTTTTTGTCGTAATTTCATTTGTAGGGTAGCTAGGACCAATCCGGAGGATCCTGGGCACAGTAAGCTGAAGCAAATAAGAAACAGAATCATCTTATGCTCGAAGGAACGCTTGGACAGAGGCAAAGCAGCCTCGAAGGAACGCTCAGGCAGAGGCAAAGCATCCTCGCCATGGTGCGGCGCGTTTCTACCTCTATTTTCTGCTGTCTCGGATCTGTTTTAGCCCAAATTCATTTCCCACACTTTAACCCGACTTCTAGCAGCTTAAAGGCACGAAATTAGGTCTTAAAAACTTAGTTTTTGTGAGGAAACTACCCGCAAACACTAGCTCTCTCATTCCATTCATTCCTCTCTTCTCTTCTCTTATCTTCTTTTATCTTCCATTTTCTTCTCATCACTTTCTACCTTCCTTCTTCCATGAATCAATAAATTTCCCACTGCTCTTCGGGGATGGTTTAATTTGCATTGGCTTGAGCTAAGGGAGCTTCAAAGGGGAGATCCATTCCATTTCTTTTCTCTTTATATTTTTGGTTTCCTAGATTTAGGTTTACCATTGATGCAATTGAGATTGGATTGGATGTTTAATTTGAGTTTGCTATGATTTTTGGGTTGTAATGAGGAATTTCAACTCATCAATTTTCTTAGTGTTCCCAATTTGACATTCATTTTGAACTCTTTTTACCTATTGTTTGTTTTGCTGGAATCACCAGGGTTGTGAGTCATGGTCATGTTTGGAATCCACGGTGAAATATAAATATATGTTAGGTCACGATTTAAAAATACTATATTAGGTGTATGGTTTTTTAATATTGACATTTTAGTATTTCAGTTTAATTTTATGGCTAGTCCCTTGTTGTGTCTGGACATTGCCTAAAGTGGAGGCCCTTTTCATGCAACAAGCCGCCACATTTTTAATGTTATATGCTTTTAGTGTAGGCCCATTTTTATGTTATATATTTTATGAAAATACTTAGGTGAAGCTTTTTATTTTATCAGGTTTTTTAATTAAATGTGATTAAATATCTTATTTTTTAATTATGATCATTTGATTATAAACTCAAATACAATAAATAGAACATATAATCTTATGTGATTGAAGAACCTGATAAGATGAATATAAGGAATTTGATGTAAATATGATGTTATTCTTTATATATATCTATATAGAGAGGAGTTTATATAAGTATATACACATCTCATTTAATTCATGACATAAAATAGAAATTTATTTAATAATTAACCATTATTAAATAATGGCTAGTTATTATTTTGATGTAATCAATTGATTTTGATGTATTAATGAGTGGATTTATTGCCATAAATTCACTAAAATTGGTAAGATATTATTTTATATTTACTACTCCATCCATCTCAAAATATAAGAGACATTTAACTCAATCTCTTTGTTCGAAATGACTGTTAAAAACAATAAGTATGTCAGAATTATTACTCATTTTTACTAAAATACCTTTATTAATGAGGAGATATGAAATAAGAGAGATAATACTCTTATTAAAGTCCACCACTCTTTCTCCTCCTACCCCTCTCTTTTCTCATTGAGAATGATAACTTTTATTATCAACATAAGTATTAATATATTGGTATTGAATAGAGGTAAAACTGAAAAAAAAAAAAAAGCATTAAAGTGCAAGAAATGTCTCTTATATTTTGGGATGGAACAAAGGTGATTGTTTCTCTTATATTTTGAAATAAAGGGAGTACTAATTATATCATTCCTTAATTTTCAAATTATACATAAACCCATGAATTTGAATGATGTATATATAGTCACAATCCCTTTGCAGTCAAAATACAAAATTTGACAAAACATTTTCAGGAATTGTGAAATTTGTGCATATTAATTTTTTTTAATGCTCTCTTGTACCTGTTACAGGTCATTTGTAAGTCGTACCTTGTCGAGTCAATTTATTTACTACATCAAATATTTCTTAAATTAATATATTTTTTTAAAGTTTTGCTTACTAAATTTTTACTTTTTCTATGTTTGCAAATTATTGTTAAATCTCTCTCCCCTTTCTCTTCCAACAAAAATTAAATATAATAAAATTGATAATGGTCATTAATAACCTCAAATGACTTAAATTTAGACCAAACTTTTTTCTTACAAGTAACTAGCATTAGTTAGACATTTATTTCACTTATTGTAACAACTTTTGAGGTATTATATTTATATATCACATTGTTTTAGTTTATAATGTACTTATACTGTATTCTCGTAAAATAAAAAAACATTAAATAGATAAATTTTTTAATATTTATCCTAGTTTATAAAAGGTACACATATTCTACCACTTTTCTTTTATTTTTTTACATTTACATCTCTCTCCCTCCTTTTATAAGTCAACAGGAATAAAATTACTTATATTAAAAAAAACTGACTTATAAATTGAAATAGAATAGTATATAAAAGTTTAACTAGGCATATTATCCTTGAGATATGGAACTACTTGATGACATAGGTCATAAGGTGTCTTTAAAAACTGTTATCACATAGTAAATGTAATTGTATATATTTCAAAATTCAAAAGTACAGAACCAGGAAATTTAGCATTTGTTTGGGACGGCGGTATTAAAAAGCTTCATAAATGAAAAAAGAAGAAGAAGAAGTTATGTGTAATATGATTTTAGGTCCCACCGATTTTTTTACGCCAAAGGTAAGCCATTTTAAAGTTCAAACTCCTTTTTTATTTTTATTTTAAATGTATATGTTTTCTTTAAATTGAAAACTTTTCAATTCAACCCTTAATATATTATCCAAACAAGTTTATGTTAGATTTATAAAACATATTGAAACACAAACATATTACATAAACTCATTCATTTACTACACTTTTAGTTTGTAAGAACCAATTAATCTTATTAGTTAATATCTCAAGTCAGGACACTTTTTCTTTGTATTACTGACTTTGATTTTAAATATTTTTATCTATTGCTAACTTTGATTTTAAATATAAATCCTAATTAACTGTTTTATAGAGATTAAAAAAATTAAAAAAATTATTTTAGAGTATTTATTTTTATCCTTTTCTTTCAAACTAATTTACACGACTTTTAAATTAATACATAATTCAATAATACATAACATATACTATATAATTAATGATGAATTTTGTATTTAGAAATATCAATTAATGTACACTATACATGTTTTTCCCTGTTTTTTTTATATTTTTAAATACTACCTCAATTCTAAATATAAGACTTATATGTCTTTTATTTATGAAAATTTAAGGAAGCTAAATAAGTTAGCTAAATAAATCATATGTTGTGTAATATTAGAATCTATCAATCTAATCTCTATTTTAAGTCATTTTTTACCAAAATTTTGATCCTTATTATAAATTCAATTTTAGGATATTAAATGATATTGTTCAAAGTTTGTCCCTATTAATTATAGTTAAAGGCGGGAAGAGAGTGGTAGGGGCTTTTCCACCCTTAACTTGGTTAAGAGTTCGATTACTGGTATTGGGTATGGAGTATCATTAAATTTATTTGCCATCTGTCATTTCCATAGAGGAACTCACAATAAGCAAAGAATTAGTCTTTGACTTATCGGGTTGGGGAATACCTTAATTTATCTTAAAAAAAATGGGAAAAGAGAGGCTTACATGCGGGTTCGATCCCGCTCCAATGTAATCAACATAAAAAAGGGGGGAGAGAGGAAAATTTTTTAAAAAAAGACCACATTCATAAACGAGGATGAAGTAAAGTTGTAAATTTGAGCCCTAATCATCATGTTAACTAATTCTCTTTTATATGTGAGAATTAGTTAAAAATACTTATAATAAATTTCAGAATGGTATACTATCAATTTATGCATCTAACATAATAGCTTAAAAAAAAATGATAAATATAGATATTTAAAATAACTTATTTATCTTTCTTAATAATCCCTCCGGTTCTATTATAAGATTCCTATCCATTTTTTTCTCACATATTTAATCATTTTTGTCATACCATCCCTTTCAATACTCTTTTAAATATAATTAGACACTACAATGATTTAATACATATACAAAGAGAAATTCTATTTTCTCCCCACTTTCCATAAAAACATATATAAGGAGAAATAATAGATCTAAAATGTTTTCAAACTACTTTACAAATTAAAAGTGTTTTTAAAATATCATGTAATATTATGATAATTAATTAATTTAATAATATTTTTGATGCCGCTAAAAAAGTATAAGGAGATGAGGGAGTGTCTCTTTAGAAGAAAAGTCAAACTGCATGTTTAGGACTTGGTAGTAATAAGATAAGGAGGTCAACTACAAACCGAACCAATACGCTGGTCCGAAACACCTGATTTGCTGGTCAATCTCGCACGGGTCTGCTGACCACTCTGCTTCACTGTCAGAAGAGTGGACTCCACCGGTTTCTGTATAAATTAAAGAGAAAACATATTTGAAACTACTTATATTTTCACTCAATTTTTAATTTAATGCTTATGTATTTTTTTCTCTTAATTAAATAATTAATTTTATTTTGTTAACACCATTAATTTTTGTAACTTTATTTTTTTTAATCATTATTAGTCCTTATATATAAGTTATTGGTATTTATATAATAAAATTAAAACATTTAATTAAGAAAAAAATATACATAGGTATTAAATTTAAAATTAAAAAAAAATATAGGTACCTCTAAATGTGTTTCCCTAAATTAAAAAAAACATCTCATAAATATACAAAATTTTAAAAAATAATTTACAGAAAATTGGTCAGTTTTAATTATTTTTTATTAAATTTTAATCATTATTTATTAATTTTAATCATTTTATTTTATTCATTATCTATTTAATTTAATCTCTTTTTATTAAATTTTACTTAAAATTCTTCATTTATGACTCATCAAATTTAAATCTTCTTTCAATATTCTTAATATTTATAAAGCATATATACGTGCCTTCCTCCCAATTATAAAACATTACCAGAGTTATCTTCTCTCTCTTTCGGTCTTTCCCATCCGTTTCAGAACATGTGATTTCCGTTTCCGGTTCACCACCTTTACAACCTCTTCTTCGTCAGATTCCAAACCGCCCTACAACGCATATTCAAGCTTCTTTGCTTAATCCTACCTTCTTTCATTTCAACCCACCAAGCTCAGCCATTTTATAATTTCTACTTTTAATTCTAAGTTCTAACAAAATGGCCATGGAAACCGCAAACACGGTTCCACTCTTTCTTCTCTCCATCTCCGTCTTCATCCTCTGTTTTCTCACTCTGTTTTCCCATGCAGCCATTTTCAACTCAATCACTCAGGACCAGTTGATCAGAGACGGCGACAGAGTCGTATCGCATGGGCTCAATTTCGAGTTGGGTTTCTTCGGTTCCCAAGATTCCCAGCGTCGATACGTTGGGATTTGGTACAACATCCCCGGACGGTCAGTGATATGGGTTGCGAACAGAGAAAACCCCATCGAAGACACAGAAGGAGCTATAACAATTAGCAAAGACGGCAACTTGGTCGTCTTGGACGGTCGAAAAAACACAGTCTGGTCCAGTAACGTGTCAACCTCACTCTCGAGAAACCAGTCGAAAGCTATTCTCCGGGACGACGGAAATCTTATTCTTTCGAATAGTGACAATAACAGAAAGTTATGGCAGAGTTTTGAGCATCCAACTGATACATTTATACCAGGTATGATTGTGCCAGTAGATGAAACAAGAGGAGACGTACGTTCTTTTTTGTCTTGGAAATCTGCTGACGATCCTTCACCTGGGAACTACACAATGGGAATTGATCCTCGAGCGGCACTTCAGATAGTGATTTGGGAAGGAAGCAAAAGGAGATGGAGAAGTGGGTATTGGGATGGTAGAATATTTACAGGAGTAAACATGACAAGTAGTTATCTTTATGGTTTTAGACTCAACATGAATGATGACCAAACCATGTACTTAACATACAATCCATTGAATAGTTCTGAAAAGGTAAGGTTTCAGATAGGTTGGGATGGGACTGAAAGGGAGATGATTTGGGAAGAAGGCGAGAGAAAGTGGAATACTGTGGAAAGAGAGCCTTATAATGAATGTGAAATTTATAACAAGTGTGGGAATTTTGGGGTATGTTTTGTATCCTCTTCACCTACCTGTAAATGCTTAAAGGGGTTTGAGCCAAAGGATTGGGACCAATGGCAGAAAGGGAACTGGTCAGGTGGGTGTAAAAGGAGAACCTCATTAAAGAATGAGATCAAAGCTAGTAATGGAACGGAAAAAGATGTTGGAGAAGATGGATTCTTGGTGATGAAGTGTTTGAAATTGCCTGATTTTGTAAATTTGGTGGCTTATAGTAACTCTGACATTGAAGTTGCCAGAGAGAATTGTGAGAATCATTGTGTTTCCCAGAGTAACTGTACTGCTTATGCATATGTTATTGGAATTGGATGCATGATTTGGCATGGGGAGTTAGTCGATATTGACCACTTTGAAAATGAAGGAAACATGTTGTTCATCCGCCTTTCTGCTTCTGAATTAGGTCAGTAGAAAACATCCCTCTCTATCTTTGTTTTAATCAAAAGATTGAATTTTTTTCCTGATGACTTGAGTTTATCCCCTGATTCATGTCTCTTAGGTAGTGTTAGTAAAAAGACTAAGGCAGCGATAATAGCAGCAGTTATAGCAGGATCTATCTGTCTAGGAATATGCGTGTGGCTAGGATGTATATTTCGAAGAAAACGCAAGGGTAATACTTGTATTTTCCTAAAGTTTTTATTTATTTATTTTCTAATCCGTTTTGAATGAGGGAAATCATGATTGGTTATTAGTATTAATTACAATTACAATTTCCTCAGCTTCAGGAGACGAGAATGATGATGTGCCCATATTTGTTACAAACAAGAGTAGGGGGTCTTCAATAGATGTTTCTGGATCAACTGAGTTTAGTTTAGAAGGGAATAAACTAAGTGGACCAGAATTACCATTCTTCAATTTCAATTGCATTGCAATAGCCACAAACAAATTCTCAGAAGAGAATAAACTCGGACAAGGCGGATTTGGTCCTGTGTACAAGGTAACAGTACTCTGCCTCACCTTTTGGAAATACGAGGTTGAATAAAAAACCATGAACTCAGAATAGTTTATCGTTCTGCCATTGACAGGGAAAGCTTCCAGGGGGAGAAGAAATAGCAGTCAAGAGACTTTCGAGATGTTCGGGCCAAGGATTAGAGGAGTTCAAGAATGAGATGGTACTCATAGCCAAACTACAACATAGAAATTTGGTCAGATTATTAGGATGTTCCATCCAAGAGGAGGAGAAGTTGCTGGTATACGAGTACTTGCCAAACAAAAGCTTGGATTGTTATTTATTTGGTAAGTTTCTTCTTAGTTAGTTAACCTTGCCTTTATGTTCTTGTTTACAATTAAATTTTGTTAGTAATGAAGAGAAGTAAAACACTAACCACACATTGTCAGAATAATTGGTCTGTTTTGATGTTCTTCTTCTTACCCTTTTCTGGCAAAATCATGGCAGACCTAGATGAGCAGAGAAATTTAGGCTGGAAAAAACGGTTTGAAATCATTGAAGGCATTGCAAGAGGGATAGTTTATTTACACAGAGATTCTAGACTTCGAATCATTCATCGTGACCTAAAAGCAAGCAATATTTTGCTAGATGAAAACATGAATCCAAAAATTTCAGACTTTGGTTTAGCCAAAATATTTGGAGGAAACCAAAGCGAAGCCAATACAAAAAGAGTTGTTGGAACATAGTAAGCATGCTTTCAATCGGTTTAATATATGTTCAATTGTAAACTTATAACTACTGTACTAATAACCACATAACATTATATTTTCAGTGGTTATATGGCACCAGAATATGCAATGGAAGGTCTCTTTTCAGTGAAATCTGATGTTTACAGTTTTGGTGTATTGCTACTTGAGATTGTTTCTGGTCGTAAGAACACAAGCTTCCGTGATAAAGATGGTTCAAGTCTCATAGGACATGTGAGTAACATACATATGCTGCTTTTTTTGTGTACTTGTCTGATACAACTTGTTCTGTGAAAGGTGAATTGCATAATGAGAATGTGGAGAATGTGGTTATGTAGGCATGGCATCTATGGAATGAAGAGAGAGGGATGGAGCTAGTGGACCCCACAATCCGAGATTCGGTGCCGATAAGAAAAGCTTTGAGATGGATACAGATAGGGGTGTTGTGTGTGCAGGATTGTGCGGGAGAGAGACCAAGCATGTCCAATGTGGTTCTGATGTTAGAGAGTGAAACAATGGCCCTTCCAACTCCCAGACAACCTCTGCTGATTTACACGAGTTCTGAGGATAAACAAGTTCATATGGAAGAGCCTCTTGTTGACGTTTCCTCAAATGGTTTGACTATAACAATGGCTCTAGGCAGATAGCAGAATTTCATCTTTCTCCTCTTTTTTTTTTTGCCTTTTTGGCTCATCACAGAATTGAGCTGTCTTAGATAGCACTGAGAGGACACTAGGTTAGCCCAAATTGAAAGAGATATGTATGTAGAGACACACTCTTGATTATAAGAGTTAATTGACTTTTTTATAGAGAATTTTAAAAAAATTAATTATATTACTTAATCATATTATATGTTGTGTTTTATTACATTATATATTAATTTATTCTTCAAACAATATAGTTTGAAGAAAAATACTAAATTTTAATGTCTTAAAGTTTTGTAATTAGTTTTATCAAAATTCTCTAAAAAAAAGTTAACTGACTTTTATAATTAGGTTCATATAAAGTATTAAATATGGTAGGTTCTTTGTATTCATACATTGATTGGATTTGAGCAAAGTGGTTTGGATTTGCATGCAAAATTTTGGAGGGTTTTGTTTGAGGAATGAATTAAGGAAGACACAAGTCATCTCCCACGAAAAGAATGGCACAGAAAACTACATGGCATCTTCAAGATTGCTTAAGCAGCCCAAAGTTTAATTTGCTGATTTCTTACTCATATTAATCATGTTTATCACATGAAATTAAACATGTTCAAATCACTGCCCTATGGATGTGAATGTACTAACTGTAACTGATCTTTCTATAGTTTGTGTGAGTGAGAGAAGGTAGATATTTATCCTTTTTATAAGAAAGTTGACCTTTAATAGAAAGGTTAAGAAAAATAAATAAATTGTATTAAAGTATTTATATTTATTATTTTTCTTCAAACTAATTTTCCTGTCTTACAAACTACTTCTAATATGTAATATAATGATAAATAATACATGCTATGATTAAGTTATTTATTTAAAAAAGGAGTAACTCTAATACACTGAGCCTTTTTTTAAAGGAAAAAAAGATATAAAATATTACTCTCCCTAATTCATTTTAAATATAAGATATAATTTTCATATTCCTCAATTTTTATTTTAAAATTCATTTATATTGATGAAATAATAAAGGCGTGTTTTAGAAAGTACATATATGTTAACTAGCATCCTTAATGATCAGGTTAAGTCAATATATCTTATATTAATTGTTGAAGAGAATATTAAAAGTGAAATGATGGTCAACAAGGCTCAAAAAAATTAAGATGAGCAGCATGAGTTCGACTAGAAGGACGAAGACCCAACAACTAAAGACAGCAACAGAAACCAAAAAGAAAAATTACATATGGCTCAATCTAGAACTCAAAAGGGAATTAATAAATTGTCAATTGGGGCTTATACCACGAACCTAATACAAAAGAAACACATCCCACAGTCAATCTTCACCACCTTTTCTGCTCTGTTGCCTATCCATCTGACGGCTGTGGTCACATAGCCATCCATCATGGTTACGAATAAAATAAAAAAACTGCAACGTAACTGTGTAAAGAGTTAATTAGCAATTTATCCCTGAAAATTTTTAAAGAGGAGCAATTTTAATTCTAACATTTTTCCCACCTTCAATTTCAGTTCTAATGTTATTTATTTAGGATAATTCATATCCTCACTAACAGATCTGTTAAGTTTATTGTTAAGTGATGTTTGTTAACAAATGATGAGGTCATTTGACTGATGAGGTGGATAAAATAATATAAAGATATGAATTAATAGATTTGTTAAGTTGACTGTTAAGTGTCATATATGACTGTTAAGCAAAGTTTATTGATCACTTAACGTTATTTATTTAGTGCAATTCACATCATCATCGTGTTCTTTTATTCAGCCCATCAGTCACATGGCCTCGTCATCGGTCAACAAATCTCATCACTGGACCATCCATCAGAACCCTGGAAGGATGAAAATCAAATGTAGAGAATGCTACAATAGAATATAATGCAGTGATACGCAGTTGAGAATGGAATGGCTTATCAATTAAGCCAACCAAACATTGAAATGGAAAAAAAAAAGCTCCTATTAAAAAAAAAATCACTTACGACACCGTTATTCTAAATGGAACCAGTTATGGTGCTATTGAAAGGATAGACACCATCTACTTGTCCAATTTGGATTACTTAGAATATTTTTAAATTGTTATTTTTTAAAAAAATTATTTTAATATGTAGAAAATTTTAAATTAAGATAATATCTTGATTAACATTTTTTAAAAAAGTGATTTTTGTATTTAAAAATCACCTCTAAAAAATATTAAATTTAAACGGTCCATGCACTGGTTCCTATTTCAAACACACTTTCCCTTTGAAAACTAACATGCTCCATCTATTTCTTAAGTCACTTAAATTTTTTTCAAAAAAAATAAGGAAGTTAAATAAGTTAATTACTTATAGCATATATTGTGTATCATTATATTAAAAATTATTTTACAAGTTAGATAAATTAGTTAATTATAGCATATATTGTATATCATAAAATTATAAATTAATTTATAATTAAACAAATTATTTTAGAGAATAAGAAAAATATAAATATTTTAAAATAGTTTATTTATCTTCATTAATTTCTCAACAAAAAAAGTCATATTTGCAAAAAAATATTACTAACAAGAGTAGGGAGGTAATTTCACACTTAAACTTAATTTCAGTAAATTCACTTATAACCTGAGAAATTTCTTATGAGACTTTTTACAAATATCTCTAAATTTTGGAACAGTAATGTCATTTTTCCTAATTTCCTAACTAACAGCATCCAATGCCTAGTTGTTAATTATGAGAAAGTCAAATATGCAAATATGCAATGTTTTTCCTATTCAGCAGGATAAGAAATGACAAAACTTTCATTAATTAAATTATATTTCTTATCATTTTCATTTTCTAGTCCGGAAACATACGTTGCTTCAGTAAATAGATATACATCAAAGATCAACATACATATATTAATTCAGGTAAAAAAATAATAAATATATGAATTGCTTCCCATTCCACGATTCCATTAATTGCATACTTTTTTTTTTTATAATCCATTTTTTTTGCTTTCGCAAGGTATCCCTAACTTGGTAGGTTAAGGACTAATCCCCCGCTCATTATGGGTTCCTTTATGGAAAAGACTGATTTTTTTCAACTTTCTGTTTTTTGAACTCACACAGAGATTCATCATAATGATGTAGGCCAAATAAATTTTTAGTGAATTTTTGAATCTATCTGTTATAAAATAAAATGGAGCTGAAAAAGAGCAGAATAAAACTTTTAATATCATATATATTCAAAATACTTATTCAATTTTCTTTTGCTCTGCTTGACTTAAAGGGTGTTAGCTAGCTACAACTTGTGGGAACTTTTTTTTTTTTTTACACAGTTGGAACATCAATTTCATGATTGTACCAATTTTCTGAAAGACTTGCAGAAAGATTTGAAGGTCACTGATATCGCTGATTTTTTCTTTTTTTTTGCCTGCACTCTGAAAATTATGATACCATGTAAGATTTAAATTGATACAATTTAACTGCACAATAATTTACTTAAACCAACTTAATAAGTACGATAGATTGGTATTAATTAAAAATTTATAGAGTAAAATAATTTTCATGGAGTGATCAATGATTAGTGTCCTTCAAAATCACTTTGCAAGTCTTTGACCTAGGTTCCGTTTGGTTTTAATCCCGAAACATTAGTTTACGTGGATTGAGAAAAAACTCATATCACATGTTTATCTTATAATCCGTAAAAATCATTTTTAAAAACTAATTCAAACAAACTCTTATTGTTCTTTGGAAAATTCGGTAGAAGCATGAAATTGATATTTCAACTTGTTTGTAACCCCACTCTGAACAAAGTAGACCAACATTTAGAAAAAAAAATATTTCCCAACAATAACATTAATTTATTGATCGATCTTTCAGAATTGAATCATATATACTTATCCAAAGCAACGGGAAAAAAATTAATCACGTGTAGTAGTGTACTAAGTCTTCTTTATATACACACACACACACACACACACACACATATATACATATATATATATTATCTACTCTTAGGGGTGTGTAAATTTGGGATCGAAACTGAGATTTGTCACTATCGGTCCCAGTTAGACACCGGGATTTGGGTTTTCCTGAAATTGGGATCAGATTTTCCAATCCTGGAATTTTTCTATTTTGTTATTAAAAATAATCATTTACAATTAATAATACCATAATAATTATATAAATTAATCTAAATTTTAGAAATAATGTTTATTGTTATTATTTTTATATAATATATAGTCAAGCTTAGTATCACAACACAATATATATAGTTTAATTCAAATTAAAGATGTTATACACATATTTTGTAAAAATAACTTAATTAATATATGTAAGAATACACAAGTAAAATGATAATTTAATTTATAAAATAAAAAAATAAAAAACTGAGACCAAGATCACCAAAAGTGATCCCGGTCGTGGTCCTTATCTCAGCCGGAATAAAAAAAAAACTGATCCCTGTCTCAATCTCTGCCGGAAGTAGGTATTTTTCCCCTTTTACTCCTTTATTCATTGCATCCTCCTTAAAATGCCTAAACTTATAACCTCCTGTTGCAACAAAAAAAAACTTTAAAGAATTCGTTTGGTGTGGAGGGAAATTTTAGTAAGTTCAGTTTTAAAAAATTGGAAGACCAAGTTTAAAAATTGTAATTAATTTTTCTCATTATTAAAACTTTTTTCTTCCCTCCACTTCTCTCGTATTAAGCATACCCTTAGAAAAGTGCTCAGTACTTTTTTTAATTAGAAATATGAACTCCATTATCAAAACAAAAAACTGATGGAAAAATTGCGTTTTGGTCCCAACTAATAGAATATACAACAAAACGGTCTCGTAAAATCGCGTAATTGCAAAAAAGTCCCATGAGACTTTTTTGCACTTAATTCCTTAATAAAATAATAATTTCTCCCTCTCCCCTCTACTGACATGACTGATGCGTCTGACGCTTCAGTCAGCCCCCCTCTCTCTCCCTTCATCGACAACTTAGTGTGTTTCAATTGATAACTCAGTATGTTTCCATTAATAACTCAATGTGCTACCATTGACAACTATAGCTCACTCTCTCTCTTTCCCCCTATTGACAACTTCATGTGCCGTATTGACAACTCAACGTATTTCCATTGACAACTCAGTGTGTTTCTATTGACAGACTCTCTCTCCCCCCCTCTCCCCTATTGACAACTTAGGGTGTTTCCATTGACAACTCAATGTGCTACCATTGACAAATATAGCTCACTTTCTCTCACCCCTATTGACAACTTCTTGTGCCTTATTGACAACTCAACATGTTTCTATTGACAACTCAGTGTGCTACCATTGACAACTATAATTCACACACACTCTCTCCCCTACTGACAACTTTATGTGCCCTATCGACAATTCAGCGTGTTTCCATTGACAACTCAGTGTGTTTCTATTGACAACTCAGGTGCTACTATTGACAACTCAATGTTATAGCTGTGAGTTATAATTGTTAATGAAAACATGCTGAGTTGTCAATGGAAACACGCTGAGTTGTCAATGGAAACACTCTGAGTTGTCATGGGAGAGGGGGGAGAGAGAGTGTGTAGGAGACTAACAAGTTGGTCAGACTGTGTCAGACAGACTCTCTCTCTCCCCCCCCCTCTCCCCCTCTCCCGATTGACAACTTATAATGTTTCCATTAACAACTCAACAAGTTTCCATTGACAACTCAATGTGCTATCATTGACAACTATAACTCACTCACTTTCTCTCCCCTCTATTGACAACTTCATGTGTTCTATTGACAACTCAGCATGTTTCCATTAACAACTCAGTGTGGAACTTTTTTGCAATTATGCAATTTCACAGGATTATTTTATCGTATTTTCTATTAGTTGTGACTAAAACTCAATTTTTCTAAAACTGGTCCATTTACAGACACTAAACCAAACCAAAATAAAAGCATGAACTAAACTATGGACACATGAAATATAACGAGACACAGCTACAATCCAAAACTAGATAACAAACAAAGCCTAAACCTTGAAGGTTGACAATAGCCAACATGTACTTAATTTTTTTTTCCTTTTGTTCGTTATGCAAATTGCATTGTTTACTAGATCAACAAGAACGATCATTTGGTTGAATAATTCAAAATGTATTTAATTTTATATTAAATTATGATAATGTTCAATGTAAAATCAATCACCAACATCCACAAAGGGTTAATTAAGATTAAAAAGCCCATCAACTTCTAATACTAAGCCCCCTTCAAATTTACTAAGACAGACGTCTTCCTAGGCCATATGATGAACCCTTCGATGAGACTCAGTTGTCCCCTATAGAAAATTACGATATTTCTTATCTATATCATCACACACACTTACTGGTAATAATGTTGATAGTATAGTATAAGC
>JBAGKO010000015.1:18346244-18375060 GCA_037177275.1 Acacia concinna | reverse complement strand
CTGAAGAATGCATGGAATGGTTGCAGAAGGATTTTTTTGTATGTACCCAGGGGGATTATACCCAGGGTTACAATGCTGTCATAGGATAAGATAGTTTCAAGCTGTAGCTTGCCTTGTTTATTCAAAAAAAAGACTTGTGTTCCTTTTTTAGTGATACCAACAGCAAACAAATGAGCAGGCCGCCATTTAGGATAATCATGTTTAGATTAACTTTTAAGAATAATTTTCACAAATTTTAAAGTAGGTATGTTGTGAAAAAATGTTTATCTCAATAAATCTAAATTTCAATCCTAGTTTTAGAGGTTTCAAAACCGACCTCACTCATTTTAAAACTCTTAAACCAGAGGAGTCCATCGATATTTGAAAATACTAGTATTGTATAATAGTAATTAAATAATTATACCAATTTTTATTATTCCAATCCAAAAAATCAATATTCAAACACAAACAACTCCCTTTTCCATGTTCAAACTAGAAATGACAGAGACCAAGAAAAACAAGTAAAGACACAATAGCCACCAGGCAGTAGGCACCGTCAGTTGCCTCTCTCAGTCAGTCCACCTATCCATACTTTTCCCTCTTATATTGTCTTCTTCTTCAAGAATTCATCATTTACTTAAATCTTACTTTCATCCTCAAACCTCTCTCTCTCTCTCTCTGACATGGGAGGTTTTCCTAACCTCCTCTGTTCCTTCTTCTTCTTCTTCTTCTTCTTCACCACAGTCGTATCACTCTCACAGGATACCTTAACAGCGACTCAAACTCTCGCAACCAACCGAACCCTTTTGTCACAGAAGCAAGTTTTCGAGCTGGGTTTTTTTCGTTCAAGCAGTTCCAAATGGTTTCTGGGAATCTGGTACAAGAATATTGAGGGAACAGTGGTTTGGGTCGCAAACAGAGGTACCCCACTTGAATATCCCGGAATTCTCAAGATTGGAGACAGAGGAAACGTTGTTCTTTTAGATCAAACAGGAAATTCCATATGGTCCACAAATCAAACCGCATCTTCGCCTTCAAACCCAGTTCTTCAACTCTTAGATTCAGGGAATTTGGTCCTCAAAGAATCAAACCAGAACGACCCCACAAAGTATCTATGGCAGAGCTTCAATTACCCAACAGATACTCTGCTACCGGGAATGAAACTGGGCTGGGACTTCGACACCGGAATCGAGAGACACATAACGTCGTGGAGGTCCACCGGAGAAGACCCCTCCACCGGAGATTACTCCTTCAAGATGAATTACCATGGCCTCCCCCAAATCTTCCTGTTAAACAAACAGAAAATAGTGTACAGAAGTGGGCCGTGGAACGGGGAGAGATTCAGCGGAGTTCCCGAGATGCAACCGGGCACAGATTCCATCAAGTTCACATTTTTCGCCGACGGACATCAAGTATACTACTCCTTCTCGATCGGAAACCAATCATTATTCTCGAGGCTCTCCGTGAGCTCCGACGGAGTGCTTCAGAGAATGACATGGATAGAAAGCACGCGAGTTTGGACCAAGTTCTGGTACGCTCCGAAAGACCAATGCGATTACTACAAACAGTGTGGTCCGTTCGGAGTTTGTGACGCGAATGCTTCGCCGGTGTGCGTGTGTATGAGAGGGTTCAGGCCGAAGAACTTGCAGGCGTGGAACCTGAGAGATGGGTCCGATGGGTGCGTGAGGAACACAAAGCTGGATTGCGAGGGAGACAAGTTCTTGGAGATGAAGAATATGAAGCTGCCGGACACAACATCGGTGATCACAAACAGAAGCATGAACATTGTGGAATGTGGGGATTTGTGCCTGAAGAATTGTAACTGTACAGCGTATGCGAACATAGAAATCGGCAATGGCGGAAGTGGGTGCGTGATGTGGAGTGACGATCTCATTGACATAAGGCAGTATCCTGGAGGTGGACAGACTCTGTTTGTCAGATTGGCGGCTTCTGATGTAGGTATGTATGTATGTATGAATCCATGTTCCTCCTTTCCTTTCTTGTCTGTTAAAAGTGAATTTTGGTCTTACATACAATATTTGTTTTCCATATTTTTATTTATTTAAAAATTAATTTATCTACCTTATAAAATAATATGTACATAAAAATATTCAAGGATGTTATAATTAGCTAATTTAATAAGCTCTCTTAATTTATATAATTTAAATTAAGAAAATGTTTATAAATATAAAAAAAATTATCTTCTGCTTGGAACTAAAATAAATTCTTAATTGAGTCATAAATTAAGGATGAAAGGGAGCATTATGCTTCCTAAACTCATTTAGTTTAGCAGTGAATTTTAGTCTTAAATATAAAATATTTTTTTATCTCTTATATATATATATATATATATTATTTATAAACTTGTATGTTTTCCGAATTTTATATAAAAATATTTAAAAGAGGTCATGTCGCGCATCATAAATTAATTTATTTAGTTTCAATACTTTATTTCAGTTAAGTAAATAGGTCATATATTTATTTATAATGAAAGGAGCATCCCATCTGTTTAATGTTTAGAGAATATTTTAAATTTGTTTTTGGTTTGGTGGTGTGGGTCGAAGCATGGATAAACATTTTTTGTGGTTTTGAAGGGAATAGAATGGAATGGAAGAATTGGGTGGTGTCATTGATAAGATAGGTTCAGATCAGAGGTTATATTAATTTGGATGAGTTTTAATAAAGTTGGGAGCTTTAGCAAATGAACATAGAAAGCATTCTTATCTTCTTCTTCTTTTTTTCTTTCGGCAAACGAAAGCTATCTTATCTGTAATGTATTGAATTGATAGTCATGGAATAAAATTGGCAATTTTATTAATATATTGTAAATAGTAAATTTTTTTTACCTAAATACTATAAAATAAAAAATATTTATCATATACTGCACCTAAAAAATTGCCCATTAGAAGGATGATTTTAAAATTGTGAAGAAATCACCCACCCAGTGGAAGGTAAATCCAATATGGATTTATAAAATGATTAAGTTGTATTGATAAAATATTTTCTTTTTATAAAGTTCTCTCAAATTCTTTTTATTTAGGAAGATTAAAAATGTTCTTATTTACTTAGATTTATAAAATAAAGGGTGGATGAAAATAAACAAATATTGAAATAGAGGGAAATTAATTGTAACTCTTTTTATATCTAAAAAAGAATTAAAAATAAAGCAAAATAAATAGGGTATTCAGTTATAATTTTAACCCTAAACTCAAAAAAAAAAAGACGGTGGAGGATTTGTCAAAAAAAATATGAGAGAGAGAAAGAGGCAAATCCCCACTAGGTGGGCGATTTACTTCTCTCTCTCTCCTATTAAAGAGGGTGAAAATTGTCTTCTTATTGAGCGATTTTAAGTGTAGTATATATGTAGATATTTTTTATTTTATAGTATTTAAGTAAAAAAATTTACTATTTACAATATATTAATAAAATTGCCTATAAAATTATCACTTCCTCCGGTTCTAATTATAAAGACCTTTTAAAGAGTCTTAAGAAAATTTTAAAAAAATTAATTACATTATTTTAACATTTTAAAATTTTCCATTTTTTTTTCAAATTATGTTGTTTGACCTATGAACTGTAATAAAACACAATATATGATATGATTAAGTAATTAAATTTTTTATAATTTTTCTATGATTTTTTAAAAGACCTTTATAATTAGGATCGGAGAGAGTATAATGTTCAGACTATTTTTTTTTTATTCTATAGGCAATAAAAAGAAGAACTTTGTGATTTTGTTTATTTAAAAAAAATAGGGAAATGGGAAGTAAGGAACTCTAGACGTGGCCTGTAGTCGTATATATGAAGGCAAGACTCGTTTTGTCGTACATGTGTTAGGTAGATCACCATGTGCTTTGCGAGTGAATGTGACAGGCCAATTAAAATTTTGTACATGTCATTGAAAAAAGAAATTTGTACATAATGAAAATTGAATGAAAAATGGAAGCTATTTCATAGAATACCAATATTAAATTATTTTTTTTTGCCAAAAATAATTTTGTATTTATACATTAGCAAATCCACATTACATTTGAGTTTTGAATTTTTTAAGAAAATGATAAAATATCAATGATTTGAAATTAATACTATGAATATATATATATTCATCATTGAAAAATTATGAGAAAAGTCTCATTATAAATTAATCATAATTAATATTGGCATTAAGAGATATAAATGTGGGCCGCGAAGGGGACAGAAGGTTACAGCTGCCCCACGTGGCAGGAAAGAATTGGGGGGGTCCCATTTATACATCAGGACACCTCTTCAATTCACAAACCTAGCACCCAAGTGTTGAAGCCCCCAATTTAATACCCCTGAACTATGAAGTGGGATAATATTTGAAGAATTTATTGGTCTCAAATATTTGTATTTTGGGTATAAAATCCTATGAAGTTTTACTGCTTTCTTTTTTTTGTTTAAAAATCATATAAAATTTCTTTTTACAAGTTTTTCTTTTTGAAGTTTTTCATGTGTCAAACTGATGTGATATTTATTTGTTTAAGTGCAAAATCACTTAAAATAATTCATTGTCGATAATTTCACTCACTCACATCAATTTGAAGTTGTCAGGCCACATTGGGTTATTTATAAGTCCCAACTGGCTATTTTTTCTTTTTTTGGTGAATTTTGAGTATTGTCCACCATAAGATTGGATTTTAGATGCGGTTTAAGTTTTTTATAACTCAAATAACACCAACCACAATCATAATGACTTTTCTCATCGTAAGGCTGTGAGTTTGAACTTTTGTGAAGGCATAATGGATGGGTGTGACTGAGTCATGACCAAAAAATAAAATTGAATTTCATGTATTAAAAAAGAGAAGGAAGACTTTTTTTTAAAAAAAAAAAATGCCTTTGCTTTAGTAGTAAATTGGCCCCGGGAATAATTGCATAATTGAAGACTTCTTAAAGAAACATGTGGACCCATAAAATTTAAATGTTTGGGTCTGAAGTGCGTCTTTTTTGGGCCGCCTTTGTTGACTCCGAAGTCTTTCCTCGTTGGCTTCTCTGGTTTTATGGGTGGGATTAGGTGCCCCTCTCAACGCCCACTTCATATCTTTCAAAATTTAAATTCACAATTTCTTAAAAAAAAATAAAAATCATCTATTCATAGATTCAAAGTTTCTATGGATAGAAGTTAATTTTTTTAAGAAAATGATAATTATTGATTGTGATATTTTATACAACAAATACTCCCTCCAGTCCTCATTATAAGAGCCTGTTTACTTTTTTGGAGAATCCCAAGAAAGCTAATTACATTACTTAATTATATCATATATTGTGTTTTATTCCATTATATATTAGTTCATAAGTCGAACGATATAATTTGAAAAAAAAACGATAAATTTTAATGTCTTAATATAATATAATTAGCTTTCATAAAATTTTCTTAGGATGCTTTAAAAAAGTCAACGGGCCCTTATAATTAGGACTGGGGGAGTAATTTATAAGAACAGTTGCTAATTACTTCTTGTTGTTACCAGTTGTACTATTTACCATCTAGGGTAGGAGATTTACTGAATACAAAAACATTGAATTTATTCCCTTTTTTTCTTACCATGAATTTATATGTTCCTTTCTTGTTGCAATTCCTAATGTTTGGAGAGGAACATGAAGTGGGTATGTCTACTAACAATAATCATCTTCTCTAATATGACATAGCATCTGCAAATGCTTCTCACAACACAAAAGTAGTTAAGGTTGTTGGAATTACAGTTGCTGCTGCAGCTGTTATTCTACTTCTGGGATTGGCTCTCTTTTTCTTATGCAAGAAGAAGAAATCGCGACGCCTAATCAAAGTGAAAACAGAATACAGAGGTAATTATAATAAATCCACCGGCAATAATGCCTCAATATTAATGATGTTATGCAGCTAAGGTGTTTGTTAAAACGTTTTGCCTTTTTTGTGAGTGTAACAGGCTCCTTGGAGAGAAGCGAAGATTTGCTAATGACTGAGGGAGTGATTTCAAGTAACAGAGAATACTCATCCGAAAGGAACAAGATGGATGACCTGGAATTGCCATTGTTTGATTTTAATACTTTAAAAATGGCTACAGACAACTTTTCTGATTCAAATAGGCTTGGACAAGGTGGCTTTGGTACTGTTTACAGGGTAAGTTGTTTTACTAGTTGGCATTGGCAATATATCAATAAAGCAACTATTAAACTCCTGACATGAATCATGGGGACTGCTATATCAGGGTAGGCTGGTGGAAGGACAGGAAATTGCTGTGAAGAGGTTGTCAAAAAGCTCTGTGCAAGGGGTTGACGAGTTCAAGAATGAGGTCATGTTAATTGTCAGGCTTCAACACCGGAATCTTGTTCGGCTGTTTGGTTGTTGCATTGAGATGGAAGAAAAGATGTTGATTTATGAATACTTGGAAAACAAAAGCCTTGATTCCATTTTGTTTGGTGAGATTGTCTTAATATTGTTCTGTATCATTTGACTTTGTCCAAGATTAAAAATTTACTCAAGTTTGTTTTATCTAATGATGATCTAGACAAGGAAAAACGATCTTTGTTGGATTGGCGATCGCGGTTCAACATTATATGTGGAACAGCCAGAGGCCTTCTCTATCTTCACCAAGATTCTAGGTTTAAGATTATCCATAGGGATCTCAAGGCAAGCAACATTCTACTCGACAAAGAAATGAATCCAAAAATATCAGATTTTGGGATGGCTAGAATTTTCACCTCTAACCAGTCAGAAGCAAATACAATGAGGATTGTAGGAACATAGTAAGTTTCATGATATCTCAGCTATTGTTGAGTTTAAGCTTGTAGGAAAAGAACCAATAGTGATTCTTTTTTAATAGTAAATATCAGTTTTCTCTATCTTCCAAACAACATGACCTCACAATTTATATGTTCCTTTGATTTATAGTGGCTACATGTCTCCTGAATATGCTATGGATGGAATCTTCTCGGTAAAATCTGATGTTTTTAGTTTCGGGGTATTGGTATTAGAGATAATTAGTGGCCAAAAGAACAGGGGATTCTATTACTCAAACAAGGAGCTGAATCTTCTCGGACATGTAAGTGAAGTTTCTACTAGTGCTGAGGTAGAACCTGATCATATCATCTTCTGCCGACAAAATATTCAATTTTTTTGTTACAGGCTTGGATGCTGTGGAGGGAAGGAAATGCTTTGGAACTAGTAGATCCATCCTCTGGTGACTCATATATAGAATCTGAAGTTCTTAGATGCATACAGGTCGGACTCTTGTGTGTCCAAGAGCGTGCAGAAGATCGGCCAACAATGTCTACCGTAGTGTTGATGCTGAGTAGTGAAACTGCAACAATGGCACAGCCCAAGAACCCAGGATTTGCCCTTGGAAGAAATCCTGTTGAAACCGATTCTTCTTCAAGCAAGATAGATGAATCATGTACTGTGAACCAAGTTACAGTCACAATGCTAAATGCCAGGTAGTAGTAATGGAAGTATCCTTTTGGCATAATCTGTACATTCCCAAAGAAAAAGAAGTTTCAAACATTGTCTTCATGTTCCTTCTTCTTATGATAGTTGCGGAAACTGCAAGGTCTTTGCTGATCTTGTTTTGCTGTAACATTGTAGAGATACATTCATTAAAATATATTACTTTATCTTCATATAGTTTAACATCTAATTGTTTTATATGCCTGTGTAAAAGTAAAACATCTCTGGAAGTAATTCATCATACAATTTACAGTACCTAACAATTCTTTTGGTTTTTATTCAAAATGATCTCCATCAAATTAAGATATGTGCCAGAGTCAGACAATTTTTTTTTTTTTTTTTTGATGATTCCACTTTGTTTTCTCATATTCCGCAATTTGCCTTGTTAAGGATCTGGACAAGGTCAGAGAAAGCTCACTTAGAAATTACGTTACTGATTAGAGGATGTAACATAACATATAGTACATGTTGATGGGATATGCCTCCTAAGAACACAACACTTTTGTTGCAAAGATGGGAATGCCAAAATTGAAATGGTCCAAACTTCCTCATTCACAGTGGGAGCCTCTCAATAAAAGAAAAAAAAAATAATAGACTATTCTCACAGCTGTTTCTTGGCCTTCTTGTTTGAGAAGTTGTTTATCACAGTTAAAACTGTAACTGATTCAAAAAGAGGCATTGCTGGCTCTTTTGTCTTGATTTCGACACTTTTCATGGTACTTATGACAGACACTTCAAACATGTTGGACCGTTGCATGAGTATCATCTTGTTGCCTCGGAAGCTATCCTATGTCCTAAATGATTTCCTTCAACTGGACATAGTATTTAGATTAATATAAACTCATATGGGTGGTGGTTTTGTTGGCATTATACTTTAATTATCAGTATTATCACTCATGCAGTGTGGTATTATGTAACTAACTGTTAGTCTAACAAAAGAGAACTATTATGAGGTTCTACAGAAGGAACTTAATTAGCAAGAAGTCCGAATAACAAGTGAAGTGTGGTTGTTTCTTATACTAAAACTTGTCATAGTATTTACCCTTCCGGGCCCAAAGGACGTCTAATAACCTCTCACCAAGTTTTCTGATTAGGCCTTTAAACAAAAGCTCAAAGTAAATGAAACTTGTAAATGAAATGAAATTCTATTAAAATGCATACAGAATATATGGCATCCTTGCAGAGAAGCTTATCCAGAATTTCAGTCGAATGCTAATTGGTCGTCCGAAGGATAACCATGAAACAGTACTAGCTTAGAGAGAGAGAGAGAGATTAAATGCTGTGTGTGATGAATATTAGGTCCCTGTCTTAATCAGAAGAGTGGGAGCCATCCCCATTTATGGTTAGCTGAATCAGTGAAAGGTTGTTGCTATCGTACGTGCATCAGACTTCAGTCCAGAAAATGAAATACATGCTGTCATCATTATATGTAGTTATACAGTATAAGGATAAGTTATGCAGTAGAATATTTTTTTTCAGGCAGTTATTAAAAAAAGTGACCTGAAATTGAAACCTTGGGTGTGATTAAGCCAAATCCATTAGTTAGTTGCGTTTAGAGAAAGGAAGATGGATTCTGGCAGCAAAATATAAATTCTCATGTCATCATCACCTTTCACTCTTTTTTCTTAAAGTTTAACCCTTTGGACCACCTGGTTCCGGCCTTTATTTTTTGGATATATTGACAGACATCTAAGAAATTGATTCATCTAACTTAAGGTTTTGCGACATCCTTTCCCCAACAATCTTTTTTAATAAGGTGAAATTTGAACTCAGTTTCCAGTTCGCTCACTATATAGTCTAATCACTCACTTTATAGTCTAATTGGTTCCAGCCGTTTTTGTTTTTTTTGGATATATTGATAGGTATCTAAGAAATTGACTAATCCGAAGCAAAGTTTTGTGATATGGATGCTTTTTCCATTGATTCTTTTTTAACAAGGTGGAATTTGAACTCAGTTCTCTCACTTTATGGTCTAATGGTCCCTACTAGACTAAGTACCCTTAGATATTAGTATCACCTTCCAAGTTTCAGTGATCCAAACAAACAACTGCAAGAGTTATTTCAAATAAAAAACTGAACTGCAAAAGAAAAATCCTTAGATAATGAATCGGTTGGATTAAAAAAGGGGCTCTGAAATAGATGGGTTGTGCACAAAGGCTTACTAATAGCTGGCCCGCCAATCAGGACACCTGACCCATGAGTAGGTCCAACCCTACAAAATATTAGATTATTCAAACCAAGTGGTCCATAAAACATGCGTCTACATTCATAGAAATTGGAGGAGCTCATTGATCGCCAGAGAGAACAATTTTGTAAACGAGAAGCCAAAGAGAAGCATCGGTTGATGCACTACATACTAAGATAAAACTATTCAGAAAAATGAAAGCTTTATATTTATATATATATATATATATACCGTCACTTTGATTCTGAACTGGACCACCATTTTGTTAGTTGGTTTAAACATTTAAAAATTTAGATGAAGTTATAAATTTGTAGCAATATTATTCCAAAAATTTTAAAACGTAGCAATGTTAGTCTGTCCAATTTTTCTTAAAAAACAAAAAATCTAATGTTGACCGTTAACTTTTTTATGGTAAGGAGCACCAGGTTAACATCCCCTCAGCAAAAAGTTTCTAAAAAAATTTGCATCCAAACCTATAATGTTTGGATGAAGAGAAAATTAGAGGAGAAAGAAAATTAAAAAAGAAAACTTTTAAAAATAATAAGTTTCTTTAGGGTTTATAAAATTTTTTAGGAAGAATTACATGGAGGTACCAAGTAAGGAAATTAATATCAGAAAGGTTCCCATTAATAAATGAAGAGCTATTATTGACAAGTTAAGAAGTTATATTGACAAGCTGATGAGCTAACTGAGACTTATTAAAAAATTAATTTGCTCACTTAAGACCTCAATGTAATTCTCCTAAATATGGTATTTATTTTTTCTTAATCCTTTCTCTCCATCTAAAGACAGAGTCTTTATCACCTTAGGGGGTCCTGTTTGTTTACCTGTATAAACGACTCTAACGGCCTTACACATGGCACCTCTCTTGCATAACATTTCTGGCTTTTTATGACAAATACAAACAAACAAACATACATACCCAGAAACCCCACATATCCTTTTCTCCCACCATTATTATTAATCTTCCCTTCCTGAGCAGTAAGTCATGAGCACGTCTTCACTTAGCTTCTTTGAGGTTGAGGTTGAGGTTTCGGTTTCGTGGCCATTCTTATCCACACAAAAAGCAAAAAACCCATTGTGTCTTCCTCTTACGTTTCCCAAACAGTCCCAAGTTCGTCTCTTTCTGTACAGCTGTCGCTCCATGATTGTACGGATCCCCCTCACATCTTCTGGTTTCTGGTCTGTCCTTTTCAGATCCCTTTGTCATATAATAATTTATGGCTCAAAGATATGTCTGCACTTGTTATATTAAATTTCAAACTCTCCTTTCTACGCATGGACGTATCATATATCTGCACTTGTTGTGTTAAAATAATAAAGATTTGGCTTTTTAAAGTTCTTCTTTACTAAAAGTTGCTCCATTTCAAGGCTCTGTATGTGTTCTGAAATTTGGGTTTGTGGAAAAGATTTAGGGTAATTTTTTGTTAGGGAAAGTTGAGGCAGGTGGGGGATGAACAAGTTTAATATAATGATGATGGGAACAAAAGAGAAGCACGAGTTGTCTGGGGATGGAGAGCAAAAGAACTGTCAAATTATATGCTTTCTATTACACTCTTAAATTGGACAATTGAGAGCATACATACATGCCTCCACTTTCTCACCAAAATCCTAAACGTAATTCTTAGATTTTACTGCAAATCATACTACAAACTAATTCAGCTTTACATTTAGGATGACTGAGTGTAACACAGTGCAAGTCTTCCTATATTCACCTGTTAAGGGACTGTTTGGAAGACAACTTATTTGACTTATTGAAAGTGAAGCTATTTATAATAACTATGGTGTTTGGATGGATAAAATAAAAAAGTACTACCTCCGTTTCTAAATATAAAACATATTTTTGTGTCATAAAAATAGGTTTTATATTTAAGAACGGAGGGATTTTAGAGCTTATTTAGCTTTTGGAGCATCAAAATATGAAGTTCTAAATGGGATATTGAAGCTTTTCCAATGTCAACAAGCGCCGGTGGGGGGGAGAACGGAAAAGAATGATTATTTAGTTGAATTTTCTACAGAGTCAGTATATCGACTTTCTCAAAAAATTTTAAACTCACTATTATTAGTCTCCAAATAATTCATAGGTACTCCCTAATTTTTCTTATACGTTATTTCCATCTTGGTTGGGCCACAAATTACAATCATACCATTTATTGCTTCAATTGGAATTAGAATATTCCCAATAATTTTATTTTTTAACATTGCTCCAAAAACTGGCAAATTTTACTAAGTAAACTTCAAAAATTTATACATCTTAATATATACATCCAAAGCATAAAAATATAACATATCAAATTAAAGCTTGATATGTCTAGTATTAGACTGGAAAGTTTCATGATTTTTGGATATCATTTATCTAGGATAAACTGACATACAATAAACCTGCTGCCAGTCTCATTCCAAAAATTAGCTAAAATTTATTTTGTCTATGATTGTTACATCAAAATCCATCATTTTATTCCCCTTATATTATCATATACTTAGAAAATTTGATGAATAAAAATTTAGAATATTACATATCTCTTACTTATTTTTTAAAAAAAAAAATTCTTTTAAAATTTCCGTAATGTATCTTTCGTACAACGTTAATGTTTATTAGGAAAACAGTCAATTTGTTCGTGTGATTCATCAAGAAAAATTGAGGTAGTTTACCTTTTTTTTTTATAAAAAAAGAAGGTAGTTCTACACCTTAAAATCACTTAAAATAAGTGAAACTAATCTAGCACTATTAAGTATTAGCCTTTTTAATTTCATGTTGATTCTGACTTTTGTTTAAAATGGGGCAAGAGTAACTTTGGCCTGAGAGGTGTGAGTTTTTTTTTATTATTATTCATACTAACAACTAGAAACTAAACATTAGAATACCCATTTTCCAAATCCATGGAGATCAAGAGTGTTATCTTAGCCTAATTCTTTTTATGATCTTCTTCTCAAATTTATTCTTAATTAAATGCTGTAGTAGTTAAATTATTCATTCTCCCCCATCTCTTCTCTCATGCAGTGTATTTGCTATATACTATAATCTGAGTTCTTTTTTTATTTAATTTGTATTTATGTGGGCTACTAAGTTACTTCATCTAGTTTTTAGAAATGATATAACTTTGCAATTAATAAAGGGATAAAAATTATAAAAGGATTAGGTGCTATGTAAAATAAGAGAGAGAAAAGATTACATACTATTCACATTGATCTCATTTAAAAGTAAGTATATCAAAAGGTAAGGCAAATAAATTAGGTAATAGTGCAATAATTCAAAGGCCTTTTAACTCTATTTTTGTTTAATATGACTTGAATATACAAAAATGAAATGATAGGAGCTCATAGTGATCATCAACAAAGATTTTATTGTTGAGATTTATAATATATATTTAGATTTTTTTTAATTTGTGTGTTTTTGTAAATATATATATTTTGGGAAAATGAGGGAACTATACAAGAAAAAGGTGGTTTGGATGTCTAATAATCTTAAGCACAATTATGCTTTCCATCTTAATGTCACCGTCTCTTTATGAAATATGTCATTTTCTTCTTTTTCTTTTTTAACACATTCTCGGCAGCAATAAACGCCATTACCATTGCAGAATTGTTTATACTTTTTTTGAAAAAAAAAAAAAGGCAAGATAAGATAAGTTCTAATTTAAACAGTGTGAAGGCAACTTCAAATTTAAAAATGTTTAAATTAATAATGTATTTAGAGTGTCATATAGTTTGAGTTTGTGAGCGATTGTTACAAACGCCACTTCAAACTCTTGATATAAACCGTATTTTTTTTTATACATTATATATAATTTGATATAAGATATGTTAGTTATGATTCATAAATAACATTAATTCCTCAAAATGTAACATTAAATATTGCTTCTCTAGCCTCATGTTTTATCAATTTTCTCTTTAAATTAAAAAACATTTGATATCAAATGATACTAGTAAGATATATATGGCTTCAAATGGCCGGATAAAGAGCTCTCTTTCTCTAAAATTCATCATTTATATCCACTAAAAGTATGAATTAACCTCTCAATTGTTATAAGGGTATTTTCACTCATTATACAAAATAATAAGGTTAAACTATTTTTGCACCATCTGAAAAGCATATTTTAGTTTTAATAATTATGTAAGGAATAAACAACAAAAAAATGCCTTACTTACACTTTATTTATTTTCAGTTACTGACTAACTAATTTTTATTTTATGGTTAAATATTAATTTAATTCCGCATCATGATATAATTAATATATGTGATTGCCAGAATCGTTATCGCATTAATACTCATATCGTCATAACTCAGCGCACGAACACATATCACGTATATGGAGGGAATCTTTTTCTTTATTTTTTTATTTTTTTGCCAGATCTATGGGGGAATCCATCTAATATTTTTCTAATGGAATTACTGAAATGAGTCAATGACCATAATAAAATATTTAAATTTGAAAATTTGTTCTAAAAATATGCACAAAGTCAACAGATCAAACTATTGTTTTAGCATATAATGAAAAAGTTAATATCAATGGGGTTTAGTATTCGAAAACAAATCCTAGGAGTATAATATATTAGTTGGTTGATCTTTTTAAGTCCATTATTTGAGTTTAAAAAAATGTTACGAGTAACTAACAATCAATCAATAAAACTCAGGTAAAAAAAAAATCAATAAATCTATAGAATTTATGTAAAAATATATACAAGTGATAAAATAGTACAACTTACTTCTTAATAGTTTTTGTGATACAGAAAGTATTTAATTAGACTAGTGCTTCAAACTAATCTCCAAACATAGTTTTTTTTTTTGTGTGCTGTAACTATTATATTATATTATATTATATCAATATATGATTATTCAAAAGATAAATTTAAATGAGAGGGTAGAAATCAGTAAAGATTTGAGTGATCCGCTCATTAAAAGTTTGATATTTCAACATAAAGGATATGCATTCATATTCATCATTTGGATAAGTATATACCTTATATTAAAAAAAGTTTAATGTGAAATTTTAACAGCAAATTAAAGTTTTTCGTCATCAAGACGCAAATAATTTTGAAATATGCTTAAACATATAGAATTTTTAATAACGGTGTAATTTCAGCAATTCTAAATTAGTTCAAACATATGCTATGAAGACAAGTGAGTTACACATTTAAAAAAGAGCAAACATTTGAGCCAATATACTAAACTGATAAAATTGTTTAATTTCTTAAAAAGATTATACTTATTTTTACACATTCTGAAAATTAATTGTGTGAGACAACTATGGCAGAAAAAATTATTGCTAAAATTACACCTAAACCTTTAAAGAATGTGGTCCAAATCTCATCCACTCACTTTTGTTCAGACAAGCATGACAAGTGTCATCACATCAAGCAGGAGAGTGGCTCATAAGTTTGACTTCTCGCAAAATTGTTGACTTCATCAGCCCCCTCCACCAACTCGGTCGCAATCAAGTGGTAAGTGCTTTATTCGTTATTCCCCTTCACTTTTTACTATTGTTTTAAAGACGTATTTTTCACCTCACAAATATAATTAACACTACTTTTTATAGGCACCAGTGTCTTTAGGTTAAAAAAATATAAAAGGAAAAATTACGATTAAGGTATTGTTCGGCATTAAATATGGATCAATTTTTTTTTTTTTAGGAATTTGAATTTAACAATATTTATTTAATACATTTAAGTGGTACATAAAATTTCTTATAATAAACATTTTTAAATTCAGTGCTGTAATTTTCATTAGTTTTGTGTTTATAGGTTTTTAATTATTACATTCTTCATTTTTTCCCAGTAATATTATATTCTTAAACAAAATGTGATAAGTGCATTTTAGGTTAGAAATTACTTTTACCATACTTTTTACTTAAATAAACAGTTTGGTATGAAATGGAAATGAGTAAAGAATATGCTTCCATAAAACTATTTTTATTTATCAAATTTAAAAAATAAAATCGTATACCAAATCTAAGTTGAAGTACCAAAAAGATGAAAGCAAATAAAGAAAAGAAAGGGAAAATCTTATTTAAATATCTTTTTAATTTTAAAATCTTAAATAAGTGATTTTTCATAAAATTAAGTTGTGAATCTCATTACTCTTATAGTAACAAAATTAATTTAGGATTTTGAAGTTCAAATGTCATTTAAATTGAATTCTCAAAAAAAAAAAAGAAAGAAAGAAGAATTCTTTTTAAATACTTTTTCAATTTCAAAATTTTAAATAAGTGATTTTTCATGAAATGGAGTTGTCAATTAAATTTTAAATTTACGTAATCCTATTACTCTTATGGATAGCAACATTGATATAAGATTTTAATATTCAAATGATATTTAAATGAAATTCTCCTTAAAAAAAATAGCAAAAAAGCGTAACTATTTATTTTATTATGAAATGAGTAAGTTATGTTATAATTTATCGATTGTAGACTAATCTTAATTTTGTGCACCGACACACGAGGTTTATAATTTTTAAAGCTATCCATCTTTAACAATTAATCAGTTGAGAGAGAAATAAACAAATAATTAATTGTTAAAGACAATAATTATTATTGCAAGTTCATCGTAAAATAATTAACAGACAATAAAATAGTAACGTAATAAAAAATTACGATGAATACATGTAGTGTGTGTGTGGTATATTATTGCAAGTTGGTCCCCGAAATAGGCTGACGTGGCACAATTCTGATTGTTGACTAAGTCCCCCCGAAGAGGAAAAAGTCATGCCTTCCCCTCTGGCAATAGTTCACCCACCATCTCGTGGGAAATGGTCAAATGCCTGACTGCATCATCTCAAATCTCCAAAATACCCTTTCATTGTCACAAAATTAAAATTCTCTTCCCTCAAAATGGGAAGGGTATTAAGGAAGTTGAGAAGTTAAAATTTACACGCAACCTTTTATTTTACCGACCTTATTTTAATCATCTCTCATATCATTATGTGTGTGTAACTTTTCATTTTAGTGATTTTATTAACGTTGATTTTTCGTGTAGAAATATTTTATATGATACTCCATGTGGTCCATATTATACTATTCTCACAGTTTTAATTATAAAATATCGTTGATTTTTTTAAGAGAATTTTAAAAAAAATTTAATAAAACTAATTACATTATGTTAAGACATTAAAATTGTTGTGATTTATGAACTAATATATAAGGTAATAAAACACGATATATGATATGATTAAATAATGTAATTAGTTTTTTAGGATTTTTCTAAAATTCTTAAAAAAAAAGTCAATAAACCCATATAATTAAAACTATGAGGAGTATATATTTGGGGAGTTGTCTTCATTCCACATAAACCCCTGGCTATTTTTTCCTCCCTATCATACAAGTATCATTTGCCTCTTCAACCCAATTCTATTCAATATCTTATCATAACTAAGTGATCTTATACTCATAGTTAAGCGGCCATATCATAAATTAATTTTGAGAAAATTAGTCAAAAGTCCTTGTTTAAAAATGTTTAGGGTTTAAAAACGAGTTTCAATAGGCACAAACTATTTTCATTTTTGTGCAAATGCATCTACAACCACGTGTAAACGATGACTTGTGTCTAGAAGACCTTTTGAATGTACCATAGTTGGAAATGAGTCACATCATGTTTGGCCAATTAAATTTTGTGTGGAAGGAGATACTTGCTCAAACACCATATTAAAATTTGAAAGTTCATGGTGAAGTGGAGGAGAGGGTGAGCCTCGACACAATAATAAGATTGTTGTCTGTCATGTGAATATGGAAGCCGCGCGTTCAAATCTTAAAAACAACATCTTTAATTGTGAGGGTGAGGTTGTAAGTGACACACTTACAACTTTTGTTACAAAACATATGTCAATTCAAAATCTACAACATCACTCTCATTGATGACATCCCCTCATAAGCTTTAAAGAATAGACGTGAAAAGTATTTTCTGTAATAGTACGAGAGTCTTATACGCTAAGATGCCTTTTTTTTTTTTAATAATGAAGTAGAGGGAAATGAAAGCCTTTGAATATTATTGAATTATGAATGTTTGACTATTATCCTTCTAAGATATATAAACTATATCAAATATTAAGATGAGATATAATATCTCAACAACCCATACCCTGACGTACATGGATATGTGTGTGTGTAACAACCAGATAGAGAGAGTGGGGATGAGATTGAGAGACATGGTACCAGGTAACTTGTTAAAGGATTGGCCCATCTTCTTCTTCTTCTTGTACTGTCTTCGGATTTGTTTAGTTAATGATTGGAGAGGGCAATGAAGAAACAAAATGAGGGGAGGGGACCTTTATATTCTACTACACAACAAATCTTGTTTGGTGGGCAGAGAACACATTGCATCGATCACTTGCCCTATAAGCAAAACCTCTAACAGGTATCAGCACATATACTTTCTTTAGTTTTGAATATAAGAGTCAAATGTACTTTAGAACCATCACGTTTCTAAGCTTCTTCCTGTATTATGTGCAAGTTACCCTTCAACAATTTGTACATGATAAATGAAAACCAAACAAGTCATTAAAAACATAGTTTAAACCCACTAAAGATATACTCTTTCAAGCCAATATAGGACCTAATTAAAGTTTTATAAAGATTAAAAAAGTTAAATACATTTTTAATCATAGCATATATTGTATGTATATATCAGTTTATAAATAAGATAAGTTAGTTTAGAGAAAAATAATAACTATGAACACATTAAAATAATTTATTTAGTTTTCTTAATAAATAGAAAAAGTTGATTGACTGTTATATTAAATATAGGTAGCAACTTTCATGACTCTCCGACATAAACTAAGTATGCTTTGTTTGGTTGTGTTGCGCCACTTGTGTGTTTTGTTTGGTCCTACAATGGATGATATTATGAATAATGGAGTAGCATCTCATTGTGGTTATAAGAAGATTATATTTCATTTCAAACTAAATAAATTATTGTGTCAAGATGTAATCGCCATCTAGAGTTATTTTTTCATGTGTATCTGGTGTTCCAAAATATTTTGTGGTGCATTCATCGCTCTAAGGTATTTCTTTTAGATGTTTCTATTACCTTCAAGTACTTTTTTGTGCAATTTTTCATTTAATAATCTTGATAATTTAAAGTGCCAAACACATTAGAAATAAAATACTTTAACATGTTGGTGGTAAAAAAAAAAGTATTTCAGGTACATTACCTACCTTAAAAATATACTTTAAAATATTGGATGTTTTAAAAAAAAATATTTCAGGTTTTAAATACATCACAAAATATTTTAAGACACTTGGCACATTAAAAAATACTTCAGGTATTAGATGCATCATAATCCTAATTAGTGAATTACAACACACATTTATCTATATAACAATCTAAATATTTCTATGTAACATTATATTATTTTATATAGGATAAAAATTCACCCAAAACTAAATCATATATTTGGTACCACAAGAGTATATAATTATTTTCCGGCAATACACACACTATTTCACTTTAATGTTTATTTATTGCCCGCGAGAATAATTTTTGGGAGAACGATAAGAAAATTTTATTTTAATTTTAAAATTCTAAATAAATAATTTCTTATAAATTTTAATTATCAATTTCTATATAAATTTAATTAATCTTATTACTCTTATAAATAACAAAATTGATTTACGATTTTTAAATTCTTTCCATAGTCCTTCTAATTTGTACTCATGAATATTAGAATATTTATCGTTAATACAGAGAGAGACGTTACAAATACGCGGTAAATTACATGATATGAAGAGGGTAATACGGTCATCAAAATTCCGCCATAGCCCACAGGCCACAGCATACCGAAGCTTTAAAAAGCGATTCCAAAAAGAAAAAATTACTGAGCCAATAGCCTCCAAAAACCTCATAAACCCTCATCTTTGAATCTTCTCGTCTCCCTGCAACGACTCATCAGCTTCTGTAGGGGGAGAAAGTTGGAGCCAGAAAGAGAGAGCTTTTGATATCAATGGCGACACACCTTCCCGACCACTGTAGATGTCCGATTTCCCTAGAGATAATGTCCGACCCAGTTATCATCCCCTCGGGTCACACCTTTGACCGTTCTTCCATCCAACGGTGGCTCGACGCCGGTCACCGGGTTTGTCCGATTTCCAAATTACCCCTCCCTGATTACCCTTCCCTCATCCCCAACCATGCTCTCAGAAGCTTGATTTCCAACTATGCTCTCATTTCTCCTCTGCAGCAGCAGCTTCCTCCTCAACCTGAAACCCTAATCTCCTTGCTCACTTCTCGGTCTTCCCCCTTGGAATCTAAAATTGAATTACTAGGCCAACTCATCCGGCTTTCCCAGCGTGACTCGCTGTTTCGCCGGCGGTTGACTGAGTCAGGGGTCGTGTCGGCGGTGCTAAACTGCGTTGACTCCGGTGATTATGGCCTTCAGGAGAAAGCACTATCCTTGCTATTGAATCTAAGTCTTGACGATGATAACAAGGTGGGTTTGGCTGCGGAAGGTGTGATAGCTCGAGTTGTGGCTGTTCTGCTGGGTGGCTCACCGAATTGCAGAGCGATTGCGGCAACTATGCTGACCAGCTTGGCAGTTGTGGAAGTAAATAAAGCTACGATTGGTGCATGTCCATGTGCGATTGAAACTCTGGTTTCGCTTCTTCGGAATGGTAAAGGGAGAGAGAAGAAAGAAGCTGCCACGGCGCTTTATGCAATTTGTTCATTTCCTGATAATCGAAGGAGAGCTGTAGAATGTGGGGCGGTTCCCATTTTGCTTGGAAGTGCTGATTCTGGGCTTGAGAGGGCTGTTGAAGTTCTTGGTATTCTGGCTAAGTGTAAGGAAGGTAGGGAACAAATGAAAAGCTATCATGGATGCATACATATTCTGGCTCGGGTTTTGAGGAATGGAAGCTCGAGGGGCATTCAATATGCACTGTTGGCACTGAACTCTCTTTGTTGTAGTAGTGAAAAAATGAGGTTAGAGGCCGTAAAAGAAGGAGTTTTGGAGATCGGTCTTCAATTGCTGGATGATGATAGCGAGAAAGTAAGGAGGAACTCTTCCAATTTGATTCAGGTTCTGCGTGGCAACCAGTGGACAAGTTGATATGAAAATCCAAACAAAATATTTTTAGGTGATGGAAAGAATCAGTTTTGCAAAGATTTCTTGTCCCCTGGGGAGGTGAGTTGGGTTTCTCTTTATTGACTCCACCCTGTTGGGTAGTCCCTGTACAAAAAGAAGATAATTTTTTTTTTCTTTTTTGTGGTAATAGGGTTCTTTTGTATCTTGTACATTTTAATAAAGATGATGGAGCAGATGTATGTTGTTGGCTGTTAGAATGAGGAAGTTGCCAATCACTCCTCTGAATTGTAATCTTTCGAAGTTACTGAATTTTTCTTTCAATCAAGGCTGGTATGCTTGGTTAATATCTAGCTGTTGTCTTGTTTTCCAGCTACATCAATCACCTATTTGTGCTTCAAATGATAAGTAAAAACTAGAATCTCCAGACATAATTCATAAGTAATGAATCTCTTGGGACATAAAAAGGTCAAAAAAAAAGAAGAAGAAAGAATTCGTCGTCTTCATCCTGAGTTCCTGACATGCTTGCTGATTATCTTGTGAGAAGGTTAACTTCAAATATTGATCTTTGGCAGAACGACTCTGCTATTATTATTTATCATTCATCAGGGAGAAAAAGAGTCATGTTTAGTGAATGATGAAATTTTCTGAGTAATTTCTGTTTTAACTCGGAGGATCACACCATCTGTGCACACTCCTCTATGTCAAAGGATATAATGACCTCTAAACATTAATTGTGAAGTGCAAGTCATAACGGAAGTACATTCTTACATCAACTTTTACTGAGGATGAAACAGTATGCAGCAAATTGCTAGTTTTTAACATTCTTATGGAATAATTCTGATTTGTTGAGTCTCGCTATTGATAGAGTGCTTGCATAAGTAGCGTGATTACTTTCTTAAATAGTTCATATATGTGCACAATTCAAGTGCTTGGTTCTATACCCTCACACATGGGAAGATAAAATTCCATTTCAGGTAATTAATTCTCTTTTCTTATCCATAAGATGAGAAATATATTCTTTTTGTAGCATGTTAAGAGTGCAGATTGCTGAGTTGGTCTACAAGTGTGGCAAGGACAATGTTTTGTGATCTTATGGTGGTGACAAACTTCAGCTTGTTAATGGAAGTTCTGATCACTACACTGTAATAATCAAGGACAAATACCAGTGTACTTGAGTTGTTGCTCCCTTTTGATTGTTCTTCTCATCCATCAATCTTTTCCTTGTTTGAAATCCTTTTGTTATTGTGTTAGTGGCGAGCCATCATACCCATTGTAGTCTGTTAATTTTAAAAAATGGGATGGCTAGTTGTTATGCGATGGCTAGTTTGAAAGCCTTTGAAGCGAAGCAATTGTGAATTCGTCACAATATTTTATGTAGGACACACTGCATTACAAGACAACGTTAGTTACTGATGATAAGCATATTTTCGTATGTGTAGCTTGAGAAGTTCTTTTCTTTTACTGAACAAAACGAAAGCTGTGGATGCTCTCTGCTCTGTTTCTGTCATATCATATCAATCATTCTCAGTTTCTCTACGATATGAAGTTATCTGAAAAATGACAATGGGCCAAAGGAAGCGCAACAAGTCTGTGCAGGAGGCATAGAGATCTGCTTGTGGAAAACGACGACCTATAGTTGAGTATTATATAGCCCTCCCTATAAGGCTATAAATCTATAACTGTTAAGTCACGTAACTTACCGTAGGGCCCCTGAAATTTCGTACGCTAGTGGAGCTGCAACTGCAAACGCTTGAAAATTCCAAGTTCACAGTTTTGTTTGGAAGATTGCGTACACATTGTAATGACCGTGTCTTGAACTGTCTTGGTATATTTATTCATTACTGTTATGCGCGAAACTTTTGACTTTGCAGGGTGTTTCATTGCCTGTTCTGACCTCTCTTCTTTTGGAAGCCTCTGGTATGCTGAAAAGTCAGGGCTGCATTGTTTATATATATATATATATATATATTTGAGTTTGCTTCCCTAGAAGAAGCATGTTTGACCTAGTAGATTGGGAGATATTATCTTTTTTCTTTTTTCCTTTTGGTGAGTGATCCTGTTTGCCATGTTTGGCAGGTGATTATTATATTAGCAGTATTCACTATCAAATGATGATTTGGTAAGTTCTTTACTAGTCACTCACAGTTGTTTAATAATGTCCATAGTAGCTGTGAGTTCTTGTCTTAATATTTTTGTCCCCCCCAAAAAAATAATAATCAAAAAGTCCATCTTTTCAAGTTAGTCATAGCTATATATTAACCAACAAGGATTATTAATGATCTTCTTTTTCAACATATGTGGATGCAGAATTATGAAGTAGTTTCTTAGAGAAGGACTAAACATAATTTCACGAGTAGTAGTTTGGTCAACACACAACACCTAATTTGTATGGTCTTTTGTGGCTTTCTTTGTTTATACGTTTGTTTATTCTTTTCATAATTTCCTTTTTTTACCCCACTTTTTTTGTATTTGCTGAATGATTCCTTACCCACTGGAACAGGCAAGAGGCAAATAATGCTATAATAAGAGTGTGTGTGTGTGTGTGTGTAAATATGTATATTATCGCTAAAAATATAATATATTTATGAATTTAATAGAAAATAAAGCTGACTTTGATTTATGAAGTAGTTGACCCCTGATGCGATTACACATTATTAGCAAGCAATGGCCAGAAAAGATTTCCACCTCTTAAAAAAAAAGGAAGAAAAAGACAAGAAAATGCATATCACATGAGTTAATTGTCCATCACATCTTTTAATATTGGGGACCAAAAGTGACTTGATGGACTTGAGGTGATGTGATTTTTGGTTTTTGGATGCAAATGTTGATGTCATTTTTGTCTAGTAAATTAAATGTTTTTTTTATTTTTCAACATTTTAATTAAAAAAAAATTAGTTTTGATATCATTATTTATTCTTTCGATTTGTGAAATTTATTTCTGAAACTGAAGTAATTTAAACTTTTTTGGGTAAATCTTAAGAAAAGTAAAACTATATATCATCAATTATAATAAGTGCATTATTAGAAGTAATTTATTTCTACGAAATTCTCACTCATTATATAGTGGGCCAAATTATGTAATTCCTTTAACAAATGAACTATACACACACAAAGTCAAGAAGAAGAAAAGAAGGACAAATTGTGTTGAGGTCCCATATATTCAAAGAAATACATGAAACTAATAAATTGAGGTCTGTTGGAACTTTTATGTCATTAATTCAAATTGTTTAATTATCCAAACACTTGAATTGTCAATGACAGTCTATGCGGTTGTTAATAGCAACCCTTCAAGGTTAGTTGTCAATAATAGTCCTGAGGTTATTAATGGTCATCCCTGGGATTATTAATGGTGGCTTTGTAAATAATAACCATAGGGAATATCATTGGCAACTAATTAATAATCTTAAGAGTTGTCATTGACAACTAGGGATATTTAAATAATTGAACAATTCAAATTAATGACAGAAAAGTCTTAAAGAACTTCACTATAATTTATTTATGAGATATCTTTAATATATATTCATTTATTCAAGAACTCGATACAATTTTTCCAAAAAAAAAAAATGATAGCGTACATGAGCATGTGTGAGAAACGAGAAATCAGAAGTGGAAGGGAGGGACAAGAAAACGCAATCATAGTCTATCAAAAGACGTGTTTGGTGTTTCGGTAAAACAAAAGAAGGCTTCTTCCCTCATCTTCTTTTGTCCATCATATCCTCTTTCCCATGCCATATTTCTTCCATAAATCTTCCTTCTTCATATTCCCTTTTATTACTCATTTTCTTACTCTCTGTTACATCCCTGACAGCGTTAACGAATAAACGATACATCAAATTCTAAATATAAGATATAATTTAGAGTACAATTTTAAATTTAAGACATAATATGCAATTTGTATTGCAAATTAGATCATACAGTTAGCACTTGAGGGGCTTAATATTTTATATTTGCATACATATTTATGTTTTATAGTGTGGAGAGAAGTTCTATATCAAATAACTCGATTTTGGAATCCAAAGGCCCGGTTTTTCAAATGCAATTAAGCCTCAGCCCAGTTTTGCTAGTGGGCTTATTATATATATGTAGGCTGAGGGCTATAATGCTGAGCACTATTAACACTAAGTATAAAAAAAAATATTACTAACACTAGGTGATGTAAAAACCACAAGGGGGCATACTGGGAAGATCTCTTGATTCACATATACCAACGCTTGATCTAGATCACAGTTTAGAGTCCAAATATGTTACACGGCAAATTTACCAGAGTCTTTTTGGAGAGAGGGAGGGAACTTTTCTGTTCTCTTAGGTTTTTACGATAGCCATGTTTCACCCGTAAAAGACACAAGCATTATGTAAAAATCGATTGATTGTGTGTTTTTGAATGTTGAATAAAATCAAAAATAATTGTTCCCCCCCTTTCTTATATTAAATAATATATATAAAATATATAATAGAAAAATCATATATTCGTCCCACATTATTTTATATATATCTTCATATTGGCCCCAAAAGTCAATTTATTTATTTTTAATCACCAAAGGGTGGATCTACATTTTCCAACACTAGAAAACAATCAATGACAGTTCAAGTTGCTGACAGGGGTTTGGTTTAATGGAAAAAAATAGTTCCTCATAACATGACGAACTAAACTAGAAGAGATGTTTAGATTTAATGTTCGACAATGTTTTAAATAATGAGTGCTTCTAATAAAAAGATACATGTGTCTAACAGAAACAGTAATCACAATCTCACTCGCGGTCTAAAAGACAAATCGTGTTTTGGGAAAAAAGATGGGTTGTCAAGATGCTCGATATTGGTCATGCCCATAAAATGATTTATGATCATTACATGATTATGTGACCTTAAAAATCAAAATTCAAGGCAGATAGAGCTACAATTGATAAAGTGGTTGTCTAGGTCATGGTTCTAAATATCTTTTCGGAATATTACCATAATAAAGCACTCACTTTTATTGGGAACAAAAGTGGGAAGACAATTAATATTGATTTGAATACCTCTTGTCAGTTTAAGAGGACAGTATGTAAGCAGCTGTCTTTCTGTTTGTCTTAAAAAGCAACTTATACATAATTTTTCTTTGCATGGAGAAGATTACTTCTCAAAACGTGAAGGATTAATTTGCACAATATATGCAGTAGTTATGGTGTTTATGGGCAAAGTCATGAGGATTGTCCATCAAAGTGTGTTGATTTTTATATATATAGAAAAAGTGGGGTTGTGGACTTGTAGGTACTAATTAGTTTGACTAATATAGAGAAGGAAAGTGAAAAGTAGAGGAGAGAAAATGGATGGAGCCTTAGCTGCCACCCTTGTCTGCTGTCCTTGCTGCCTCGTTGATTTGGGTTAGTTTTTGATTTTTTTTTTCTGTGATTCTTTTGATTGTTAGATTTTATATAGAAGGAGTGACATTTTAATATATCATAAGAAAAAAATGGATCTGTTTTCAATTTGTTATGATTTTTTTAAAGATTTAAGACTTTTAAAGTTTTTGTTTTTTTTTTAAATTTAAAGTTTTAAAAGTCTTAAATTTTTAAAAAATTATAAAAAATTGAAAATAAATCCGTTTTTTGCCCATAATTTATCAAAATGTCACTCATTCTATATAGAATTTAATGATTAGAAGAACCATAAAAAAAATAATCGAGAATTACCCCGAATCAATGGGGCAGCAGCCCCTCTCAGAGAAAATGGAGGCATGCGTGCATGCAAATGCAAATGTTAAGTATGAGCGACAATCTAAAATAAATTAAATAGCAAAAAAAAAAAAAAAACAAAAACAAAAACCAAAAAATGATGAAAAATTCAATCATGGTATACCCTTTAAGGCCAGCACTCTCCTTCAAAATTCCCTATCATTACCCAATTGAATCCTCACTTCAGCCCCACCCACCACTTTCATATTTCCTTTTCTTCCCTCTGCAATAATGGGTTAATGGCATCTTTAGTCCCTCAAATTTTAAACTATTAGTTTTGATCCTTACAGGGGTAAAATTGACTAAATTTTTATTGAATTATAGGAACCAATATTTTAAATGAAATAAAATTTAAAGGACTAAATATTATAATAATCTCATAGGAATTTATATTCATATTTCCTTATATTCATTAAAAGTCAGTCTAACTAATAACGAGGCCAACTAATAACTAGTATTGGAATCCAGTGGCCTCCTTTTGTCTCATGCATATCTCTGTATAATCTCTACATATTCTTCATCCCACTAACACTTCTTATTCCCATCACCATTCTTCCCCAAAACCAATACACACCCAAATCCATCTAAAAGCAAATATACATTCCATTTATTTGTATTAATCTTAATTATATATATATAATACTAATGTTTATAGTTGTAAGATCTAATTTGAAGTGAAATTCATGCTACAAAATAGATTATTAACAATTAACCAGAGCTAATAATAACCATTAGTAGAGTTATTGATATTGATATTTTCAAAGTTAATGTGGACTATTCTTAAAATTATATTATATTTTAAAGAATCAAGATATAAAGTCTTTTACTTTTTTTACCTGAATTAAAATCTTATATTTAAAACTATAAAAATATATCTGGAAAACTCTTCTAGGACAATATCATTCATTTTTATAAGCTCAGTTTCAAAGCCTAATTTAAAAAATAATGAATTTCTCACCATTCTCCATCATCTTTAATTATTTCATCTTATCTTTTGAGTCTGTCCCACCTAATCTAAAGCATCCTCCCAAAACACCAAACTAAAGCTTGGATTCTTAAGTAAATATTTCCTTTTATCCTAATTATAAGTGCATGTTGAATTTTTTAGAAAATTCTAAAAAAATTTTAAGAAACTAATTATGTTACTTAATCATATTATATATTATGTTTTATTATATCATATATTAGTTTATAAGTCAAAAAAAATAATTTAAAGAAAAATGATAAATTTTAATGTCTTAGAGTAATATAATTAGTTTTTTTAGAATTTTTTTAAAATTTTCTAAAAAAATCAACGGGGTTTTATAATTAGTACAGGATGAAATATTTGTTTTAGAAAACAGATTGGAGGAACATAGTAAGCACCGTCCTTGGTACAATTTGGAATTTTCATGATACATAATTATTGACTAATCTTTATACTTAAAAAAACAAAAAATGCTGTTTTATATGACGAACCGATGTGACTTCAACAACTACACCAATAATATGATGTAACTGACCCACTATTACTAATCATGCATCACCCACCATGAACTTGAACAAATCATAATATTAGGCACACATTAATTTTATATGAATAAAGAATATTGGCAATAATGACAAATAAATAAATCACCGAAAATGATTAAAATAATCTCAGCCACATATTTGGTGACACACACATGATATTACTTCTTTTTTGTTTAAATGAGTGGAAGCATAATTAATCTTCAATATAAGTAATTAATTGCAATTGGCGTAAGTTAATTAATTGAAAGAAATTCCAAAAGATTTTTTTTTTTTTTTTTTAACCAAACAAAGGAACTCCATAAGATCGATGAGTTGGAGTGTTTTGAGTAAGGAAAAAAAATGAAAAATTTGATTTTTTTTAAACAATAAGTTCTTTTGTTTATTTAGATTTTTTTTTTTGCCAGATGTTTATTTAGAATTTAACACTCTATTTGGCCCTTGTAAAAAAATTTGAACATGAGATCATTTAATACCCTGTATGGCACTTTCTAGTAGAAGAGATTAATAATCTTTATTATTATAAAAGGTTAAGGTATTTAAATAACCTTCTAAATTGTAAAAATATCCTTCAACAATTTTTGGTATCAAAAGTAATATTTAACTTTTAAAAAGAGAGTACGTCATTAGTTGACTGTTAACTTTTGTTATTATTATATTTTAAGGTGTAAAAATAACTATTAACTTATACCAAAAGTGTAAAAAGTAACCGTAATTTTTTTCGCAAAGAGGAAAAAAATTCCGTGAATCTATAGGTCAAAATATGGCCAGGTCCAAGAGCTTAAAAAATTTCCATAAAATCTTAGAAAATAGTAAAGGGTGTCCATAACAGAATGGCTTGATTAGAATGATGTTTTGAGGTCTGAGAAATTTATTATGATTTTTTAAATATTTTCATAATTTTTTGCCACACCGGGTTTAGGTGCTGCCCAACTGCTCCGGGCCTAGGCAGTGAGAACGAGCTAGCAAAAAGGTCTTGTGCTCGA
>JBAGKO010000015.1:18322887-18334162 GCA_037177275.1 Acacia concinna | reverse complement strand
TGTAATAAAGATTACCATCGCAGGCGTACAATGTAATCTAACCAAACAGCCCTAACACTGTCAATGCTTTTTTAATGTATTTCATCTTTAAGCATTTACATGATTTTTACGTGTGAACACAACTCTACCTGAAATTTGCAAGATGCTGAAATTAAGAAGCTTTTATATATATATATATATATATATATATATATATGAGTATCTCAAAAGATTAAAGGTTATAGCATATAAGATTTATTAAAATCAATGACCCTTAACTCAATATGTAATGATAAACATGAAGGAGATTGTACTAAAAAAAATTAAAGAGATTCTTATAAAAATTTAAAAAAAAATCTCAGACACTAATTCGAATGTGTGTGTTGAAGAGTAATAGAATATAAAGAAAATTGATGGCCTACGCTATCCAACGTTATTATCATACGAAGTATAAGAGAAATGAATATTTTGTTATGTCCTTGGCTTGGGTTGAACTTCAACCCCTACCTAAAATTTTATAGCAAAAAAGAATATGAAGAAAATTGATTTTACTTCATTGACTAAAAAAAGAATTCTCCCACGCTAGTGCAAATGACGTAAGAGGGTTGTTGAGACGAACATGTATTTTTAAAAGCAGAAAAAATTCTTTTCCTTCAAGTTTGGGAATTTTTTTTTAAAAAAAAAGTTGTGCTATCAGGTAAATCTACATGTAGACTACTTTACCATTGAATTGCCAAGACATGAAAAAAGGGGAAACTTTAATTAGTATTAAATCTGAAGACTTTATTGATTAATTAATATCACAAAGATCTTTTGAATATTTTCTTTTCCGATCCCTTAAGCGATTAAGTTGTCCCCTAGAAGATTATATGAAAATAGTAATCCCAACACGCTTTAGTGGGTGGGCATAATATCTATATAAAAGAGATTCTTATTACTGATTATATTTTAATAATAATTATGTGTTTTTCCCCATGAATTGTGCACTTTCTCATTCATGAATTTTTAGCCTTTAAGCTTAATTAAACTCATGTTGCTCATTACTTGATTGAGTTGATCCGCTCCAATATCAATTGACCAAAATTATTAGACTTTGTAAGAGGCTGAAATTAACAATGTAATGCTTGATATATATATATATATAAATAATATATGGGTATCTCCAAATATCAAAGGTTAACATGTAAGATTTATTACCTCTGGTTGTATATATAGTTAATAATGATCATATAGTATCTAAAGTTGGTGCTCGTGATTATTGATCTGCTAGGCTTTAAGTAATTAAAGTTTGCTTAAGTTTAACATATATATACAATAAAAACGGGTTAGACTATATATAATGATAAGGTGTGGTCCCGTTAATAATGTAAGTTCGAAAAAATTGTATGTATCACCATGGCGGCATATGAAAAGCAGAAATACTTCCTTCTATCCTTAATATATAGTTAACTATTTTTTAAGTACTTAATATTTATTGTTTTTTAAAAAACTAATATGTTTAACTTATACATTAACATATAATCATATTGATCAAGTAATTTATTCAAATATTCTTTAATGCTACCTCTGATCATAAATATAAAACATAATTTACTTTTTCTCTTCAAGCTATTTTGTTTAGCTTATATAAACTGGTATTATTTTAGATCTTAATTATAAGACTCAATTAACTTTTTTAAAAAAGATTAAGGAAGCTAAATAAATTATATCGTATATAGTATATCATTATATTATATTTCAATATATAAGTTAAATAAAATAGTTTGAAGAAAAACGACAAATTTAAATGCTTAATAATGTAATTCTTTTTTATGATTATCTAAAAAATTAACTAACTTTTATATTTACAGTATTCTAAAAAGAACTCAATTGACTTTTACCTTAAAATCAGAAGAGAGCAGCGCAGCAATAATGAGAGACGAGACTCAGAGATGTCCCGCATATAAGCATTAGTATAACGACAAACTAAAGAGAACAACAAGTCTAATATATGATATTTCACCAAAATAAGGATGAGAAAGAAGAAGATATTGAACACAACAAGATCAATTATAATTTGTCCACCTTATAATTGATAAAATGATATACAGATTTATATATGAAAATAAAATGATCATCATCAACTACAAGAACAAATAAAGGGCAATCCTTTTATAAGCAAGAGTATTAGACCTGTCTGTTAAATTCAGCTATATATGATTATATGAGCAGAATTTTGCAAGCATTACAAAGGGGTCATTATATATTCATCATTCATATATCAGCAGACAAAGTAGCTTGCTTAGTCATTACACACACACATATATATTCTCTTCCATTGGTCAATAATCATCTGCCAGCAGCCTGCTACATTCCCTGCTCATATATATTCTTTGATCTCCTTTTCTTCTCTGTAATTAGGTCACAAGTCCTTTTCTTTCTCTTTCTTTTCTCTACGACCATCACCAATTGCATGCAGCTCCGTGATTCCAAATATATATATAGGTAATGCCAATTTTAACCAATTTGAATCTTCTACAGCGTGAAGCATACATATACACATACTTTAGAAGATTCCAACCGAGTTTTTGACCGTCTACTTACCCTTTTGGTGTTTGTGTGATTGATGATCATATTGTTATCTCTTTATATATATGTATATATATATGTGGCTAGCTACCTCAAGAGATGAGGTCCTCCGTAAGCATGAGACCATAACTCGGAAGCCATAATGTCATAGTTAGCTAGTGAGAATGTGCTTGATATCGGTGCCAAACACAACCCTTGACTTCTCAAATCTTGCTTCTTCCTTTCTTTCTCTTCACAACCCTATATATATATACCCCAATAAAAAAAAAACAAAAAAGTTAATTATTTAATTAATCACACACACACACATCCAGCCTACAAATATTGTTTTAAAATTTTGGTTATATATATATATATATAAAACAAGTTGAAGCTTGGAGAATTTAAGTAGTACGTACCTGATAGTGTTGATGATGAACAGCAGGTGCGTTGTTGTTTAAATATGGAGCACTCAAAACCTGAAATTTAATTAAGATGGCAATTAAAGTTCATATATAAATATAATATCAGAATATGATTTACTTTATTTTTACTTTAATGATGCATGCATATATCAATATAATGAATTCTCTGGTTAAATAGGAAAACATACAGTGACTTGATCATGAAGATACTTGATGTACTCGATGGCTTCGTGAAGAACAGATGCTGTGTCCGTCTATAGAAAAAAAAAAAAATCCAACACAAATATTATAAATATTATTATTATTATTATTATTATTGGGTGAGACCATGAGATGTTTCTTCTAAATATAATAGAATCAACGTACGTATCTACATAATTAAAAAAAAATCCAAATTCTGTCTCATGGCATAGTAATACCTTTCCAAAAGGTGAAACCAATTGCTGAAGAGCTGTGATTCGGTCCCCTAACTTTTCTTTCCGAACCTGTACCCAGACCCACACACACACACACACACACACAATCAACTTGGTTTTATAATTCCCATCAAAGTTGAATAAACCGGCCTCACCATCCCATCTTCGTCTCAGAAGTCAAAAAGCTTCGAACGTGTGTATGTATGTGTAAAAGAAAGTACCTTAAAAGTTGGCAGTGGTGATGGAGTCTCAAGCCTGGGCCTTTTGAATAATGCAGCTGATGGTTCTTCATTAACAGGAACCTCTTCTTTTTTGTGCTGTAAAATGGATCAACGTTTAGTTCCTAGCTAGTTAGATTCTCACAAGTAACTACGAACTCGTACGACGCCACTAATATATATGTGTGTTCTCAGCTACAATAGATATATATATACATGCATACATATACATATAAGTATATATTGATGCCATAAGAGTAAAAGACCTTTTTGAAATTCTGCTGTGTGTGAATTCAAATTTTTTTATTCTTGAAAGATGCACTTCGTCTCAACTTTTTTTTTTTTTTTTATATTTGAAAACATTAATAATATAATAATATAATGTCATATCAACTTTTCCCCAAAGCATTTCATAAGCTCTTTATTATAGATGAATGTCTATATCTATATATATATATATATATAAATTGTGATTACTTGTAATTGAAACACTAATATCTGTCGCTTCAAGTATATATTTATTGGTTATTAAGCCATAACATAAGAAAGTACTATAATGATGTACGGTAATGTGAAGAAATTAGCCTTGACTTATTTTACTTGGATAACTAAACTTTGAGACGCCATATTATTATTTTTAGTCTTAAATATAAAGTTTAATTGACTTTTTTTAAGAGATAAAAGAAACTAAATAAATTATTTTAAAATATTTATATCTATTTTTTTCCTTCTAATTAATTAATTTAACTTATAAACTCATATAGAATATAGTGATACATAACATATACTGTGACTAAGTAACATATTAAGCTCCATTAACCTCTGCTATATTTAGGGCCGAATGGTGTAATATATTATATGGCATGTGAATGTGTTCGAAGAAATAGAAATCAATAGTTCTCCAATATTTTTACCCTAGAAATTAAAATAACTGTCACAGGAATATGTGTGTGTGTGTATTAATATATAGCTATAATGAATGAATTACGTACCTTGGTTAAGAGAGGTGAGAAACTAGGTTTGTGCTCAAAAGTTTGAGATTGTGGGGATGAAGAAGCCAAAACATGATCAGCTGAAGAAATAGTATTATTGGGAAAGTGGAATCCACCACCACCAAGCTGGTGATGCTTTGGCTTCAAAAAGTGATCAGCAGGGGCTTTGGACGACCAATTACTAGCTGGCGAAACCTGATTGGTTGAATTATTGTAGCTATAAGCCACACAAGAAGGGTTGGTGAAAAGTGAGCGATCCTCTGGTTGAAAATGATGAAGAGGAATAATATTGTGTTCTTCATCATCATCATCATACAGCCGAAAACTCAGATTCTGTTCTTCGATGTCAAATTCTTGGTTCATGCTTCTTTTCATTTCTGAATTATTGCAAGAATCTACACCCCCGCTACCAACAAAAACACAACAGCCATTTAATTTATTGAAAACGCAAAGATATATATATATATTCTGGGAGGAATTAATAAAAGACTGATAAACTTACAGTAAAGAAGTTGATGCAGGAGGGAGGGAAAAGCCTAAGTTGGAATCCATCAATATGTTTCCATTACTTTCAGAAGCTGATGATGGTGATGATTCATTCTGGTTTTGTTTCTGATCATCATCATGAAAGAGAAAACCTAGAGAATCTTGGGGAACTAAAGGAGGCCTGAGATCCATGAGATTATTATGATGATGAGTTTGCCAAGTACAACTAAAGTTGCTGCCGCCTCCTCCTCCATAATCGTTATTTGCAGCAATAGAACAGAGAGATGATGAAGATAATGAACAAGTATTCATCATATTATTCCACCAATTCCCACCATAAATCCCAGCAGCTTCAAACTCCTCTGCCATGGCTCCCTCTCTATCTTCCTTCTCAATCTCTCTCTGGTTTACAGAATCTGAGGTTGATTAATGGGTAGGGAGGGATGAGATTTTTATATGTGAAACGGTTAGAAAGATACGAAAAGTAGATATTACCAGAACTTAGTTATATAATAAGGCCATGATTAGACTAATCTCTCAAGGATTTAATTTGAGGGGCTTCGTTTAGTATACGGAATGAGGGGGGAGAGACAGAATATTTTTCGTTTACCAAACGGAGAGAGAAAGAGAGGGAGAGAATTCAGAATTATATGAATCCAATTCTAATTCTTTTGTGTTTTGTAGTTTCTCAGAACATAATTTTTTTTTTCCTTTGTGGAAAATTTGTGTTCCTTATGTGCAAAGGGATGTTTTGATGATGAAAAAGTGATAATGACCCCATATTTTATTTTCAATGACGCGTCTTGATTTTATTAAAATATATATAATCCAACGGCTAAGCCTTATGTTTACGAATTACTTTTAGATGAGTTGCTAACTTTTCCACCAACTTTTTAGCCCAAAGATCAAAACTTGGGGATAACAACATGAAACTTGAGGACCATTTAATGGTCCAAATGTTCACCCTTCCTGGACCTCCTACAATAGCAATCAATCTCTATCCTCATACCCGAAAGATAACAGTCACTTTATCCTAACTTTGAGTTTTGTGTATACTTTTCCAAAATTTAACATGATAAATACAATCTATAATTATAAATAATGAATTTTTTTTATAAATTCTACTACCTCCGACTCTAAATATAAGATTCAATTGATTTTTTAAAAAAATTAAAAAAGCTAAATAAAATGTTTTAAAGTAGTTATATCGTGTTTTATTTAAATTAATATCTAACTTATAGACAAATATAAAATTTAAAGTAATATAATTTAACTTCTTTAACCTCTTTAAAAAAATTCAATTGAGTTTTATATTTAAGATGAAAGGGAGTATATTGGATATTGAGTATTGTTTGAGGGGTATGCATTGATGAATATTACTACCTCTAGTTCTTAATATAAGAGCTAATTAAAATTTAGATTATTTGATTATACTTTTACCTTTAAATTTATATTTCTTCAACGCCCAAGTACCAAATTAATGGTACACAATTAAGTCGTTTGCACACACACAATGGTAGTCATGAAGATAGATATATGGTGTTTAAAGAAAACCAACCTATATTTATTATAAAAAATTAATATACAACAACTTTTCTTTATCCACTTAAACTGGTCAACTAGCTCTTATATTAAAAAAATCGTTAAAATTGATAGTATATGTTGTGTTATTGATTTTTAGAAAGTTAATCAATTGCGTTTAGCATGGGAGGTGATTTTTTTTATTTTTGGGTAGAAAGAAAGAATGGGTCAAATATATTTTCAACCAATGGAGACTGCTTTGAATAGAGGTCAACGGGTTAATGATTTGCAAAATGCTTAAAGTCAAATTCAGCAACCATTGAGTCTCACCAAGTATCATTATATGTACAACAATATTTGCAACATATAATTGGGATGGGGAAAAAAGTGAAAGAAACAAATTATGTATTTAAAAAATGTAAAGAACAAATTATGTTAAGTTGACTTGGGTTCAAAAAGCGCAGTTAGGCCACCACGTGGTCCATGTATATTCCAGTGTGTATGTGTTATACTGTTTATTATTTTTATTTCTTTCCCATTATAACACCACATAATGGGTTTCAAATCCCACATCAAGAAATCCAACAAGCAAAGATAAGTGGGGTTTATCAATTTAAAGAGTCCTTCCAGGCAACAAATTAGTTTTTGTGTGAAAGCACTTAATAAACTTGGAAAGCATTATTTATGTGGGTCCAATTATAAATACTACTTCCACTCTTATATATAAGGCTCATTTAATTTTTTTAGAGGATACTAATAAAGCTAATTACATTACTTTAGAGTATTTAAATTTTTCGTTTTTCTTCAAACTAATGTTTCTGATATATAAATTTATATATAATATAATGATACACTATATATGTATAATTAATTAACTTATTTATCTTTTTTAATCTTTTTAAAAAAAGTCAAATAAATATTATAGATAGAGCCGGAGCGATACATAACAACACGGTCCATGTACGTTCCCATATGTGTGTGTCTTGTTTTGTTATTATTTTCTCTTCTTCACATAAACTAGAAAATACATAAAATTCTTCTCCATGAATGTTCTAACTTGTTCACCAAATTTTACAGCAATAATACTTCTCCAATTATGCGTTCTTCAATCGTGGAAATACGTCATTACCTTTTTTATTGATACGACTTGAGAAACTAATAATAATGATTAACATCATTATTAAGAGAATAAATATGATGTAATATAGTTAGTGGGTGTATGTGTGGGTAGAAATTTGCTAGAGGCATTGAGTGATATGGAATAGGGTCCAAGTCGAGGGTGTGTGTTTGGAAGATTATGTGCGTCTTTTTGTGTTGGCCAAATGTTCCAATGCACATCAGGTACACCCAATAAAGCTGCTCATGTCATGCCTCACCACCCCTTCTAGAATCCCTCTCTCTTCTATCCCCTTCTTCCATTATCACATCAATTTGCTCACACAACAACCACACACACACACACTTTCATTTAACCCGAAAAAAAAAAGGAGTTAAAATTTTCACATAAGTAAACTAGCTATGCCAATTGTATTACTTAAAATGTTATTATAAAGGGATGTAATTAAGTGCTAGATATGTGCACTCTATTATTCTTTGTGTGTAGCACTTCTCCTTTTGAATTTAGATTAAAAAGTTGTTAGATGTTTTATTTGTTCAAAAACATCTTAATATTTCAGTTATTCCCCAAGAGACCTCATAATTCCTTCTCAAGTTACAACAAATTGAAGCTATCAAAATAATAGGGGTAAGAATAAAATTCTTCTGAGTATTTTGATAAAGCACCTTATAATTTAGACCATATTTTATTTTTGGAAGGTACCTTGTAGAAGATACCGACGGAATGGAGTATACATGCATGCATATTAATAAATGATGGAAACATTATATAATATTTTAATTTCAATTTTGTTATAATTGAACAAATTTTTTTGGACTATAATTTTTAACTTATATTTTGACCCAATTCATTTCGGAATTTTAATTAAAATACTCAAGAGGGAGAATGTTTGAATGAACCCTGCTTTTTGTGGGTTGTTGGTAATGGTCAGCTCTTTTTTTATTTAATTTATTTTGGACAATAGGCAATGGTAAGCCAATTTCAGTCAACGACAATTATGTCATTCAATATTGTTCTACATCTTCGTCTTTGTTTGTGTCTCTTTTTGATATAATGGATTTTTATTTATTTATTTTTATATTTTGTGTGATCCATACAAAGCACTATCAAATATTGGTTCCTTACTAATTAATTTCATAGGGAGATTTTTTTTTTGGAGTGTTTCCGCCTGGTAATTTGACGCCTATTGGCAATCAACTAATCCAAACTCGAGAGGTGGGAGTGCCGCCCACATAGACAGGGTTTACCCTTCTCCCAACAAGAACGCTTCCATATGAAGAATTTTCACAAATGAGTAACATCAATTGTTTTATAACTTGTGAATTTTAATACTTGTGATTATTTGGTCTCTCATGTTTTTCACACCCTCATTTTAGTTTTGGTCTATCAAATTTTAAATAAGAGGTTTTCATTCCTTAAAGGGCAAAATTAATTACCTATAGATACCAATATTTTAAATAAAATGAAACTTAAGGAACTAAACCTTTTGTTTTAAACTTAAAAGATCAAAACTAAAATGAAGATAGATTTGAAGGACTACAAATTGCATTAACCCTTTCAAATATATGTGTGTGTGTATATATATATATGACATAAATTATAGATAATGAAATACCATATATATCGAGCGAGTATAATTTAAACATTAGTTAAGAACCAATTGATCGGCAAACAATACGGTGTATTATTATTATTATTATTATTATTATTATTATTATTATTATTATTATTATTATTATTAAATACACACACCTTTGAAGATCCACACATGTTATTCTTCAGCTCCATGATGAACTATGAAAATATTTCCACTTGGATCCATACATAATGAGTCAAACTGAATCATTGACGTTTTGAAACAAACAATACTTTGTTAAAAAAAGAAAAAGAAAGAAAGAAAGAAAGGAAAAGAGGGAATGGCGCGCGCGCGCGCGCATATAGAGAAAGGTTCAGGAATAAATCAATTGCTAATTTAATTAAATGGGATGCGACCAAATGGTTAAAGCATTAATAATGGATGAGTCCAATAACAAGTTGATTATGCAATATTATTCTAGTGTAAATATGCCTAAATGTTCCATCATTTTCTAATTAGATTTTGTTTAGTCTTCACCATATCATTCAATTGATTCACCCACTGCTTCTGCCCAGATTTATAATTAATTAGATTGATTATTAGCCCTTGATTTAAATGGAATTTGAGATAAATGGAATTAGTTATTATTTATAAATAATACAAGTGTACAAATTCATACTCCTTCGATTTTGTTCATAAGCAAGGTTATTAAACTTGGATTGGCTTTTGTACTGAGGCAATAAATCAAAGGTTAGTGGGTGATAAAAAAAATTAAAAATAACTTAAACTTCCATTATAGTATCATAATATCTAAAATCAATTCAATACCTAGAATCACTAATAAAACAATTATATACTTATTTAAACATTCTTTATAATTTCTCTGATATATCAACATCTAGTATCAATTAATCATCTAATAATATTATGATTAATAATTATAAATATTCTTCTTATTTTTTTAGCAAATTATCAAAGTAGATAGCTAATAACAAAATATTCTTACCTATAAAGCTTTTATCATTAAACTAATAATCATTAATATCAAAATTATCATTAACTTTGATTGATATAGTTATATACCCCATAAAAGAAATATTATTTTTTTAAAAAAATTGAAACCAAGTCAACCTAGCAACCAACCAAGTTGACCCCTGGTTACATGGGTTAGTGGCTTACCTAGACAGTTTCATGGTCAGATCACCAATTCTAAACTAACCGGCTGGTCCGTCCAGGTTTAATTTGATAACCCTATTCATAAGTCACTTATAGTTTTGACTTGCTTTAATTTATTGGAATGCAAAAAGTAAACCTTATTAATTATGATTTAAAATTGAATAACTTTTCAATTTATTTATATATATTAAAATAAACACTTTCCAACAAAATAATAGTGTATACAATAATAAATAAATGGTAAAATTCTACTTTCATGAAAAAAAAAATTAAAGGTTAATATAATTGTTGGTCTTCACAATATAATTGAATTCTAATTTTGGTCATAATAAATTTATTTGGGTTAAGGTTTTTAAATAACTTTCAACATTTCCTAAAGAAGTAAAAATAACCTTCAACAATTTTTTGTACCAAAAGTAACCTTTAACTTTTGAAAATTGGGCAAAAATAATCATGGCCATTAACACCGTTAGCCTCCATTAATTTTAACATTTTTGGTACAAAAATAGTTATTAACTTATACCAAAAGTGTAAAAAGTAGCATACATTTTTTTACATGCATAAGTAACTGAAAGTTGACTTCTGGGATATTAATTCATAAGTTTTTATATTACTTGTGCAAATTGAAATCTAAGAGAATTTTAATTATGAGATTACTAGAAGATATATGGATTATCACAATTTTACCATATGCATATGCGGTCTTCTATCACCTCTTAGTTTTTCTCTGAGATATCTTACCTTATAATATGCTTAGTACTAGTTGTAGGATTATTTTAATAATTGTGATCACAGTATTTTAAATGTTAGTGTTTATGTTTG
>JBAGKO010000015.1:18298901-18322787 GCA_037177275.1 Acacia concinna | reverse complement strand
CCTTTTTTTATATGTGGATTTTATTATCGAACATCTTATGGTTTTATTTTAATATATTTTTGGTATTTTATTATTATACGCATCAGGAATAATATTTTTCATTTAATAAACTAAAAAGCATATTAAAAAAATAAATTAAACTTACAGAAAACAAAAAGAGCATCAGTGGCAACACAATTGTCACCACTGAAAGTAATATTGGTGGCGACTTGGGTCGCCACCTATACACACTTTCAGTGGTGACAAACATTGCCACCAAAAATGGACTATTGGTGGCGACTTTTGTTGCCACCGAAACCTTACCTTCGGTGGCGATTTTGATTTTGTGGTTTTTGTTTTCACTTTCAGTGGCGACAAAATGTCACCGTTAAAAGTCCACTTACAGTCATATTGCCAACGACTTGGCGGCGACAAAAAGTCATCACCGATAATTTTCGGTTGTGACTTTGATACTTTCAGTCGCCACCGAAAACCAAGTTTTTTGTAGTGTCAGTTGTTATTATAGCTTTATGACAAAAAGTCAGGAGACCGATAAAGAAAGGTGTACAAATTTCAATAGATCTACAGTACGTTACCTTGATGTTGCTACATTCTTATGAAAGCTGACTTTGAATTTGGTAAGATACGAACAACAACAACGATGATGACGATGACAATGATGACAAGAACAAAAACACTCAATTTTTGACGGAATTTGCCACAAAAAAATTTTCCATCACAAATTTTGTTGGAGAACCTTTGAAAATTCCTTCCGAAAAATTTCCGACGGAATATTTTTCATGGCAAAATTTGTGACAGAATTTGCCACACAAAATTTTCTGTAGCAAAATTCTTTTGTAAATTCTGTGGAAATTATTTTTTTACCATGTAATTTTTCCATGCCAAATCAATTTAGTAACTAAATCAATCAAAAAATTTAAAAATTTATTAATTTTTAAAAGAAAATCTTTTAAAAATAAAAATTATTATATTATTATATTCATTATTAATTAATATAAATTATAAAAAAATTATTACTTAGGAAAAATCCTATTAAAAGACGGTTGAATTAATAAAGTTTTAATTTAGGCCACTAAACTTAATAAATTATAAATTAGGTTATGTGACATAATTAATGATTTAGAAATTGGGCCAAATGTCATCTAACCCCTTAGTTGATATATGTAGGTGACTCAAAAATTGACCTAAAAGCAAAAAAATTTATAGGTGCAGCAGGTTTTAAGTTGAACTCCTATAATTAAGGCGAAAATATAGAACTCCTTTAGATCTCTCGTCAAACATTAACATTATTTGACATCAAATTCTGGCATTGATTTTTTTTTTTTGTTAGTATTATGATTATTCCAAAATGTTTCTTTCATAATTTCTTAAGGCCTCATTTAGCATTTTACCTACATGTAACTTGTAAATTCATAATTCTATAATTTCATATTGTCTTTTTTTTTTCCAAAAAAAAACTTATAAACAGGACTAGAGGAGTAACATGAATATTGTCTTGTAAATATTTGAGTGATGGAAATATATGTGTAAAACGCCTCCCTCCCTGCCTCCCTCCCTGTGCTTTTTTTTTTTGAATAATTACAAAAATCTTTAATTTCAAAGAGACACAAAGCCATTTATGATTGGGTTTGAGTACTGAACTAAAGTCTCGTCCAATTAATCTTGCCCGTTTGATAATTATATTGGTGGGGTTGAAAAAGGAAACCCCTGACTCATATTTATCAATGCAATAATCAAAAGCATCCTCTCTATTACTCAATATCAATATAAATATAAGAGTTAAGGTGAAAAAAAAAACCATGATGAACTTTTAAAATGATATAAAATCTTTACTATAGCATGGTTTATTACAGTAACTTAACAGTTCATTATAGATAGTTAACAGTTTTACACTTTTTTAAAAAATTTATAATTACTTTTACACTTTTGACGAGAGTTTATGGTTATTTTTGCACCTTAACCCTAAATATAAATATAGTTGATACAAAATAAATATCAATATGATGGCGTCTCCCCTTGTCTTATAAGGCGCCCTTCAATTTAAAATATAATTTTATATCCTCTAATTCAAAATATAAATCTGGTAGTTAGTTTAAATATAAATGTAAAGAATTTGTAGTTTTCCAAATATATATATATATATATATGCCCTTGACATAAAGTTCATCCCACATTAATTATAAAAGTAAAATACAATATATATATATATATAGGCATATAGCCTCCCCTTCTTTTTGCTAAAATTACAATATCTCCTTTGTGTAAAAGAGGAAAATAATAAATAAATAAATAAGTAAACATTAAGCGCTTTAGATATTAAACTGAACTTGTATTTTGCATCCAGCTAAACTAAGGGAAAGGACTTATTCTGGACGGCAGAAGTTTTTTTTTTTTTTTTTTGGTTGGAATATGATGACCCAGTTCAGTTTATAATTTAGGTGGATGGTCTACTTTCATGACATCACATGAATCACTACATCAGAGTGTGACTTTTTGTTTTTAATTATTAAATTTAGATCAAGTTCCTCGTACACTACCATATAATCAAGTAAATATGGTGTTCTATATATTACGGTTTCTGAAAACCCGCCATATATCAAGAGGTGGAAATTTTTCAGAAACACATATGATAGTTTTAAGTATAAACAAACTGTCATATATATGTAAAATATATATGACGGTTTTTTAAACAATTGTTCCTTAGCTTTCAATATGAAGAAGACAGTGCTTAATTTGACAGTCATGTTATAAAACCATCACATATATGTGGCATATATACGACGGTTGTTATTTTAAAAACCGTCATACACTATGTATATGACGGTTTTATCATAAAAACCACTCTATATACTCTATTCATATATCATACGTGTCCATTTTTCCATCGTCATTTGAAACTTCATAAAACACCAGAAAGTTAAGTTTTCCACCTACGACAAAGGTGTTCGAGCTCCTCTTCCTTCCTTTTCCACTCTCTGTCACGAATTTCTCATTTTGTCCCTATCATATCATTGTCTGTGTCCGTCGTTGTATTTGTAGTGTGCGTAGTGCACGCATTGGCTTGTGTGGGTGTTGTGGGTCTTGCTAGTGTTGTTATGATCTACTCTCTCTTGGCACAGGTTTGATCTTTTTTACTTTTCTGGTTACTCTTGTTAAATTGTAGCTATATTTTGACCTCTGATATGATCTGTTTTATGTACATTAATACTGGTTGTTCTATATATGTATATGGATTGGACATTTTTAATTTATTCAAACTATACTATATATTGTAATCGAATGAGTAATTAATTGGATGATGAAACTGTTAGGATGAATTTCTACATGCAGCTGCTGTTAATTTATAAGTATATATATGTGTACATGATGGGTTGTTTTGTGATGTGTGTGTGTGTGTGTGTGTATTTGAAATGTTTATTTACTTAATTTGTTGTATACTTATATTAAAGTTTGATGTTATTTGTATTGATGATGAAATGGGGATATATATAAAGAGAATATGAATATTATATTGTTGTGTGGATCGGATGATCTTAAGAGTTTTATTTGTTGCATTAAATTAAAGTTGTTAGTTGCATTGCATGCTAGTTCTAGTATTGATGAATTAGGTAAACATTATTATCCTAATTAGTAAATTTTAAGTGCTTCTTGCTTGGTAACGAATTTAAATTAGTGTAGCGATAATTTTGAATTAAGTGATTGAGATTTTAAGTATGTTTGTTATTTGTTTTGTATATGCTCTAGATAAAATGGATAAAAAGAAATGATTGTATGTGAATTATTTATTAAAGGAGTATCGGGATGGGGTTGGAGAACTCATACACTTAGTTTGCCACAATCATGTTGATGATCATGACTTTATTGTTTGTCCTTACATCAAGTGTGGCGTTGTGGGGCGTGTTCATCCGACACTTGTGAGGAGCACTTAGTGGCTAACGGATTTGATCAGAGTTATACATATTAGACAAAATATGGTGAGGAGGAAGTGGAACACACTACACTGATAGTCAAGCAAACTTGGAAAGTAGGTGTTACATACCAATCTTGAAAAGGTGTGACTAGGCACATAACTTAGAAAGGTGTGACTCAACTAACCCCTTAGATGACACTAATTGCCTCAAATATTTAGCGGATGCAATTGAAGGAGAGTTCAGCGAGAACCCAAAAAAGTTTGAGAGGATGAAAAGAGATGCAGAGAAGCCTTTGCATGAGAATTGTATTGAGTTCACATTGTTATCTACAGTGTTAAACTTGTACAGCTGGAAAGTAAGATATGGGTTGAGTGATACGGTTTTCACAGAGCTTTTTTCCCTATTGAGAAGAATGTTACTACTAGGAAACAACATGCCAACAAACACTTATGATGCAAAATAAGTTATGCGCACAGTCGGCTTGAGTTATAAGAAAATACACTCTTGCCCTAACGATTGTATTCTATTACGTAAAGAGTACAAATCATTAACTAAGTACCCTTTATTCTCAGTGTCACACTACCAAGTGAATGGAAAGAGTCCAACGAAGACGTTATGGTATTTTCCTATTAAACCTGGATTTAGACGTTTGTACAGTACTGCAATTGATGCAAGAAACTTTTGTTGGCATGTAGATGAAAGGATTGAAGACAACAAACTAAGGCATCCTGCTGACTCTGCAGAGTAAAAGAGGTTTGACCTTCAGCATCCCACATTTGCTGAAGAACCAAGAAACCTCTGTCTAGAATTGGCCAATGATGGGATGAACCTATTTGGGATGCAGAGCAGTACCCATAGTACATGGCCTGTGATGTTGTTTATCTATAACCTACATCCATGGCTTTTGATAAAAAGGAAGTACATGATGTTCTCTATTTTAATCTTAAGGTCGAGGCAATCGGGCAATGACATAGATGTATACTTAGCACCACTAATTGAAGCTTTGAAGGACATGTGGGATAAAGGGGAGGTTGTGTATGATGCCAACGAGAAAGAATCGTTCAATTTGAACGCTATGTTGTTTGGAACAATCAATGATTTTCTGGTATATGGGAATTTGTCAGGGTACAACATTAAAGGCCAACTCAGATGCTTGATTTGTGAAGATGGTACACAGTCGATCAGACTTACGCATGGTATAAAGAATTCATATGGGGCATCACAGGTGGTTGCAAAATGGTCATTTGTATCGACGTATGAGAAAATACTTCAATAGGCAAGGAAGAAAGAGGATGGCACCTATACCTCTCAATAGTCAAGGTGTTCTTGCAAAGACAGAACACGTACAATGTAAATTCGGCAAGCCATTCGGGAGACATGTTGGGACACACGAGTGGAAAAAGATGTCTATTTTCTACGATATGCTATATTAGAGTTTTCTAAATGTTAGACATTTTCTTGATGTCATGCACATTAAGAAAAATGCATGTGAGAGTCTCTTTAGAACGTTGCTCCATATTCCTGAGAAGACAAATGATGGCATAAATGCAAGACTAAACATGGTTGAAATGGGAATTAGGGAGGAATTGGCACCAGAGAAGAGGGGATCTCGTTCATTCCTACACCCTGCAGCTTTCACACTATCCAAACAAGAGAAAATGAGTTGTTGTGAGTTTCTTGCTTCAGTGAAAGTTTCAAAAGGATACTCATCAAATATCAACAATGTTGTGTCAATGAAGGGCTTGAGACTTAAGAGTCAGCAATCACACGATTGCCATGTGTTGATGGAAAACTTCATTCCAGTGGCAATACGTGGTATTTTACCTGTGAAGGTGCAAGCATCGATCACGAAGCTATATTTCTTCTTTAAATCTATGTGTAGTGGGATGATTGACCCCAAGAAGCCGTCAAGGCTACAAACATGGATTGTGACAACGTTGTGTGAGCTAGACATGCTTTTCCCTCCAGCTTTCTTTGACATAATGATTCACCTAACTATTCATTTGGTAAGGGAGGTGCAACTGTGTGGCTCAATATACATGAGGTGAATATACTTGGTCGAGCGTAAGATGTAGGACTTGAAAGGGTATGTTAAAAATCAAAGTCGGTTAGAGGGTTGCACTATTGAACAATATATTTGTGAAGAGATAGTTGAGTTCTATACTGATTACTTAAAGCATGCATGTAACATTGGCATTCCAGTGGCTCAATATGATGGACGCACTTCTAAACAAGGGTTTATGGAAAAGCAAATCATCCTTATCACAAACAAATAGTGGTCACACCTTTACGTGTTTCACAAATCAGAAGAGATTGAGGAGTACGTACATATTCGTACAGATGAGCTTATGAGAGAAAACCCCAACAAAGCACTTAGTTGGTATGTTAAATAATACAATAAACAGTCTACATCATGGTTGAGAAAGCACGTTGATGGCTTGTATAATAATGATCCTAATTTAGTACAGGAGAAAGCAAAGTTCTTGTCATGTGGCCCAAGCAGATATGTGCATTCTTTCTAGCTATACCATAAATGGATACACCTTCTGCACCAAAGACCAAGATACTAGAAGTAAAATGAAAAATAATAGGGTCACTGTTCTTGCTTGTATGATGCATTTATCAAGTGCAAAATATAAGAATCCTATATATGCGAATATTTCGTACTTTGGCGTGGTTGAACACATTTGGAAGTTGGACTATAGAGCACTTCAGCTTTTGATCTTTTGGTGCATGTAGGTTGACAATAAAACTGCTTTAAAAGTATATAAGTTATGATTGATACAATTGAACTTGAACAAGATCGGGCATACACAAGAGCCTTTCATTTTAGCCGCTCAAGCTAAACAAGTGTTTTACATTCCAGACCCTACAAATAAGGTTGGTCAATTATTATGCTTTCCAACAAAAGAAATGATGAGGATGCAGGAGGTGATGAATTCAGTGAGAATTATCCTTTCCAAAGGTCATCATCTCTTGAAACACAAATCAATGAAGATGATGTTTTATACATTAGGCATGATTACAACGAAGGAATACGAATATCAAAGAGGGGGAAATTGGTTCACAAATTTGTTAAGAAAGCAATTGTAACTAAAAAATGAATTATTATTAAGTCAAGGAAAAAACGGGATACTTGATGATCTATATATGTACTTAGCTTGCAATGTATATAATATATATATATAATAACATATCTATGTTGTTCATTATTAATATATATGGGTGGGGATGTTTTGTATATATGCATGTATTATATATTCATTTAATTCATATTTCATCATTTGTGTACCTACGTGCGTATTCTATTGTTTTATTGCATATAAACGCAGAGGGCTAATTGAAAGTGGCCTAGTAGTGGTAAAAAATTTTGGACATAATATATGGCAGTGGTTGAAAACCACTGTCATATATAACATAAATACATGACGGTGGTTTCATTTACAACCATCATATATAGGCTAACATATAGAGTGGGTAAAGTTGGAAAACAGTTATATATATGACCAAATATATGGCAGTTAACATATATAGCGTTAAAATATATTGCGATTCAAAACCGCCATATATGAGAAAAACAACCATCAAATATAAAGAAATTTGTAGTAGTGATATCTAATACATCCAATTTTCCAATCAATAAGTGCCATCGAATTCATTAGACACATCAACTTTAAAACTGAAGCGCGTGTTCTCAAAAGTGACAACCACCATAGCTCCATAAGAGTAACAGTGTTAAACACTGATGTGCCTCATAAATCTAGGTGGCACTTGTTAATTGGAAAACTTGATCTTCTTGATATAAGAAACTAGATATATATTTTGTCCTTTTTTTAATTAAAACAATTAGCATTTGCTTTTACAGATTATAAATTTTACATCCCAAAAAATGTCTCTTTCTTTCAATTAGGAAAGTAAAAAAATCAAAGCAGTGACATTTTTATAATTTCGGAGTCATTGTTTTGACTTTTTGCAACCCAGAGAGAATTAGGGACGTGAAAAGTCACACAATGGGACTTTCAACGTCCCTAACATATATTTGGTGACGTGAAAGGGTTCTTTTAAAACTCTGTCTTATACTAATTTCACTACTCATTACATGTCACAACCCCCTTCTCCTCCTCTCGCTTGGGTCTCCATTCTTATCAAAGCTCAAACTGCCACTCTATCGAAGTTGCTTCTTCGGTGTCCAAAGCTCAAGTTGTATGTCCCTAGTCATGTGAAGCAGCCCCTTTGTCGCCATTTTTAGTTGTTTGAAGCTTCCTTCCCCTTCCTCCTCCTCTAGGTGCTCCTCTTCAAACTTTACCATAGTCATATTAGTAACATCTCAAAGTAAATCTCTTTCCATTTTTCTTACTTAGTTTTTGTTAACATTTTGCTCCTCATAAAGGCCAGATCTGTCCTAAGCACTACATGGAAAACTAGACCAGAAACCGGTAAACCGATTTGATAACCGGTCCGATCTGGTAAAGTTTGTAGAATTGAACCTGACCTGGTGACCCGATGTGAACCAGTCAACCCGGTGGTGACTCGGACCAGTTCAATACTAAATTGGTTCACCTCCATTTTCTTTAAAAAAAAATTAATTTCCCTTATAATTTCATACTAATAAGCCTAAAATCTTAACTTTTTCACCGGTTTAGCCCCGGTTTAGTTATCCGGTCTAACCCATTGACCTTTAACCCAGTACTTTAATCAGTTCAGTGACCGTTCCAGTTTTTAATACCTTGGTCCTAAGTTCCCTCTGTTTGTTGAAGACGGTGCAAGTTTCGAATAAGAGGTGCAAGAAGAGCAATTACATGAGATTCTCGATGCTCTAGAGGTTTTGAGACTTGAAGCGGACCAGCTCCGCCACAGCAGATGCCGATATGACCGAGAGCGTGGAGGCAACATCAAAGAATAACTTTAATTGAGAGAGAGAGAGAGGGACAAAAAGGGATGTTAAAAGTTACTTTTTTTTAAAAAAAAAAAAAAGAAACGTTAGCTTTAATGTCCCTTTTTGAAAAAAGGGACATAGTAAGTTACACTTACTATGTCTGTTATGAAATGGACTTCAATTTAAAACTTACTACATCACTTATATAGATGTTTCTCTCAAAACGGATATAGAAAGGTCTAAAAAGTGGACGTTAAAAGCGCTTTTTGTAGTAGTGATTTAGATAGAACTTGTGATATGGCGGTGTCAATAAGAATTGATTTCTTAATATCAAAAAAAAAAGTGTTTACATTTGGTGTGTGAGAATGTCTTAAATAATAGAATTGTTCGAGTGCTGTTTTGGCTATATATATGACTATTAGTTTTTTCTTTTCAAGCTTCTCAATTCTGTGTAGTATTGAATCGTCTAACAACTTTGAATATGCACACATAAAAGTATCTAAAATAGAGTTGAGAAATGAGTTATATATATACATTCTAAATATGATAGCATTTTCTTTGTTCGTTATTATTGCTAGCTAGGCAATGACCTTTTGATCTCTTCCTTCCAACAAATCCAGTAAACTTTTCAAGGACATCTTCTTTTTTGTCTCTAACCGATATCATCACTCGCTCCTCAAGTCTGCCACTCTCTTAATTAATCCAAGAAAATTATAACAAATGAAACAAAAGAAAAATGACAAAACCTTTAGTAAAACAATAAGTTGATGACAAACTTTAATTATGTTCTCTTCTGAAAAGGGGGAAAAATAAAGAGATCAGTAACAAAACAATCGTGTTAAATCAACTTCGATTCTATTCATTATAGACAAAAAAAATTAGAGTACGTGTTTTTTTATATAAAGTCCACGCACGCATGATATTAAAGTCAACCAATCAATTGAGATGACACTTGAATTATATCCTCTTTAATTTGTTGTTTTAAATCACTTTCGAATATCAATAAATTTATGTTGGATTTTTTTCAGAAACACGTGAATCCAAACTGATTTAATTTGTTCTCATTAAGATATATATAAACTTTCGTACAGGTCCCAATACCCTTCGCCAGTAGAAGGTAAACTGCCCCTGTTTATTTTTTTTAATGTATCCAAATAGTAACGTAGCCACTATAAATTTTTGGAAAGAAAAATGAATTAAGATAATTAAATTTGTGTGCAAACAAAACTCAACAAATCTTATACATATTAGGCTTTAATTTGGTTGTTTGCTGGTGGACCGTTTCTAAGAATCTTCATTTCTTTGCATGCTGGATAAATTGTATGTGTGTGTGTGTGTTATATGTATGAATTTCTGTTGAACCACTTATAAAATAAAAAGAGTTGGTCAAAAACTATGATAAAATAAGCAACACCATTTTTTATTTAATGGTGGACCATTTCTTATATATATCCATGTATATACTTTGGAAGTATTCATTTGGTTACAATCTTTCTGCACGAATCCTGATATATAACTTATTCCGACTCTTGGGGTTTGATAAATATAATCATTGACTGATTATTAATGTTTAACGATATAGTTATACTTTATTATTATATTATGAAAGTATAGTTAAGACTGCTCTCACTTGTTTTTAATTAGCTGGACCATTTTTGGTGCTCGAGTCAACCACATGATGAACAAAACCATATCTTTTGATTTGGGTAAGTTACTTAAACCATGCATCCCATATATATAAATAATATATATATATATATATATATGGATTGAAAGAAACCTCGCGATGACTCAACAATCATGTTTTTATATACTAATAAATTTAATGAGAGGCAATTAAGCATCAAATATTTAAGTTTGACTTGTTTGATTTAATGAGTTTAATATATGTTAATCAAGCTAATCCATGCAGTACATATATAAATTAATATTAATTCCAGATTCTGACGAGATAGTGAAATGTGCGGAGCTGATGATCATGGAGAGGTTAGAGCTCTGATTCATTAAAAGGTTTATATATATTAGATTCAATTTCTCTATAAATGAGCTCATAATCCAAGATTATTATTAAACTAGAGCTTATTAGTTTATCATGCAGGCAATAAAACTTAAAAGCCAAACAAGGTGATGATTCCAAACCGACTCTAACAACTCTTTTGATTTAAATCTTTACATTTTTTCACTTATAATTTTGCCTCCCAATCTTCAATTAGATTAGTTGATGAGATTAATGTTTTTGAAAATTGGATCCGTCACATGAGAAGTCTTTCAAGCTTCATTGGTTGACCTGTGATTGAACCGTTGTTGAACGGGTCATAAAAATGGTTTCGGTTCACGGCTCAAAAGTTGGTTATCAATGGTTCAACATGGTCCAAGTCCAACCCTCCCTCAAATGGTCCAAACAGAATAAATAATCCGTTAAGCTTGTCGGTCAGTGGCCAGATCAGAACGATCATCTGGTCTAGGACTTTAGTTTTTGTAAAAATTTGGCCCACAAACATTTTTGGTGAACATGGATATAAGATACAATCCAATGAGATTCAAGGCTTAAAAGAAGGCCCAATAAATAGTAGCTAACACACCCAATAGATGGCCCAATAGTATCCTAACTGGACTGGGTCTGTCATTTGTATCAAGTGAAAATTAACCCAAAAAAACCGATTAATAGTCTTAGGCCGTTTGTGGAATTGGTTTTCGGTTCTCATTGACCTACTAGTTAGATCGTCTGGTTGATTATTTTCTTTAATCGCTCGTTGATGGAGGAATTCGTTATGGTTATGGTGTGCCTATCCAAAGCTTGTCCCATAAGCTTTGGACTAGTTAATGATAGCTAGGCACTATGAGCTTGTCTCATCTAAACCGTTTACACTAAATTTGGATGGTTCAAATTAGATATTTTTTAAGAGATGATTTTTAAATGAAAAAAAATCTTATTTTTTGAAATAAAAAATTTTAATTAAGAGATTATATTTATTTTAGATTTTTTATCTCATGAAATTATTTCTTTTTTAAAAATAAAAAATAAAAATGATTAAATCAAGACTATCTAGATGAAGGCCCAATTGATGTTTTCTTCCAGACATAAGTATCCTTTTTTTTGTATGACACTAAATGTGAGTATCTCTACCAGCAAAGATTCGAATATTGGTTCACCACATTGTAAGGGACTTAACTCCTTCAGTTAGAGTTAATATTGTTGGTCCCAATTGATATTGTGATGGAATCATTTTGATTTTTTTTTAGGATAACTACATACATTATTCTATTTGATACAATCATATTTGAGGCACTTTTAGACACTAAATATAAACACATTTTCTAGTAAAAAATTAAGTGTTAGTTTATGAGACTGACACTTCTCTTAATCCAATCCCTTAGTATTTTGAATTTTTTATAATGAGCCATTTTGCATCATAGAGCACTATCCTTGTTGCCCTGTAATAGGCTTCAAAAGGTGAACATCTTTTGTTATATTACTTGTTTTCACTTTTCACCACTTCATCATCATTATTGAATGGCCCACGCCCTTTTTAGTTTTTTCTATTTTTTTTATAGAAAATGAAACTACACTAACTAATCGATCACTATCTATAATAGTATTTATCAAACGCTCACAACGAATAATCTCTTGAGCCTGCACAGATGGAATTAAGACCACCTGAAAATCCACTAGAATATGCCTAGCTTCAGCAGTAATTACATTAGCAGCATCGTTAACATCTCGATCACAAACAATAATCAATGCAGACCAATCACAACATATAAGATTCTGAGCTTCGATCAATACTCCATAATATAGATGATCATCAGGCACAACTGAATTCCCTGCATCAACCACCTCAGAGCTATCGCTCTCTACTTCTATTAGTTTTTTTGTCATTCACCCAATCATATTATTTTATTATTTTGGTTTTTTTTTATGCACGCACGTCTCTTATGAAGTTTATAATAAACTAATAAATTAATATCTTAAATTCTATTTTGATTTAGTATTTTCATATGAAATTAGTCCATTCATTCTCAAAACATTTTTTTTTGGTAAAACTCGGGGCTTAAGACCTATTTATTATTCTCAAAACATTTTAGTTTCATGAAAACATTATTTTGAAAATGACACGTAATCTTTTGGATGTACCAACAAATGATATAAAACGGTAGTTGAAGATATTCAAATAACTGAATAAGATTCTATTACTCCCTCCGTATATAAAATATTTTTAACCAAATCACGTGATTTTAAAAAAACAATTAAAGTTATTTAAAAATAATAAATATATAAAAAAAATATAATTATTTTTTAAAAAATATCCCTAATTTCAATGAGGAAAGAAGAAAGAGCAATGGTAAGGGAAAAAAAAGAAAAAAGAGCATATATGAATAATAAATAATGTGAGAGAATAAAGGGAAAATAAGAAAAAAAACGTATTTATTATAGAGAGAAAAGTTAAATAATATCTTATAAAAAGGATAAAAATATTTAAATAAAAATATCTTATATATAAAGACGGATTAAGTATTAAATAGCAATATTCCGATCTTTTTTTTAAAAAAAAAGCAGATGATGTTTCATTTTTAAATGCATGTGCTTGATTTAAAATATAATCTTTAAAATGTTCAATGATTGATTCATCCAAAACATTTAATATCGAAAATGACATTTTTTATATGGAAAGTTGAAAGCATTGTTTTTTTTTTCTAACTTTGTTACAACAAATGGGAGGAAAAAAGTGGAAGAAAAGAGTGACTTTTGGTTGCAATGCCCGCTGGTTGCCTTTCTGAAATGGAGTATGATAAAGCAAATCCTTTGCATATTCAGATGGAAATTTTCATAATAGGTATATTATTATATATTCTTTAGAGATTATATTGCTTATATATGAATAATATATTTACTAATTGAGTAGAACAAACTTACAAAGATTAGTTCTAAGGATGAACTATTTAAATTAAATATTTTTTTGAAGATATTGTTTGTACTTAGTGACTATTAGGTTATGACCTAGTCTATCTTTAGTGGAATGAAAGTAAAATAAAGTATGGATTAAACATATGTTAAGTATCTTTTTATATGGAAAGAGACACCATGTTAAATGGTTTCTATTTAACTTTGAGAAAACCTCCTCTCTCATCTTAAAGTCTATCTTTAATATAAGAGATCTTCTATAGTATAAATTATACATGAACAAAGCTTTTTTAGGATGTATTATGTCTTATAATTTGCCCTATAAAAGAACTCTTATATTAAGTTATGTTTGGGATTAAACCATTGGTTTTAGAAGTCATTTTCTATGAGTTAAGACAAAGCTATTGTCACATCCTAACTTTATATATTGTAAAAGCATTTCTAAAAAATTAGAACAAACATGTACTAAGGACAATGGACAAGTAGTAGTATGTATTATATAATTGGAGTCATGCTTGTAATTCATATTCATGTGGGTGACCTAAGCACATATAGGAGTCACATGTATACCCAAAGACTTATGTGACAATAAAAAAGAAAAAGTTAAAAGGAAAACGAATATAGTGACTTTTGCTTGCCACGCAAACCAGCTTCCATTTTGCATGATAAAGCAAATCCTTAGCATATCCCGAAGGTTATTTGAACAGGGCATATACTCTTTCTACCTGTTTATATTAATTTAAATAGTTTAGTTGCATGTTTGATTCTTAATTTTATATTTTCTAAGAAGTATCTTCTAACAATTAATAAATTGAGTAAACGCAACATTTTCAATAAAATAAAAAAATTAACTGGTTGAAATTAGGAGGGTCCGTAAATAGAATAGAAGAAAACAATCTCTACTTCTCTACTAGTGCTTCCAATTCTTCAATAATGTCCTTTAAAAGTAACCTTGCATCTGCGCATTTAATATTTTATCGTTATTTAGATAAGATTCAAGCGGTTGGTGAGAGCTATGAGGAAGGAGAAGCCTTTCCATCTTCGCCCATATTATAATTCTTAGAATATAGCAGAGAGCTTCAATCCCTACCTACTTTTTTCTTCATATACTGTACTTCCTGTACAAGCTTCAATCTCCGATCAACAATGGCCTTTTACAGCTCCTCCTATGCTGCGTCTGGTTTTGGTGAGTACAATTACAATTCTTATCCTGTAAATTACGATCCTGTTCAAAACCCTCACTTTACGTCTTATAATTATCAAGAATTCAATCAACCTTATTATGGATATGATCGTAGTTCATATTATGATCCTGCTCCTACCTACCCTGTTCTTAGCTACCCTTCCATTTCATACTCTGTTGCCACTTTCAGTGAACCAAAATTTGTCGAGTATGATCCGAATTATGACAAGTCTCAGCTTGTTATTTATTACTCCAATTCGGAATTTAATCTGCCTGAATTTGAAGAATATGATCCGACCCCTTATGGTGGTGGGTATGATATTGTTAAAACCTATGGCAAACCTTTACCTCCTTCAGATCAAACTTGCTATCCTCGTTCTGGGTCATCAGATTCCAAAGCTATTGTTCCTTCTGGGCCCGTAGTGCCATTGCCTGCTGTGGAAAAGGCAACAGATGAGAAAGCAATTGTACCCCAGAATGAAAGCGCAGGCAAGGTTACTGATGAAATGCCTCAACCACAACTTAGCCTAACAGATCTCAATTCTTCTGGTGGTGAAGACATTAAAGGACACGAAACAGAAGAAGAAGAAGATGATGATGATTCTGGGTCTGGTGATGGAGGTGGTTATGGCAATGGTTACAGTGGAGGGCACTATGGTGAGTATGAGAAGCCAGTGCCTACACAATATCCTTATGGGTCTGGCTTGGAAGCTTTGGATCTCTGTGAAAGTTTGTTTGGGTGGCCTTGTTTGACAAGAATGAAGGAGGAGAGAGAGAACTGTTGTGAAGGAAACTACTTTTACAGAGAGAATACGTTGTGGAAAGGAACTGCAGATTATCTGTTTGGGAGTCCAAATCCGTACGGAAGAGGAGAAGAAGGAAGCAGCTATGGAGGAGGAGAATTAGTGTATACCTACCAAAGGCACCATCCAACACAAGCAGAGTATAGGCAGGTTCAAAATTATGGCAATTCATGGTTTTGATTTAAAATTAGTTTCCTGAAGCTGTGTCATAAAGTGAAAGAATCCGGGCTGATGAATCATTTTGTAAGTTACAAAATCTAAAGCGCTATTTGTTTTCATCCCTCCTAAGAATTGTAGATATTGGCTTGTTTTAAATTGTGTACGTGTGTGTGCCCGTTCGGGCTCTCGCATTGTGCTTTTCTCTCTGGATGAACTTTCTCAGGTTTTCATCCCCATTGAGTCTGCGATTTTATCATTGTTTTTTTTTTTTTCAGAGTAGTGTTATTTTTGTCCTACACTTTTCTCTTTTATCATTGTGAATTAGTACCGAAAGTAGGAGTAAATCAATGAAAAAAAAGGAAATATAATATGAAAGTTTATATATATATTAATAAATGAATAAAATATTAACGATCTTGTTGCCAGCAAAAATAAAACATGAAATGGTTTAGCTAAACTATACAAAGGGAGAAAATTTAAAAAAGAAAGAAAGAAAGAAAAGGAAGAAAGAGCTTGACTCCAAAACTTAAACTAAACTAAATTACAGTGGGCATCTGAATGACAACAAAATTTTAAAAAATGATTATATTATTAGTTTATACTATGCACGTGGACTTGGACATTTGATTGCCTTCATCATCAGCATCTTGGATGGCGAATCTGGACCAGAACTGTTGCCCTCCAAACACTAACCATCTCTTCCATGGGAATGGCTTTAGGACATGTTTGGGTGTCAGCTTTTTTGACTTATTGAGCATCACTTTAATAAGTTGAGGAGTTTATTTGAAGTTGGGTGTTTGGATAGCAAAAAAAAAATAACAAAGTTTGAGCTTAATGAGCATCAAAATATGAAGCCAAAATTTGTGACTTTTGTGGTGGTAAGGAGGTGGGGGAGGAGAGATAAGGGGAAAAATGATTATTTGGTTGAATTTTCTACAAAGTCGATATATTGATTGTTTTAGAAAATTTCAAACTGATTGTCATTAGTCTTCAAATAATTCATGGATACTCCTCAATTTTTCTTATACATTATTCCCCTTTTTATCGTTGATTTTCCACTAATTACAAGTTTGCCATCACATTTTTGCAAATTCGGATTTCTGGACAAAATTTTCATCTAACTTTGAAAATTCATATCTAATTGTACAAATATCCAATTGAGGTGATTCCAAATCTTCAATGTCCCTTTTTGAGTCTAGTTTTAGAGAAAAATACTTCCTTTGCTAAATTGGAATCAGAAAGTTCCCAAGAAATTAATTTTTGAACACTGCTCCAGAAGCTAGAAAATTTCGCTAGACAAACTTAAAAAATTCATTTATCTTAACGTATACATCCAAATCATGAAAATAATATATCAAATTAAATCTTGACATGTTTAATTTTAGACTGGAAAGTTTCATGACTTTTGGACATCATTAACTTAGGTTAAAGTAATATATAACGAGACTGCCACTACTAGAATTTCAGAAATTGGTCAGAAAATACTTTGGCCATCTTTCTTGTACCTAAAATGCACCATTTTATTCAATTTAATCTACTCTATTTATAAGGGATATTTGATGATGAAAATTTACTATGTCAGAAATAACATGTAAGGAGCCCTTCAATATCATAATTACGGAAAATGCAGGAAGTTGTCTCACTAATGCCATGTTTCATTCTTGCTTCATTAGTCAGTTACTTGTACATCATTAACTGAAGAAAAGACTTACATTTCTGAGGAAGATTCAACTTCCAAAAAATTTGTCCTCCTTATATACTAATATACTTCATCCTATATTTAATATATGACGTACTTAATGAGTTGATATTGTTTCTAAATATAATATCTATATTACATTTGAATTTATTTTTTAAAATTAACTCTATAGATATTCTCTCAACAATAATCAAGTATGGGGGTTAAAAAGTAATAATCAAGTAGGAAAGAGAAAGAGGAAATTAAGAAAGATTACTGGCTAGAGTGTTTTAGGGGGAAAAACATATAATATCAAATTAACTTAACTAACATTCTTAATATTCTCAAATTAATTAATTAGGTCTTGCATTAAAGACCAAATGAGTAGAAGCTAATAAAACATGTAAGTATTTTAAAGGGATAAAATAATATATGCTATAAATAAATTATTTATTTAGTTTTCTCAATCATCCCTAATTAGTTGACTGGATTTTGTAAAAGTCGAAAGTAATACATGAAACTGGGACAATGAAACTTTAAAGTTATCAATAAAATTTCTAAATTTCCACACTCAATTTCATATTCTTATTTAATTGTAATAATAATTTTTTATGCAGACCAAGCGGAGATTGTTTTTTTTTTCTTCAGAAGAGATTATCATTTTTTAATTATAAATTACTCCCCCAAATTTATTTAAAATCCAAAATTTGGTGTTATAAATTTGTTATACTTTTAAATTATTTTTTAATTTTAAGAAATACAAAATTATAAAACAAAATAATCTTCTAACACTTCCACTATACAAACTTGGATTTACAATTATAAATTAAAAATATTATATTTGAATAATTTAAATTTTTTATGATCAAAATTTTATAAGTAATGTAATCTCATTTTGAAGCCAAAAAATAAAATTAATAATGGAATCTCAATTCCATGCCTCAAATTGCACAATCTCTAAGATGGTGTTTGGATGATGACAAAAAAAGGGATTGAGGTCTCAACTGCCCCCTTTTCTACTGCACCCCTAATCTGAGGTGCTTCCCAATTGTTTTTTTTTAGTTCTTTTAATCAATAGATTTTATATAAAATGATGGCATTTTGATGTATTATAAGTAAAAAAATGGATATGTTTTCAATTTGTAACCATTTTTCAAAATTTTAAGGCTTTCAAAGTTTTTGGTTTTTTTTTAATTTGGAGTTTTAAAAGTCTTAAATCTTTGAAAAATCGTAATAAATTTAAAACAGATCCGTTTTTAACCCATAATATATCAAAATATCATTAATTTTGTGCAAAATTTAGTGATTAAAAAAACCATAAAAAATAATTAAGAAGTACCCCAAATTGAGGGCACAACAAAGAGGCAATAGAAAACAGGGTAGTTGAGGCCCCTAATCCCAAAAAAAACTGGTTTGGGTTAATACCATAGTTTAGGAAAAAAAGCAGTCAAACACTCCAATTCTTTTATATAAGTTGGTTAGGCCCAAAACCTTGGCTTTGGACAAGCCAACTTTTACCTGCTTTTTAGAAGTTTGGACCTTCTCTTTCCTCTTTTCTTCTCTTCCATATTCTCTTTCTTCTTCCTTCCGCCACTACCTCTCTTGCTTACCATTTCTCTCATCTCTACTTTTCTTTCTTCCAACCAATCGAAGAAGGCGATGATAGGTGCCGATGGTTTGCAGTGATCGGAGAATGAGGCTGCTCTTCTTCCAGCAGATCAGAGATCATGTCATTATGGTGGGTGCTGATGGTTCACAGCAATGGGAGAAGGCAACACCACAGAGATCACCGGAGACCGAAGCAAGTTCAATGGCTGAAGAATATTTGGGGCTATGGACGCTGGTGAAGATGACAAGTTCATTTGTCGTCTTCATCTTGAACCATTTTTTCTGGCGAAGAAGAGGCAAAGGTGGAGGGAGCAAAGGATTCAGTTTGTGCAGCAACAGATGCAAAAAGCAAGGGAAAGATCAATGGAGGAAGATACATTGTAATGTTGGATGGTAGCTTTAGCATTGCTCTGCTTGTATTTGCAACCTTTATGATATATGACTCAAGTTATGGTCGATTTGAAGGGATTCTAGTCCCAACCTGAGAATACTAGATGATCCTAATGCTTAATTGCTACAACTTGTCTCAAAAAATTTCTTGATTTGATTGTTGCCTCACTTTTCCGTGCATCTTTTTTTTCAGCGTATTGTTGGTGTACAGTAAGCAAGAACATGAGGAATTAGTTTTTTGGAGGGAAAACAATTTATGTCATAAAATTTCTGAATGATGATGTTCTTCTTTCATCATATTGGTTTATTGGTGTTCTGTTTTGTTTTCTTTTCCAATTGTTTTTTTCATTTAACACTCTTGAAAAAAAATTACAATGTAATGTTATTTTGTCCATATAATTAATACATTAAAATATTATTCTTTATATCCAATTATCGCAAAAGTTAATGTCATTTTTATCATTTGACCATAAAAAAAAATATTTTGGTGACATTTATCTAAACACTATCGTTTTATCAAAATATAGGTTTTTAGATGAGTTATTTTGAAAAAGCTATTCTACTTTATAAACTATTCTAAAAAAACCAATCCAAACTTTCTCTTAAAATGAAAACGATAATATTTTTTTCCACATTATTTCTTCTTTAGTTATTGGAGTTGTTTACATCAATACCAATTAATATCTTCTTAAATATTGACTTAATTAGTAAAAGGCTGTGAGTTAAACGCTCCATAAGTAAAATAAGTGTGCGTGTGAGTGTGTATGTGTGTGTGTAATATTCAATTCCTTCATTTTCCCATTAGATTCTGGTCTTCGGGCAATAAGAATCTTAACCAGATTTCTTGATAAAATGGGGAGTGATATTTTGCCTCACTTTCTATGGCTGATAAAATATGAGCCCCTTTAAATATCTCTCATCATTAATATTATACAAGCTTTGGTGGTGATCCAGCAGTTAATCAACTTTAGGGGCACAGTTATAAGTGGGAACTATAATGACTTGCCTCTTATCTTGATTGAACTCATCCAAAATACACTTTATTTGACCAATCTATTGAATTTAATTGGCAGTAATTTCGCTGATCACGTAGTTGGGTTTTTGAGTGGGAGTGTTGTAAAAAGATAAAATTTCGTGTTATTCGAAAAAGTGTTGACTATTCAACATTATTCATGAGTCAAATTAATTCAATTATGTAGTCTAATAAATATAGAAGGCAAAAAAAGAAAGGCTAATTAACATAAATACATACTATCTTTTGTCTTTAATATAAGACTTAGTTGACCTTTTTTTTAAGAGATTAAAGCAGTTAAATAAGTTACGTAATTATATCATATATTATATAGTATATTATTAGATTATATATTAGTTTATAAATCATACATATTAGTTTGAAGAAAAACAATTAGTATAAATACTTTAAAGTAACTTTTTTTTTTAATCTCTCTAAAAAAAAGTTAACGAAGTCTTATATTTAAAATAAGAGATGATATCATTTTAAAAACAGAGATATCTGGCATTAATGTAAACTAAACAACAACACAAAAGTCTAAATAAAATCCAGCAAAAAAATCTAAAATGAAAGCAACCTAATGTAACGTTCGTCTTTTTACGATCTTTAATACTCGTGAGGAAGCGTTATGGTTCAGGAGAATTGCAAATTTAAGCCCACAAACTAAAGCTTGCATATTGATCCACGTGTTATGATTCATTTTGTATTTTTAGTTTTGTAATCTAACTTTTAAAATTCATAACTACTTCTAAAAAATTCATATGATAGTGCTCTAAAATTCTTTTGAAAACTCTTGAAGTCCTTGACATATGAAAAATATCATTCTAGCCTGATCACACTCTGATTGACACATAATATTCACTTTCTAATTCTGCTATGTTATATGGACAGATTTTGTACCTCAATTTTAAAACTTCATAACTCAGGTTATACTCATACGATAGACATGATTAATGACTTTTGGAAGGTCTTTGTGTCTACTTCATGCATAAAAATTATCAAGAGCATTGGGAATCATCTACTACACTTTATTCAATCAAAATGAGATCATGCTCTAAAAATAGCTTAATCTGAGAAGCTATTATCAAGCATCTTAAAATTATAGCTTCAAGACCATACTTCAGCATATAACCATCTACAATTGATTATTGCATGTTGAACATACATGCAAGACCTTATAATGAGTTTACACAACGCATGGGAAATATTTTGCACATTATTCATTTAATAGCAAACAAATGCCATAGGAAGCTAACTTTTTCTCCAACTTGCATTTGTACATTGCTATTGCTCTTCATTTGAAGGCATATAACCTAGCATGGTTAGTTATTAGGGGTGAGATATAAAGAATCTCAGTAACAAATAACCATTACTCAAACATACATGGATGATATATAACTTGGCATTCTAACATGCTTGCAATTTAACAACTTCATAATATAAAGACATGTTTCAAACTATCATGCATCACTTGTAATCACATAGGCGTATGACATGTTACAAACATAATCATATACAAATGCATGATTTCACATAATCATATAAGCATACAAACATGTCAATTCATGCAAGCAACAACCAAGCATATAAGAGTAAGGTAAAGTTTGCTATCTTGAAACTTTACTATTCTTTCTTTCCTTTCCTTTCTTTTCATTGTCCAAGCCTCCAATTTCACTTTCATCACATCCAATAGCCCTATGGACACAACATACATTATTTATTTTATTTATTAGAGCCATTGATCATGTTGCAACTCTTAACTTTCAAACTTGCTCTTCTTTAAAGCTTAACTTTCACTTTCATATCCTTGACTTCTAAAATTATTCTCTTGGCCATCTTCCACTCAATTTTTTTATGAGGAATTCAGGTTTAGGCTCAAATTGAGCAAAACAAAATTCTTTCCCCTTCAAATATTCAAATAGAAATATAAGGGCCTTCTTGTATAAAATCTCATTTTGCTTTCAAATACTTTGAAACTTTCCTTGCTTATACCCTACACAATTTTACATTCTAAATTCATTGGTAATATCAAAAGTAGCAAAATCTCATTCCTTCCCCTTCCCTTGTATACATCATAGGGGAAAACAAAGTGATCTTGCAACTTATATTCCATTAACTACTAACTCTCTCACAAAACTTGCTAAACTTTCATTCTACCATGTTTAAACCTCTTTTTAGCACCACTTTCATCTTCACAACATCATTAAAACCATGAGGTTTCTTCTTTACGAAAAACAAGGCAGCAAATCATTGTCATGAAAGCTTAATTAAATTCCAACATATTTAGTTTATATCAAAGCTTATGATTACCTATTTCCTTTGATATAACTTTCTATTGAATTCTCTAACTTCTGCACTTCTTAAGCTGCACCCAACTCCTTTCCTCAAGAAAATAAGGCTATGAAAATGTTGCTCTTGATGGGAGGAACAACTTTTGTGATGGAAGCATAAGGAAAAGAATTGATTTGAGTGGAGCTTATGGCCATTTGATCATTAATGTCTCTTATTCCCCTCCATTTCTCCACTCCTCTGTCCTTGTTTTATGTGTCCCTCTATGTCAGAGCTACTGGCAATGACGAAAATAAGCTGAAGAGAATGAGGCGGTGTAATTGAAGGTAAAGTTATTAAACATGATTAATAATTAATAAAATCTTGGTCCCATCAATTCCCACCATTGCTTCTTTTTTTTTGATACATGATGAAAGCTAAGAAACAAATAGAAACAAAAATGCTATTGCTAACCAGGTTCCATGTGAACCAAGTCAGTGTCAAGTCTATCTACCAAATAGAATCTTAGCTCCATCTTTTTGCAAGGTTATTTACAACCAGGTTTAGGTTTCTTGGGATGTGACGAATCTCTACCTGCCAACTACGCTTCAATAAGCTTTGAATCTCCAACACCAACCTTCGTTGCATGTGCATCTTAGTACATCCTTCTTGACATAGTCTCCAAGCATTAAGATAGTCTATAAGGAGAACCACCTTCCTTATATCCATGTATCAAGCTTGCTTTAAACTAGTTAAGCAGCCCCATAGCTCAACGCTTAAAAATCCCTCTTGCTGAATTCTCATCATGAATCCCCCATAGAAGTTACCTTGTAGGTCCCATATGCCTCCTCTACAAGCTACCAAGTAGAGAAGTTCCAAGAATGCACCATCCATAGAGAGTTTATAATAACCTAAGGGGATTGTTGCTAAGTAAGCCTTAGGCATTACATGACTCCCTTGCAAGTTCATATTACGACACCGCTTGTTGTTTCTTCATATAGAATCGGTTATGGCAACTACATAGATCTTCAAAGAGCTAAGATCTACACTAAGCCCTTCAAAAATCTTTTCATTTCTAAATTTCCATAGTAGCCA
>JBAGKO010000015.1:18284462-18298801 GCA_037177275.1 Acacia concinna | reverse complement strand
AATAGCATAAACAGTCACATAACAATTATTAAGAGTTGCATAAATATATTATCAAATTATACAAAATTAAAATTGCACAAAAAAAAGAACTTACAGTTGTAATGCGAATAGCCGGTAGCCCCAGTAAGCAAGAATTGAAAACAAGCTAACACAATATAGTCTAATGGTTGAAATTCAAGCTAAACAATCTCTATCGAGAGTTTTAGCACCACGAAGCAAAGAAGTTAGTGACAGATGGAAGAGATCCCAAATGAGAGATGAATGGAAGAAAATGAAGAACATCAAAGCACAAAATAGAAGGCACAAAATGAAAGCTTAATGAAAGAAGATGGAGAACACGAAAGAAAGAAGAGAGGTAGTAGAGAGGGAAGACTGAGTGCAGGGAAAATGAAGAAGATGCATGTATATATAAAGGGATTTTACCGTTCTTTCACGGATACATATTTGCGCATGCAAGATAAATAAATATATACACTGACACACAGAACTGCATGCAAGAAATGAAGGGCTACACGCATAGGGAGCAAGACGTGACCTTGCATGCCAGCATTGGAATCAAATTGTTTAGTGGGGCCCACTATCGGTTGCCTTGTGATGAAGAGAACTCGCCTTTGGTAAGGGCGAGTTCAGGGTGGGCAGGCTGGGCCCCACTGAACTCGCCCTTATTAAGGGCGAGTTTTGTGCATTCCCACGCCCCCCACCCCTATCTCTAAAGAACTCACCTTTTAGAAAGGCAATTTTCAGAACTCGCCCTCAACAAAATCGATGTTGTGTGTAGCATTTATGTAAATATTTTAAAAAGTGTAGTATTTTAGTATATACTTTTATTATTTATAATATTTTGATAAAAAAACCGTGTTTTTCTTAAGTCGAGCTCAACGAGCCAGCCCTTTTAAGGCCCTAGGCAAAATTATTATTTTTTTGGAGATTTTTGAGGTAAAGTTGCTCCAAATCTTTTTTTGGATACCTAGTGCTCATTGCTAGAAATTTCAGGGGCAAAAATAATACTTATCTATTGTTTTTAACTAATATTAACTATTTTCTTAAACCACGTAGTTCAATTACCGGGCTCTTATAAATAAGATTAGAGGAAATAACTTTGTTAGAGAAAAGTTCGAACTAACATATATTAATATATGTTTTTAAATTTTACCTTTATTTAATTTTTGTTGAAGAGAGGGATGTGATGATGATTTGTATATAAAATTAATTAATAAAGGTAAATTTAAAAATTTTTTTATCAATTTTAGATATGCTCCCTCCATCCCTTATTATGACATTCGGATAAATGAATTGTTTATTCAAAGAAATTGTTTAAATTAGTTAAGAGTAATAAATAGTATGAAATTGTCCTTTGTTACAAGTGGATGGGTAAGAGTAAAAAAAGAAGAGAGAAAATGTATGGAAAATAAAAAGTAATGAGCAAGGTACAAAAAATTGGACCGAGCAACGAACCGGTCACAACATGGGTTCGGGGTTTAAAGGGTTCAACCGGGTCAGACTGGGGGTTGAACTGGTGATATTAAAATATTATAATTTAATTGATAATGATAAAATATTAATATTAACTAACAGAAGTTGGCGCGGATGGGTAAGCATCTGCATCACACCCATATGTTCTTGGGTTCGATCCCAAAGAACAGAAGGTGTAGAGAATTTCTGTTAGAAGCTCTCTCCCGAAGGGCACCTCAAAGAGGTGGTTACCTTTCGAGTCTATTCGATTGTGGGCACCTGAACTAGTTGGTTCACGGGCTCACCGGATCTGGGAGCTTAGACTACGGCCAGATACCAAGACTCAGTGGGTTCGTGGACCAAAGGTCTACCATAAAAAAAATAATTGAAATTAATGAGTCCTATTCTTTTTTTAACAATAATAAGACTTATTTTTCTTCAACCACCTAATAATATCTTTCTTGATCCTTACTTTAGGAATCCAAAACAAAAAAGGCAAAATGGTCATAGATAGATGCAAACGAGTGAGACAGATGCAGATGATAATAATATTATATAACATTGGGAATCCAAACAAAAGGCACAGTACAAATGCAGACCTAACCTACTTCTTTCATCTTTCATTTTTTTATTTTAAAATCATCTTTTCTCTCTTCTTCATATCCTCTGATTCCTCCCTTTCCCTTTTCTTTTTTACTGTGATTAAGCTTGCAACGTTCTTCACTCATTGCTGTCACCTGCAACGTTCTTCACCCGTCGTTGTCGCCATCGCCTGCAACGTTCTTCTTCTGCTTTTGCCGTTCACCATCACTTACTGCGTTATCCTTTTTCTTCTACGGTTCTTCTGTTCACCGTCTTAAAAGTACGAGTGTTAATGAGGGTGTGTGCTTGTGGTGTTTAGTGTTAGTGGTTTGCTGCCTCCAACTTCTGGCTGGAAGGGAGATGAAGATGGAGAGAGATGAGACTAGGGTTGAGGGGCATGCGAAGGGGGGAGCGGGGGTGGATTTCACCGAGTTGGTTCTAGGTTTGATGGGTCACATGGTTTTTCAGTCTTTTTTTTAAATAGCGACTCGAGCAACCCGGGCAACTCACTGAGTTGGTCGAGTCAACTCAATTTTGGTTGACTCAACTTGGCCAGTGGTCCAATGATGCAACCGGACCAAACTTAGGTCTGGTTGGCCGATTTTTCGGTCCGATCGGTCGATCCGGTCCAGTTTTACTCACATTGGTAATGAGAGAGAGTATATTAATTAAGGTGAAATGAGTTTTTTAAAAAAGCCTTTTATTATTTAAACAAATTCAAAGTAGATCTTATAATAAAGGATAAAGAGAGTATTTAATAATTGATTGCACATGCAAGTTATAAGCACTGAACTGGTATAGAAGGAAGCTTTTGAAAAAAACTATCCGATTTAAAAAGATTGGGGAAGAACGTTCAAGAGTATGAGTGAGAAAGCTAGAGAGAGAAAGAGTGACCAACCTGGTCCAACTTCCATCTAAGAGACCTCGGATGGGAGAGAAGAAAAGCTAACCGATGAAGAAGATGATTTACTAGGGAAGAATATCAAACGGATGCCAGAGGAAGGGAAGGAACAAACAGTAGAAGAGGATAGTGCTAGAGCACCAAATGTGGCAATGGAAGATGTTAAGGCATAAGAAGAACCCGCTTAGGGGACTGAAATATCTAAACAGCAAGCGCAAGCAAAAACAAAAGCCAATGTAGCATCAAAGAACCCAATATCGTATAAAGCAAAATTTTTGGGTGAAGATGAGAAAGCCTTTGATAAAAGCCTTGATGATAAGATGGTAGAGTGGCTGCAAGAAGAGAAAAATACTTCTCCTGCTCTAACGAAGGAGCAAAGTAAGATGTTTAACTCTCTTCCTAGTCTGAATATACCAAATGATAGACTCAAAAAAACTCTGTACGCCATGAAAGGATGCACTTGTTATGAATTTATTGGGTAGGAAAACAAATCTAATTATGATGAAGGATAGAGTAAAATGGTTGCTGAGATCTGAAAACTTTGAGCTTATTGACTTGCCAAATAATTATTACATTTTTATATCAATGGAAAAGAGCCTATACATGAAACTCTTGTTTGACGGCCCATGGCTCATCCAATGACATTACCTAGCATTGCAAAGATAGGGCCTGAATTTTACCCTTACTGTAATAAAGTCAGGAAGGTAACTGTCTGGGTGAGGGTTCCAACCCTTCCCATGCATGTGTATTTAAAAGATTGTATGCTTGAAATAGGAAATCTAATTGGAAGAGCACTGAAGGTGGATATGAACACTCTTGCCCAGAAGGAGAACAGTAGCCATGTAGTGGAAAGAGGGAAATTTGCAAGGGTGAGTGTTGAAGTGGACCTTAACAAACAACTTCAGTCCCATTTTGTACTCAGGAACTGAATATATACAGTGGAATATGAGAGATTAGACGCTATTTGTTTCAAGTGTGGTCTTTATGGACACACACTAAATGGCAGTGAAAAAAATACCTGGACTCAAGAGGAGTAATTTCAATCCACACCAACGGAAATGGGGTCACTGGAGAACAGCTCATCGGTAACAGAGTAAAAGAGGACAAATCATAACACCCCCTAATAAGCATACCGGGTATAGCTATAGAAGAGGAGTATGGTGATTAGATGAAAGTTAAGACAACCTAGAGAACAAGCTACTAGAGGAGTGAGACTGACAAGAGGCAACACCAAAAACTATCATCAAATACACAGTTTATGGGTAAAGATATGGAGAATAATTCAGGGTTGAGTTTCAATGTTCTGAAAAAAACCGATACAACTGGATTTTCAAATGACAGAGTACATACCAATGTGAAAAAAGTCAATGTATCACAGTGGAAAAAGAAAGAGGCTACAAAATGTTCTTCTATTAGAGAAAAAGAGACGAAAGTACATGAAGGTGTAGAGGATTTGACAAGCTTTGAAGAAAGAGAAGATAATGTTGATAAAGATGTGCCACAACGGTTAAAGCCTATAGGAGAAAAAATGCAAAAGCCGAGTAAACAGAGGAATCTGCGACAGGTGAAAGAGAAGGGAAAAAAAAGGAAAGCCATGTGTCCAAAAATAAGAAAAGCATGAGTCCATTATCTTTGGACAAAATGGACCTAGTAAAAGTGGAGAAAAAATCCTAGAAAAAATAAAAGGAGAGAGTAAAAAAAGAAACATCCTATCTAGGCCCAAGATTGTGTCTCCTCTATTCAAAAGAAAGCAATTAGGCTGAACCCACCAACTTATATTTGGATCTATCTCATTTGCTAGGCCAATTAATTTTAATTCAGTGGACGAGGATGCATGTAAGAGGGAAACGTCGACTATTGTTGAAGTCATGCCAACACCCCCTTCTCCCATAAATGAAAAACAACATCAGGATTTAGAGAGACAACTTGTAGAACGACCACAACCTCCTGATTTGTTGGCTTATCATGGAATGGGTGATGATATCAAGGAGACATCGGATTCAAATGATATGTGTTTTCAGACAATGGATGAAGTTAACGAGGATGGGCAAGGAAAGGATGCCATTATGGAGCTCTTGGACTTAGGGAATTAGAGACCCAGGCCAAGTTTTTCTGTTCCTTCTTATTTCTATCTTTATAATATGAATTTATTATTTTGGAACTGTTGAGGTGTTGCCACAAAATCTTTTGTAGATCAAATTAGAGACATTACTCATAACAAAAATATGAATATCCTAATTCTATGCGAGACTTGGGTTAGTGGTAGAAAGGCTGACAGTATTATCAAGCGTCTTGGATTTAACAACTGGATTATATTAGAGGCTACAAGGTATGCTGGAGGGATATAGATCTTATGGAATATGGAAGAAGTAAATATTCAATATATTTCCTCGACTACCTAGGTTATTCATGTTATGGCAAAGATGAGGAACATGTCAGATAACATATTTCCATCGTGTGTTTATGCTGAGCCGAATGTGTTACTGCACCAAAGTCTATGGGATGAGCTGAGTATCTTCAGTTCTATTGCAAATGGTGCTTGGCTAGCTATAAGGGACTTCAATGCATACATTTCCAGCGAAGATAAAAAAGGAGGGTCGGGTCCTAATATCATATCAATGCGGCAATTTTTTGAATGTATCTTGGCAACCCATTTGATGGAAACTGATGTTGTAGGAGAGAAATTTACATAGGAAAGAGGGACTTTAAAAGAAAGAATTGACTGGGCCTTTATTAACTCTAATTGAAATAGAAATACACCAAAGTCCACGACTTAAATAAATTTGGGTCCGACCACCAACCCATTCTCATCATAAGCAAACCTATGACTTGTTCTCATCAAGCCAAACCACCCTTCAGATGTCAAACGACTTGGTTTTTAGAAGAAGGATTTGTGGATGTGGTGAAGAAATGCTGGGATCAAGAAGGATGGAATGAAAAAGTAATAGAATTCACAAGGGAAGCGTAAAAATAGAATAGAGATAAAGTGGGGAACATCTATATCAAGAAAAAGAACCTTCTCAAAAGAATTGAGGGAGTGGATAGAGCTAAAGGAAGACGTGATAATCAGTATCTTGTCCAAACAGAACGTGAGCTATTGAAAGAGTATCATAAAGTAATTACTCAAGAAGAATTGTTGTGGTACCAGAAGTCCAGGTGTAATTGGTTAAGATGAGGAGATAAAAATAGTAAATTTTTCGTACTTTGACGCTAGTTCAGAAAAGGAAGAATAGAATTGAGGGCTTAAAAAAGGAGGATGGTACTTGGGATCTTTTATCAACATAAATTGAAAGATATGGCTCAAGGATACTATAAGGATATGTTTTATAGATCTTCTAATCAAAACCTGATGCGGGGAACCAGAAACTACTTTCCTAGAATAAGTAATAGGGTTTTAGAGAACCTTCATGCCATTGTTAGCATGGAAGAAATTCGAAGAGCAACTTTTGACAGGGGCGTTTAAAGCTCCCGAGCCAGATAGAATTCAAGCTGTGTTTTATCAGGAATATTGGAACCTAGTAGAGGAATCTATATGTGATATGGTTAAGAAGTTCTTTGAAGAGCCTTATCGGGTCAAGAAGATCAATAATACAAACATTGCGCTGATACCCAAGACAGACAACCCACAAATGATTAAGGATTTTTGGCCAATCTCTTTACGCAATGTCAGCTATAAAATCATAACAAAGGTCATTTCTAGTTGCCTGCGGGAGATAATAGCAACAATGGTGGGACATCACCAATGTAGTTTTATAGCATGAAGACAAAGCAATGACAATATTATAAGTGTTCAAGAGGTGGTCCACGCCATGTAGACTAAAACGGGAGCTAAAGGATTGATGGCAGTCAAGGTGGGTTTGGTGAAAGCTTATGATTGCCTAGAGTGGCCTTTCATCCTTGATACCCTTCGTCTAGTCAGGATCGAAGAAAAGATGTGTGAGGCTATTATGGCTTGCATAACTACTCCCTCATTTCAAATTCTTTGGAATGGAGAAGCTACAACGACTTTCATCTCTTCAAGGGGGATTCGTCAGGGTGACCCGATCTCTACATATATCTTTACATTTTGTATGGAGAGGTTGAATCATAGAATTTAGGAGGCGATTAATGATGGTGCTTGGAGCCCAATTAAGCTTAGTCGGGGCGGACATAACTTATCTTATTTTTTCTCTGCTGATGATCTAATTCTGTTTGGGGAAGCATTGGAAAGTCAAGTGGATGGGATGTTGAGTTGTCTTCAGGATTTTTGTGAGACGTCTGGTCAAAAGATGAAAAAAATTAAAACGAAGGTGTGTTTTTTGAGAAATATTCATTCATCTAGGGCTATAAACTTGATCCAGAGGATGGGAGTTGGGCTAACAGGAGACTTGGGAAAGTATTTAGGGACCCCTCTTCTCCACAAAAGGATATCTAATATTACTTTTTCCCCTATTCTTGAGAAAACACAGAAAAGGCTCTCAGGCTAGAAACGAGGTAGCCTTAATCTAGCTGGAAGGACTAATCTTGTCAAGGCAGTTTTGGATGCTCTCCCCTCTTATCACATGCAAAAGATGCGTATTCTGAAAAGGGTTTTAAAGCAGCTAGAGAAGAGGAGCAGGAGCTTCTTATGGGGGGACAATGAGGAAAGGAGAAAATTACATTTGGTCTCTCGGGAGTGTGTCACGAAGAGCAAGAAGGATGGAGGCCTAAGCATAAGAGATATGGGTAAACAAAATGAGGCCTTCCTGATAAAGTTATGTTGGCATTTACTGAATAATAAAGATACTTTATGGGTGAGAATGCTTAAAGCCAAATATAATTGTGGGCAAGGTTTCACTCCAAAGATTCAAAGGAAAAAAGGAGCCTCTTTAACTTATAGGGGAATATGTGCGATTTGGGATAAGTTCCAAGAAAGTGTTGGGGGTGAAGACCGAAAATGGCATTCAGGCATCTTTTTGGTGTGATAATTGGTTGGAAATGAACAAACCCCTCATAGAGATCATTACGGGGTACGAGCTTCTTGTGGATAAAGATGAGAAGGTAGCTAACTATGTGAATCCCTGGGGGGAATAGGATTGAGGTAAAATGTCTTTGTGGCTTCAACCTCAAGTGGTCGATTGCATTATGAATGCCCACCCTCCTAGACAAGAAAGAGGAGAAGATAAGTACTACTGGAAACCCTCTTCTTATGGTTATTTTACTGTTAGTTCGGCTTATAATTTTATTTTTGCAGGATCCAACAGAGTTATAGAGCTGTTTTGGAAAGTTTTATGGAGATGGGCAGTTCCTGAGAAGATTAAATCATTTGTGTGGTTGTTTTCACATGGGAGAGCTCATACAGCGCAACTTAGAAAGGATCAAAGGCTGGAAGATTCTGTTGTCTGCCCCTTTGGATGCAGTCAATCTGAGGACTCAATGCATATGATCCAGGATTGCATTAATGCGAGAGAGAGATGGATATCAACAGTTAACCCAACCTTATGGAATCGATTTTCAACTCTACATGGACAGGAGTGGGTAGAATGGAACATCAGGCATGAAGCTGGGAGAGACTTTACAAAGAAGACACAATGGAGAACACTGTTTGGGTACGTATACTGAGACATTTGGACAACCAGATGTAGAAAGGTATTTAGGGAGCAAGTTGAACTAAACTATAGAGATGCGCATACCAGTCTATTCCGCGCTAGCTGGGATAAAGACTTGACATCTCACTGTCAATTCTATACTCAAAGCTATCGAGAAAGGCATAGTCTCGGACAAAGTTACACAGGAAGGGTTACTCTTGATGTGGACGAATCTGTTCTTGAGTCAGGGTAGAGTGGAGGAGGAGGCGTCATTCATGGGGAAGATGGACAATGGATTTGTGGATTCATGTGCAAGTTTACCACAATCCCACTAGCAATTGCAGAAACCATTGCAGTGATACAAGGACTCTAAATCTGCTGGAACAAAGATTTCAGAAAGATCATGGTTTTGTCAGATTGTATTGAAGCGCTATTAATTTTATGAGTAGGGGGTGCTCTAGTGATCATCCTTTTTATGAAATTTTGCTGATGTACGGATGTGAATGTCAAAAAACTGGGAAGTGATGATATCTCATATCTCTAGGGAACAAAATAGTTTAGTTGATCACTTAGCAAAATCATCTCATGATATTGTAGGGAATTTTGTTTTTCTTGATCAACCACCACCTATCTTCTAAGATGAGGTGGTTGTTGATGGAGGAGATTAGTAGGTGTCTCTTGCTGTACGGTTTTGTATTACTATTATAAGTAGTAAGATATCCATTTTCTATTAAAAAAAGGAAGCTTTTGAGTCTTACACTTAAGTTATCTCAAATAGGGGTATTCAAGTTGTCCCAGTCCAAGTAATGATAGGACCAAAAATTCCCAAATCCATTTGGATCGGGAGCAAGATTTAAAATCCTGGGACTGGGATCTGATCAGGCTTCAAGAATCTTGGTACCGAAGTGAATGTGTATATTTATTTTTAAAAAAAATTGTAAAAGTAAAATAATATGTCCCCTTCTCTTCCTCGCATTAGCACCCCTAAATTTGTGCCCTATCTTCTTCTCCTCTCTTCACTCTTCACTTTTAGCTTCATCTTCTTTTTACCGTCTCCATTGCTAATTAGCGTCGTTGGCTTCCAAATTTCCCTTGCAAGTCATCGGCTTCTCTTTTGCGTCGCACCAGCACCCAAATTATCTCACCCCTACACACACACACACACACACACACACAACCATAAGGCAAGCAGGCACACACCCAGAGTCCAACCCATGAACCCAATTTGGGGCAAATTTTTTGCTTCTAAGTATCTGACCTCTCTCACTCTTAGAGTCTCTAACCTCTCAATGACTCAACCTTTGCCATCACCGCTCACTGCTCAAGCTCTCGATGGATCACAAATCGTCATCACAATTTCTCCCTTGGTTATCGACATCGCAGCTTCTTCCTAGTATACTATATCTATCTAGTTTATTTAATTATTTATGGAGTTTTTATTGTTGTTTGCATGTCCATCGTCTAGAACAACAAGGAAGTGATAGTGTAATTACTTCACTTTGGCTCAATGTCATGTGACAATTTGTTAGTTTTAATGTTTTATGATGGCCATCAAGATGAAGGATTAAGGATAATTGCAAATTTTCCTGTGACTATTCCAACATCTGTTGATGTTGTTTAAAATCAGTAATTCCCAATAACAACAGGACCGGGACCATACTCCCGGTTCCGCTCCCAGATTTGAACACTCCTACTCTCAGTTACTCTCCCCAAATGAACGAATTAGTCTAAACAGTAGTCAAGCACTTTGAAGTATTAAGCAATAGATAAAACCAACACAAAAATATTAGTATTAACTATTAAAAGAAGTCAGGTAACAAAACTATTAAAAGTTAAGAATAATTAAGTTTTCATCATAATATATACTAAGGTTTAGAACAAGTTTACTAGCCACACATGTTAAGAATTGAGACACAGCTATAGACAGGTAAGAGAGAAAAAAGAAGAAGAATCCAAAAAAAATAGCTTTAACTCTTAAACTATTGGCCTCAAGATCTTAAAATCCTTAAATATCAGCAAACTTTGTGTCCAAGAGGCTTCAAAAATCAAATAATGTGGCCTAATACGAGTAGAACAATAAATGTAAAAGCCAAACTGAAGAAGATCGAATATTGATCAAGTTAATGCAAAATATGCACAATCAAACCAAAAAATACCATCACTTAAGCCTAAATATCTACTATGCACATTTTTGTAGGATAAGTATCCAAAATAAATACGAGTATATCGAAAACCAATAAGCACGTAAAAATATAGAAAAATGTGTTTAAATGACATTGATTTCTATACATTATCAATAAACCACGCCTTATTTTATTTCGTAATCTTTAATCCAGTGAAATTTAAAATCTAGATAACAACATGCATAAGAAGATTGAGGAGAACCCTTTAACACAACTTTTTAATTTGCTTAATAATATATCTAAATATTTCATTGTTGACAGCACATCAATAATCTTGTAATTTATATAGTTGATCTCACCTAGCTCTAACAAGTTTGATTTTATTCACAATAACAAAATGGTGACTTACAACTTTAATTTTAAAAAATAAAAGGGGATGACTGTGGGGGGAGGATACTGTAGAACTACAGTGCCATCCAACAGAAATTGTATAAAAGGAGATTCTTTGCATACTTTAATACACTGAATGATCACCTTTTTTTTTTGGAGTGATTTATTAAAAATATTTGTATTTAGATTGAAGGTAGAAAAATGACTTATTAAAAATAGATTAAATGACATGTTTTGGGATAAAAAAAAATGAATTATTGGAGATAGAAGAAATAACTTTTTTCATAAGTCAATTTTTTATTCTTTTTTTAAGCCACTTATTTAAATAAGCTATGTATTATTTTTTTAAGCTACTGCCAAATACCCATAAGTGGCTTATAACTTGTTTTTTTTAGCCACCGCTCAAATAAATTGATGAATGCCTATAACAAACAGACCATAATAAGAAGATGAAATAACTTTAACAAAAAAGTTTTACTTAATGTTTTTCCTTTTGTCATAACCATATGATATATGAAACTACTCAGCAATTCACATTTGATCAATTATTATTTAGATTTTTTAACATAATTTATTTTACTTCAGAACATTTAAATTTGATATGTTACCTAATTTTATCACCATTGGTTTAAATATTATATTTAATTAACAATCAACTTTATTATAGAAAAACTTGATATTTAAGAGGTGGGAAAGATTGTTTTTATATTAGGGTTAAGATGCAAAAATAATCAGAAACTATTGTCAGAAGTGTAAAAGTAACCATTGACTTCTGAAAATGGTGCAAAATTATTAAATTACTTTAGCAGACTATCCCAAAAAATTAATGGCGCTATAGTAACCTAACGATTTTACACAATTTTCAAAAGTTTGTAATTACTTTTACTTTAAAAAATAGTTAATCGCTATTTTTACACTTCTAACAATAATTTATGGTTATTTTTACACCTTAACCCTTTATATTATTTCAAAAGTCTAAGATGACAGTAAATGTCATTTTTTTTAATATTATATCCTCATCTGCAGTATTCTAAAAAATACAAAATAAGATTTATTACTAAAACATATAAGGGAATATTGAAAAATCTAAGAGAAATTTCGACATATTAAATATATTATTTCATGATCTAATTAAGTTCTAAAATCTTAAAATACTTGTGAACAGTAGTTGAAGTAGTATCTATCCATGTTATGAAACTTAGATTGGACATGCTTGAAAACCGGCAAACCGATACTTAAATAGGTTAGGTCAAGTCTAGTCCTCAACTTGGTGTCACCATATTTTGTTTGGAAAGCCAACTTTTTTTTTTTACTTTTTCTTTACAAATTCATATTAATAACTCTGAAATATTCTTTCCCTCACTGATTTAGGCATTGGTTGGCTCTAGTTTGGCTCCAATTTGACCTACTGACCTTTGACTCAATAGCCCAACTGATTTAATCATCAGTCTGAGTTTCAAAACCTTAGTATTTATTATTGAGTTTTGAGACAGTGTTAACTAAACAATTGGCAGTGTTACACATTTACAAGGGTCTACCTAGGTAAAAACATAGATGGACAAAAATACCTTTACACAATTGATGACATAACTTAGTGGCTGTTTGGATTAGCATGGAAATTATTTTTCTATCGTGATTTATAATGTATGAGGTAAATATGTGAGAATAGTTTTGTATCAGTTTATGTGATTGTGCTCTCCCAGCACTAATTCAAGCATGCCCTTAATTGTAATCATAAAAGCTTGATTGTAAAATTTAAGAGATAAGTCATAAATGCGATAAACTCAGTTAAAAATATCACTCCCTCTATGTTATATATAATATATATTCTATGAATAACTGAATTACGTAAATAATAAAGTAATTAAAATTGGCTGAAGACAATCAATACATAATAAATGTTTTTTTTCAAATATGTCCTTACTTATTATGGAGAGGTAAGTGAGAAATATTGCATGGAAATTTTGATTTCCAATATGAGAACATTGCTGAAAGGTGAGCGCTTTTATAAGGATTTTTCGAACTTAAGAGGCAGATTATGATTATAGTGATTCATCCATATCTAATTCACTTAAACTTTATTATAACAAACAATAATGAATGGAAAAAAGATAAGAAATGTCAAACCCCTTCTTTATTTTGATATTTCTCAAAGTAATTAAGCACAGTTTAATTGGCTCACGGTAATAGCATAAATAAACTTTACTGATATATAGTACTTATGTGTAAACAATATTCTTATAGGATATTATAGAGTATTTTCAAATCCATAAAAATAAAATCAAAACTACACCATGGCAGCATTTGACCAGGTCTAGTTCCTTCAGTTGCCGGTATTTACATCTTTACCCTTGTATCCGCTTCGTCCAGTTAAGTAAATTATATTTAATTGGAAATAATAAGATTCAAAAGAATTACGGTAATAACTCGTAATCAATTATACATATAAGAATGTCACCCTCGGGTATATGATCGTCTTTATAAGGTTGTCTCATCTTTAAAGCAAGGTATTAAAACCGGACCGGTCACTAAATCGATTGAAATACTGGGTCAAGGGTTAGTGGGTTAGACCAGATAACTAACCCGGTGAGAAAGTCAAAATTTTAGGTTTATTAGTATGAAATTCTAAAGGGGATGAAAATGTTTTTTATGAAAAAAGGTCATGACCGGATCAGTTACTGGATTGGTCCAGTTCACCCTCAGTTTGATTGGTTCAGGCCGGGTCAACCGAGTCAGACCGGTTCGGTTCAATACTAACAAATACAGCAAACCGGACTAGACAGGGAACTAGTTCATCAATTTTCAGTCTGAACCGTCCGGTCCGGTCTAGTTTTCAATTCAATGATAATTCCTCAAACTTCTCTGCTTTCCTCATCAGTTTTACTTACAAGATATTTCCAGGGTAAACGATTTTATTGTTGTCGAGTTTTCTTCATTATTTTAAGACATGTTTAACAATATATATATCCATTCAATTCAATATCGTAAATATAATAATACGATGCGAGGAGACTACGAGAACGATTATTAATTTGTGCGTATAAGTGCCTCATATATTCCAATTTATGGGTAAATCATTAAATTTTTCATAATAAGAAATAGGATAATACATAAACGACTAATCGACAACAAAATTCAAAATCAAAAGTAAAAAAGAAGAAACTAAACTAAATTACAGTGACAGTGAAGGAGGAACTCCTACACTGAACTAAACTACACTCTCTTCTCTTGAGGTGGCAATCTGAACGCCATCATCATCTTGGCTCATGAACCTAGACCAGAACCAGTGTGTCCTCCAAACGCTAGCCATCTCCTCAATGGGAATGGCCTTAGTCTCAGGGAGAA
>JBAGKO010000015.1:18272435-18284362 GCA_037177275.1 Acacia concinna | reverse complement strand
AGGTTGGATTGTTTTTTTAAAAAAATATTTATTTTATGTGGTAGATAAAAATATTAGTCAAAATTAATAATAATTTTTGTCTTAGTGATTAAAAATTGTAGGTAGGAATATTTTGTTATTATCTATCTATTTTGATAATTGTTAAAACAGTAAGAAGAATACTTATGATTATTAATTATAATATCATTGGATGATCAATTAATATTAAACTATATCAATATATCAAAGAAAATATAAACAATAATTAATAAATATATAATTGTTTATTATTGTTTGTGATTTTGGATAGTATAACACTATTATGAGAATTGAAGTTTATTTTTTATTTTTACTGGTCTAAGACTGGATTGACTCCGGGCTGACTCATTAACCCTTGACCCAATACTTTGACCGATTCAGTATTCGGTCCGAGTTTCAGAACCTTAGCTTTACTACTTAACCCTAAAGAGAAATAAGGAGTTAGGAATCTGGACATACACAAAATAAGCAACTACCATTATTCCCTTTTCTAACTCTGCTTTCTATTTGTGGCTTTATGCTTTTGTTTCTACATTTCTGTCTGTCTCTTTCCTTTATCAGAACCCCAGGAGAAAAAAAAAAACAAGTGATTCAGGTTTACTAAACCCACTACAACCAAACAGTAAAACTCCAATTAATGCATTTGGTGTGAAATAAAATAAACAGATGCATGAAACAAGTGAATATTACACATAATCACTCCCTCTGTTCTCTTATATATGGCACAAAACCCTTATTATATGCACCTGATAATGGATCATATGCAAGTCATTTAATATGTTATGAATTATTTTTTAAACATTATTCACGTTACAATTTAATAGTAGGAGATTGAAATTTTGGTGCAGTGTTTCTCAATACCCTTAAATAGGGCTATTTTTTCAAAATAAAAAATTTATTTTCAAATAAAGTAAAAGAATTAGCCGCTTCTCTTTAGTCCCAGAGACAGTTATATGTGACTTATATATCATATGTACTCCCTGCCTCACTTTTCAAATTATGTTGAGTAATACTAAGATAATTTTAACTAATTTACAAAAAAAAGAAAAAGCAAGTGAAAGTTAAAAAAAAAAAGGATAACGTGACAATAATACCCCTGATTATATAGAGTAATACTAAGATAATTTTAACTAGTTTACAAAAAAAAGAAAAAGCAAGTGAAAGTTAAAATAAAAAAGATAACGTGACAATAATACCCCTGATTTAAGACTAACCTCTACCTCTTTGTTTGTTTGTTTGTTTGTTAACGTGAGTAATAAGAGACACTAGGAGTACATTGATTTGAGAAGACTGAAAGAAATTAAATGAAGACACATGGCCTTCTTGTGCCAACCTTTACTCATTAATAGCTTCTCCTTCTCCTTCTCCCCAAAGTCCCACTTCTTTGGTCCACACCCTCACATGCCTCCCACTCTTCTCTTCCCTACCCATCCCCACCTTCTCGTGCAGCCCTTAACTCTCTCCAATGAATGCCCTTCGTCCCCCCATTGTCAATCACTATTCTTTCTTTTTGATGTGGTCAGTCCTATCTTCTTATTTATAATAAGACACTTCTAGTGTGTTTTATTACAACTAAAACAACATTAAACTTTATTCACTCTTTTCTTTACACTCAACCACTTTTCTTTCTCCTTCAACAACTTTTGAAAATTGAAAAAGTCCAAGAACCAACATATCAGAGATTAAATCGTTTGTTTATATGACAAATTTAATGAGGTGGCTTGTATTAAGGAAAAAGAAGTTAGGGAAAATCTCAAAAAAAAAAAAAGGAAATAGAAAAATTCTAATTCAAAATAGCGAAGTTGGGAAATTTTAAACTAGTTTTTTTGTATTTTTTGCATAATTACAAAAATGCCACTAGTTTCTTAATAACACGAATATTATAATTAACAACACGAGTATCTAAATTAACAACACCAAAAACATTTAGGTAGTACGTATTTAAAATGTGAGTTGTTTGTGCTGATGTTGTTAATTAAAATACTCTTGTTGTAAATTACGATATTTATGTTGTTAAAAATTTAGTAGTATTTTCATAATTAAGCAAAAATAAATACAAAACGACTAATTTAAGATTTCTCAATTTTACTGTTTTGAATTGAAATTTCTCTATTTTTTTTATCTTTTTTTTTTAGATTTTCTCAAAAAGTAACTTCCCTCCCTTGAAACCAACACTAGGGAGAGTGTACTTTACTATTTACTCTAAGGGCTGAACAGTTGAACACACTACACTACAAATTTTGAGGTGCTTTCTTTCTTTCTTTTCTTTTATGAGGTACTTTCAATCAATTAACTCTCACAAAATTAAAAATGGCTTCTTCTTCTTCTTCTTTTTAATACAATGCTTTTAAAATAATGTCTTTTGATTATGACAAAAATTATATATATATATACATGTAAACAACATAAAATACATGACAAATGTGAATGCTTAGTCTTATTTTGAATGACCAATTAAACATTCAAAAGTAGTTTTTCAACCATGGTTTAATTCGAGCAAGATGAATTTGTGAGGAGAATTTTGTTTCAACTTATTTAAACTTGATTATGAATAGTGCTTTCAACTGAAACCAGCATTCTTAGACATCATCACAGACTAAGAAGATAGCAGTAGTTTCCACACCACACAAACCTGGTAAGGTTTCTCAGCCTTTACTATAATCAAGGCCGTGGGTTATCTTCCCAATATGGTTTAGAAGCAAATTAAATGAGGAACATAAAAATAGCATAAAACAGAAGATAGAATCATGCCAGTTTAATCTTCTGTTATTTTATGTAAGAATTCTCAGACGGCAAGAAGCACGAGAGAAGCATTGGTATGTTTTTTACATTCTTCATTGGATCATCAGAAAATGACTCCATCAAAAAAGACAGATACCATATCGCTACCAGACAAACCAACACACAACAGATGGAAGCTTCATCTATCACTGTCTTTCTTTGTAATATATTGCAAGTTTCTGAATACAAACATAACCAATTAACCCCAACTCACATGCCTCTCTCTTTATATATATATATATATTTCTCTCTCTTGTGCCCATGCGGTCACCCACCCGATTCACAAGCTCATCATCAACAATATAATAATATTATCATTATTCTGGAAAAACTTCCAAATCCAAACAGATGTTTTTGTAAAATAACTGTAAGCACTGAGTAGTAGGACTAATTACATTCTTTCTTGGCCACATGTATAATTGTTTCCTTCTTTGGTACAACAGATCATCTGTCATGGCTCAAAGTAATGCCAGAGACTATTATCCTCAACAAAAATCTACAAATCAAGCGTTTTGTTTTGGTTTTGGGGGAGTATCACTACAAATTCTGGTTACAATCTCAACACAGAAAGCTGAGAGATATTTTCTTGTCATGAGAAAATGTATTGAGATTAGGAAAAAACGAATTAGCAAAACTTGAAAGACACTGATGTAAATATACAGTTTAAAGGGGAGAGGAGAAAAAAAAATATGAATTACATTCATGAGTGCCAGATTCCACTCAACATACTGCGGAATCTGTTTGTGGATAGCTTCCTCACAAGCCTCTTGGCATCTGATGAAACCTCAGTTTCTGCAAGTTTCTCTATGTTTTTGGCATACCCAGAGCTCACAATCTTCTTCCTCCCACTGTTACAATTTGTTAATGACATTAAGATTGAGATTAGGAGCTTCTTGTGACTCGAATTTCCCTCTTCTGGATCAAGCAGTTGGAGTAGAAGAGCTATGTTATGGTCATCCTGCACAAATTTCTTTCGGTTCTTTGGCACCATAACCATGGCAGAGAGTGACTCAGCTGCCATTTCACGAACTTCAAATGATTTTGCATTCAGAAACTTAACTAGCTCTGGCATGAAACCTGCATCTCCCATGGCTTTCTTAGCCTCCTCTGTTGTTCCACAGAATCTAAACGCTACTTTCAGAGCCAATTCTTGGATTGAAACCTCCCCATTACGAATATAATACAGCAGTTGATCCACAAATCCATAACTCATTAATATACTTACAGAACTAGATGAAGAAAAACACAAGTTTTCTACAGTTCTCATTCCTATCTCCCTGGTTTTAGAAGAACATGACCATTTAGGATCTAGAATGCGTATTATAGCTCGAATTCCACCTTCTCTAATCACCATTTGCCTAATCTGTTCATCTCCATAGGCTATACTTTGAATGAATTGTATGGAATTTACCTGAATCACTTCATCCCTAGACTTCACCAGCCTGATAAATGTAGAAACCGCACCTTCTTCAACCATGAATCTCTTTATTTCTTCAACACCTACAAGATTTCTCAGTACCCCACAAGCAGGACCAACCAATTCTCCTTGGGTTTCTCCGTTAGAGCAGATTTTGAGAAGGCACGTGACTCCTCCATGAGCTGAAACCGACCAGGCATTGTCTGAATTGAACGTTAATTTCATCAAACACCTGGCAGAGCCGATTTTCCCTGACTCACTTCCACATTCTAAAACTCGGATCAGAGGTGCAATGATCCCAGATGCGATCAGAACCCCTCTGTAGGAATCAAAGCCTGCGATTACATAAAGAACCTTGGCAGATTCTTCTTGGATTTCCATCTCCGGCGAATCAAGAAAATTTACAAGAAGATGAACAATGTCTCCTATTTCCACAATCACTTTTACATACTTCTCGTCTTCCATTACGGCTTCGTGAAGATTAATCAGAGCCTGCCTCTTCATTTCCACATCACCAATCTTCATTCTGGTCAGCAAGTCCCTCATGTAGAACCTCATATCATCTTTACAAGCTCCGAGACTAGGCCTCGAAACAACGAGGGCGTACTTGTGAGTCAAAAGACCAGCTGAGTACACCTCTGATAGCTTCTTGGCGTGACAAGCGAACCTGGCGAACATTACATCCAAATCGCTCTGCATCAGAAGCTTCCCGCTGTACGAAAGATCAACGCAGCGGCGAGCGAGATCATGGCAGTCGTTCACGGTGGCTAGAATCGCAGGAACCAGACCGGACAGTGATGGGTTCTCGCTGGAATCGCAGTTCTCGGCGGCGATTAACCCTGAATGGAGCTCCTCGACCTTGTTCCTAATCAGTTGCCATTTCGCCGAGAAGACCCTGACTGAATGGGAAAGAGAAATCAAGGAAGATATAAGCTTGACAGCTCGAGGGATACTGGAACCTCCGGCGAACGATTCCGGCGAATCCTGGTCAGTTATAGCCTTCCTGTCGCCCTCTTCTTCACCCATTGTTCCGTTTCTTTTCACTGGTTCTGAAACAAACCCATTTCCAGGGTGAAATCCCTGTGAAGATTCCGGCAAGAAAAATGGCAACTTGGCTTCGTAGTATGGAATATTGAATAACGATCTTTCTTATCACCAAGAAACAAAGACAGAGGCTCTGACTTATTACAGATCTATACTTATCCTTAGATTGTAGAAGTAGCAGATAAAGGGTTGGACCATATCACCCTAATTTACTCAAATACCCCTCAAGGACCACAGAGATAAAGGGGCTAGCAGTAGCTGGCAGAAAAGGGTGGGGGCAATCGTGTCATTACAATTGGTGAATAGGGCAGCACGATCTGGTGATAGTTGGAAGTTTATTAAAAAGAGGGGGGGAGAGAGGGCGGAATGGAGACAACAAAGGCACAAGTGGCGATTCTAACTATGGATTTGTCTGAGCAAACATTAGAATATTGAAGAACAGTACTTAAACATAGGACAGAAAGTGAATGAAGTAATCAAGTAATTCATGAATCAAGCAAGACAAGTGAGATGGAAGTAATGCATGCATGATTATATACTTACATTACAATAATCGTATTATATATATATAATAATATACTTATTTTATACCTTAGGCACATGAAAGTTATATGAGTACTAGTTTACGGTTATTCAATCAATAGCAGGTTTTATTAGTTAACGGTTTCTTTTATATCAGGTGGCATTTAAAAAGCTTGCTGCTCCCATTTCACCACGCCTAGCTTAGCTAAAAAGTTCAAACATATAAGCACTCAAAGGAAAATATTTAGATTAAATTTTTTATATTTTCTCTAATCATATGTGATTATGTGTCCTAATTTTAAATTATTATTATTTAATTATAAACTTAAAAATAATAAACAGTACACATGATTAATTAAAAAATTTGATGTAATGAATGTAAGGAATTTAATGTAAGTATAGTCCTTACTCAATTTGTCTCAATATACAAGGTCTGGTTAGATTGCATATGAAATAATCAATATATTTTAACTAAATTTGTTATCATTTCCTCACATAATTTATTTATTATACATATTATTTCTTCTTCTTCTTTTCATTATTATTCTCTCTTTTAGTTTTTAATAAGTAGGGGTATTTTTGAAAACAAAATTATATTTCCTATATATTAATGACTTTTAATTAAATTTAATTATTATCTATAATCCCAATATTCGGTAGAAAATGATTTTATATATAAGAATAGAGGGAGCAATTAAGGATGTGCTTGGGATAATTTGTGACAACAAGTAAGAGCCAAGTGGTTGAGACAGAATAAATAAGAAGCATGTGATTCTGATAAGGAAGAGCTCACCGGTAAACTCATCTTTAACTATACTATGAAGTGAAATCATTAAAACAGAAAAAGATATGCTGTATATTGCTTAGAGATTTAAAAATAGAATAAATGAAGTGAATACAATCAAATCATACGGTCTCATTGAAAGTACAATTTAGAGATAGCATTACAGGATCCAAGTGAACAGAGGCAACAAGTGAAATTAAGAGGAAAGAGAGCTAATGGAAGTAGAGCGATATGTATAGACCCATGGACCACCGTCTAATGAGGACACATGAGCTTTGATTAGGTGAAGAAAAGCAAAAATGGGGTTGCTTTCAATGAGAGAGTCACAGGCACACAACCCCACCCCGCCATCACCATGTGAAGGGCCTCTTTCTGGGATGCCTTCAGCTTCTCCCTCCTCTCTCCCTCTCTCTCTCCTCCTTTTGCATTGGGAGTGGCACTCAATAAATCTCTTAACTAATTCAGAGAAAGTTGCTTCCTTTTTCACCCCCTTTTTGTGCCTTGCGAGCTTCCCCACCCCCAACAAACGCCAAAACCATAAAAAAGGCACTATACCTATACCTTCATCCTCACTGGACACAGATTTTTCCCAATGGGATTTCACATTTCAGCCGCAAGATCACCAAACCCTCAATCACATCATGTGGTGCTCGTTTCTTCAAAAGTGAGCACTGTTCATCAGATAATTTCATTGGACAAAGTAGTGAGTAAGCAAGCGTAGTGTAGTGGACAAGGAGGGTTCACGAGAGGAGAGATGGCCAAAGCAAAAGAGTAAAGTTGCCTCCTTGTCATTACAATCCCTAGAAAAGCATCTTATTGACCATTATTTATTCCCCCACCTAGAACATTAACTTTTGCTGGATTTTGTGGAGGAGGGCAAATTTGGCGCGGTAAAGTGTATCTCGACACTTCGGCCAATGAGATGTTGGGTAAAAAAATTTTCCGCCTTTGAATAACGCATGATCTGATTCTGATCTACTATAACCTTTGCGTGCACACACACTGTTCGATTAAATGACAAAATAAGAATTCCCATTTCTCTGTTCTGCTCTGCTGCTCACGGATTCTATAATTCTTTTTGTTTTTTGTTTCGGATAACGTGGCCTTGCATACTTTGCCTTTCCTAGACCAATCTCTTAGGTATAGAGTCATCTGACTAAAATACGTTTGCTTATTGCAAAATCTAAACATGAAGTTGAGCCTTTGGCTCTGGGGTCAATGGGCCAAGCTGCTCATGAAGCTAAAATAGTAAAAAAGAAAAAAATCCCCATTAGAAAATGGTATTTCTTCCTCATAAAGCTTAATTTCTTATGCAGTTTTGCACATGCCTCAATCCAGGGGTCAGAGGGGCCCGTGTCTTGCATAAATGCCAATCTTCATAGATTTGTTTAAATACCTCCATTCCATAAAACATGTCCATAGAGTTGTTTAATGAGTTAAAACATGCCTTTTTCTTTGCTTAGTTTACTTGTTTCTTTATCAACCAAATTTTACCTAGACATTTTCCTTTCACTTTTTATTAGCTTTTTCTATTTTATTTTAGGCAACATGGGTCCTTTGCTCTCCTGTCCTAGCTAGTCTCATTCATCTGATCTATCCTAATTCCTAAGTTACTATTTATGATCTAAAGCAGAGGTTAAAAATTCAAATTTTGCTGCCTATGGCTTCTTCCTCTTTCACAGTGCTATTGTAGTTTGAAAGTTAAACCAGTAGTAATGATGATCATGGCCCATTAGTTGTGTCAGCCGGAGAAGTTCAACATTCACTACATGACCAATAGGATTAATGTTCAAGTCTTCTAACTGTTGGCTATATTTCCTCCTTCTTTCTTTTTTCTCCCTTTCCTTTTGATATGTTAGGTGGAGAAGGCCACTCATAGGCAAAAGCAATATACTATGTTGTTACCTTTGAGTATGGAAGAAGTGAAATTCAAGGATTCAGCTAAAGTCTGAAAATACCTTAGCTTAAAAGAGAAAAAGGAATATTAAACCATATCTCTTGCACATAGGAGGCAAGATGATTTCTAACCAATATAACAAAAATTAAAAAGAGTAAAAAAAATGAAATTGGAGATTGCTTGATAAGGTTGCATGGATTTTGATGTAGTAGTAGTTTCTGTATGATGAAAGAAATAGGTCATATAATAATCATTCCACCTATCACTGAAGATGGGTGCATATTTAAAAAAAGAGCAATAATTGTCATTATGAATTGATTTGGGGATTAAGCAATGGAAAATAGTTGAAAATGGCACCAAAGATTTGTTACAATATAATTCACATCAGATTATAGTCTATTACTAGTCTTTTCTTAAGCAGGTTGCTAAAAAATTGATATAATTTTTATCTTCTTAAGCTAAAGACATGGGATCAGATTTGAGAATCTTCAGGTTTTCAACCTTCATTTGAATCATGAAAGGAGCTTATTTGGATTTATGTGGGCATTGATATTGACATTACCATATGATATTGTTGTATATGGAATCTTCCCTATGCCTTTTGGACCCCATAAAATTGACAGAAACCTTAGAAGCGAAAAAAGGTGGATATGGAGCCGACCACACTTAGTCTCAGCTGTTAGGTATTAGACTATTAGAGTACTGTGTTTCTTTATTTTAAAAACTTCCACATGGGGCATTAAATAGTGTACTCAGGTCTCTATTATATAAGCCTAACCCCTACAGTCAACAAATTCAATCTTAATTCCTCAAAGCTAGATTAATTAAAGTAATATAAACAGAAAACATCTTGCAATTTTTTCTTGTTTTTTCCTACTTTCCTGTTCTTCTTCTCTTACTAGCCCTGTTTTTCGGCACAAGCATGAATCATGAAGTCCAAAGCAGGAAAGAGAAGGGCTTAAAAATAGTGGCTTAAACCTGATGAGTTGAAACAACAGGTGTAGCTATTTGAATAAAAAACCCAGTCTTTTTCACTGTTTTTGACCAATTATCATCAGATCATCATCATTATAATGGCTGTGACTAGGTGGAGTTAGTGCTTTTCTGGTTTTTTTACAACTTACTCCTGCAAGAAAATGATGTCTCTGAGAGAGATCATGTGATGGGTCCCAGCTAGCATAACCAAAAGGCTGATACGGTTATAATCAATTATTAGCTACAAATGTGATTAGGATGTCTTACCATAAGTATACTTATTTTGTCATGATTCATTAAATAGTGACACACAAACACATTTATATACATATGGGTAAGGGCAGTAGTACACAGTTATAAGACAATTAATAAATGGTTGCATGATCAGATACTAAGCATGCATATCAGAAAATGGACCTCTTGCCTAACCTGATTTTAAAGTTATTATGGCTTTAAATTTGAGTTTAGATGATGAGATCTGTGAAGCAAATAGACGGTGAAAGTATCGTAGGGCCAGTTCTAAAGAAAGTGGGGCCCTAACAGATGTTAAGCGTGGCAGGTAATAATTATGTGGAAAGTACAAAGCTGCAATATTTGAAAGACTTGGTTTGATGTTCTACTTGCTTAAGGAAGTTAATTATGAGAAAGTCGGGTTTTTTTTCCTTACAAGAAGATTATTTTAGAAAAAGAACAAGATTAAAAGAAAGAAGAAGAAGCCATTTGTACCGATATGGCAAATGGTGGGAACTATTATTCTCTCTAATATGAGTTTGATGAAGTTAGGAAACTCATTTTTTCTGGCTAAAACCTTCAAATTATTTATGTTAATAGAGAGTCAACGAGATGCGTGGATTTTTTTGTTAATTTGGTACATGGCACGAACATGGGGTTAAACATTATCAACTCTCTTCTAGTTCTGTATTAAGATCTAATGTTAGTAAGCCTAAATTAAGATTAGATCTCCATTTTATTTTATGTATTATGGTTTAATGTGTGTTTTCAATCTTTAAGTATAACATTTGCCGCTCATTATTAAAAAAGAGAAAAAAAAAAGGAAAAAGGCGCCAAAAGCCCATTTTAGTCACTGAAGTTATGCCCCAAGTTTTGAATTGACCTTGAAAAATTAATGTTGGTTTAATATTGTCCGTGAAGGCCAAAAAAAAATGAAGTTAATATTTTTTCCTTATTTACATTGACTCCATATTGGAAGCAAATTAGGTGGACTAATATTTGCTTGAGTGATTCATCTTAAAATATTAATAATGTGAAGGCGCCCTGTTCCTTAGTCTATAGTTTTGAATTCCATAATAATAAGACAATGGTTAAAAAAAAGAATTCCATAGGAAGCATGAAGCACCAAGTTGTACCAATATAAATGGAAATCATAAGAAATTTTCAAGTGAGACCATTTTTCCTCGGGGTTATGACTGAAATGTTATGTTGAATTTATATTTATCTGATTTTTTGTTTGAGTGATATACTTAATAAGTTCAAAATTTGGTATCATTGTAATTTCTCGACTGCTATTGGCTTTGGGAAAAAAAAATATTTCTTAGCTGTTGAGCTCAAGCATGCCGTATTATTTAGCCGTGATGTTTTGTCAGTAATTAATTAAATTGAATGCTTCAAAGGGGCAGATGTGGAATAGAGATTATATTTTCCATCATAGAGGCTAAATGAATATTTTAAAAAAAATGAATTGATATTTAAGTCTTGAACGATAACAGTTTTTTTCGATTTGTTCATTAATTTATCAACTGACTCATATTTACTTTAATTATAATGATTTGGTATAATATTTTTCATCCAAAAAATCAAACAATATTATACGACAGGAAAAAAGGAAAAACGGTGGTCAAGTCACAAGTGCATAGAGCTCTCACTCCAGGAAGGGATATAGGTATGCAATTTTATCCTGCAAGTGTGGATAGGTCATAGGTTGTTTCTATGAATAAAATTTAAATTAGAATCATAATCACCCTCCCATATAAGACGACAAATTTTAAGGTTACTTTGGAGCTTACCCTCCCAAAAGACGAAAATATAAATAATTTTAATTAGAATCATTATCACTATTTCTTAACCTTCACGGATTGAGCTCAATTCGAACATGACTTCAAGTTCAGGATCTTCCAGTAGTTTGATCTTTACATTGATATTATAACTTTTGCAGATAACTACGAAAAATTTAGATAGGACATAACCTTGAATAATTAACAACTACTGTATTCAACTAAATTACATCAAGTGATTTTTAAATTAAAAAAAATCAAAATGTCAATAACAAGAACTCTAGGATAAAATAAATATAAAAACATTTTAATGTTAAAAATACCTTAGGTATATTATAAACTAAAGTATCTGCCAGTTATATTATTTATATACTACGTTCTGTCCTAAATATAAAATCTATGTAATTTTTATAAAATGATTAAGAAAGTTAGATAAATTATTTTAAAGTATTTATATATATAATTTTTTCTCCAAAG
>JBAGKO010000015.1:18260937-18272335 GCA_037177275.1 Acacia concinna | reverse complement strand
GCTCGTTGACTTTTTTAAAAAATTCTAAAAACGCTAATTATATTACTTTTTAAAAAATAAAATTTATCATTTTTTTAAAATATGTTATTTAACTTATAGACTAATATATAATATAATATAATATATGACATGATTAAATAACTTATTTTAGGGAGAATGTCAATTAGGGACCAAATAAGATAATTAATATCACAGCAGTCCATGAACAAGTAAATGTACCATATGAACAAGAAAAATACTTGTTCATATGGCACATTTACTTGTTCATAGACTGTTCTGATATTAATTCCCTTATTTGGTCTTCTACTGAAATTCCCTCTTATTTTACTTCCTTTATTTAAAAAAAATCAATTAGACCTTATAATTAGAATAAGAGTGAGTATTAAATTTTCTTACCTTCTCAAAAAAAAGTCAACTGGTTTTTAAATTTAGAAACAAAGTGATTTTTTTAAAAAAAAAATTTGGTAGTCACACCTTGTGAATGCAAGAAATCACGAGAGGGCATTCAAAGCAAAGACAAATGGTACAACTTTGACCAACCACCAGAGAACTTATTCAACATTTCTTTAATTAATAATAGAAATGAGAATTATTTCTCGCATGACATGCTCTTTTAAGTTGTCTAGAGTATTAGAATACATTATGATCAACCATTAAACTCCCAGGAGATCAACTTTTTCTCCATTGCATCTTCTGATCAATCAATTTCAATTTTTCTAACTCTGATTTTTGCATCTGATCAGAAAGAAAAAGTTGATTTCTGCAGAGATGTTAATCTGTCAACCAAGTGTCTTCATTTAAGGAGTACAATCCTAAATAGATAACATCCTTAATACTGCTCAAGAAAAGAATTGCGTCTCAGGTAAATTAAAAAGGTTGAAAAACAGTCTTCACTGTGCAGCACCGGCTAGAGATAATTTTTTGCCCTCAACGAGACAACCAAGCACCATCACATCAGCCTCCTTCAAATTCCTTCTTGTACAATCCTCAGGACTTTGATATTGTTGTCAGTAAGCAATAGAGGGACTTTCAAACTGCATAGAGATAGAGAAACTGTGGTGGCATGATCATCAATGCTTTGGTGTCTCGCATACACTGTGCCCCTAGGATCTTTTCACAGGCTGAAACACAATTTTTGCAAATGGGATTAGTTAAAACGAGCAATTGAACTTCTACATAAAGTAGATTGATTTTTTAAGACTTGTAAGAGCATGTTGAGGATGATTTCGAATACCAAGTTGGCTCTCACTAACAGTCTAGCCTGCATGAAAATTAAGTTAGTGCTAGAATATGAAAGCATACATATCTGAACTGAACTAAACATAAAATATGGCCTGTTCATCAGTTGTGTATCTGAGCAGGAAATGGAGATTTACCGAGCACTTCATTTACATGTATCATTCATAGGGTGAGAACAAAAGGAGGGGCATCCCTTCTTGGACCAGCAACAGAACGATAAACGTAAACTTTATCAGCTTTGCTGGTATCAATTCCTTCTTCTTTGATCACTTCAACATTCAACCTGGGCATTTCTTTGGCCAACAATCTAGCGCCATTCATTGTCACATTGCAGTCTGACATCCACAGTGATCTCATCGATTCGTACTTCTCCAGACCCGATAGAAGCGCTGCGTTGCCAAAAGGGCTATCCCTTATCTCTAGTTTTCTAAGCTTTGGACAACCTTCCAGCACAAATTGCATACCCAAATCACTGCTTCCAGCAAATGCCACTGAAAGTGTTTCCAAGTTTTTGGCATACTTTCCTATATACTCAAATGTTAGGTCAGTCAACAAACCTGACACTGCAAGCCTCTGGAGTTTTGTGCAAGTCTTTACAACTGCCCCAAAAGCCTCATCCATAGGCTCGTCAGTTAGGTAATCTGGCTGATGAGGGTCCATTATACAAAGACGAAAATGAGTGAAGTCTGGACAGTTTTGAACGACAGTAGCTACAGCAGCATTAGTCATCTGACGGCAAAAGTAGAGTACATAATGTAGTCTTCGACATCCACTAGACACAGCAATAAATCCTGCTTCTGTAACTCCATGGACAATATCTTCATCATAGGGATCTGCAGGAAAAACACGCAGTTCCTCAAGCAAAGGACAGTATGATCCAACAGCTTCCAGCCCCTTGTCTTCCACCGTGTCCAAGAGCTGTTTCAGATATTTAATCAGTAAAGTAGATGTTCGTGGACCTGTGTGGGTGTGTGTGTGTTAAAGAGAAGGGGCACTCCTTACTGACTGGGCAAAACAGGAACACGCATGAGAAAGAACATGCCTGGAGCTATCTTTTAAGACGTGTTAAAACTTGTATGGAGAGTGATTTTGAAAAGCACTATAACCTTTTTAAGGGGTCAAACATATGTCTAATTGTTTTATCAAGCTAGATTTCTCAAATGGAATGAAAACTGAATTCAATGCTAGGTAGCACATTAATTAATAGCAAGGGAAAGAGCAGAAACGCTGTTTTATATTTTCTGAAAGTTCTATACACAAAAAAACAACATGTGAAAGAAGACAGCATATTACATACCCAGAGGCGCCTAAGATTTGGGCAGTGAACAAGGAGCTTAGGAAGGTCATCTCCGTCAAGGGTAGAATAACTCAAATTCAAGAAAGTGAGATTTGTACAAGCATGGTACAGAACTGGGAGAAATTGTGCTGTAGCTGCCCATAAACCAGAAAGGGTGTGCATATTTTTACAATTGTTGAATGCAGTTTCCAGCTCGGAATACTGCTGTGCTGTCAGCTCTTGTGAAAATGTGCCAGTACCTAGCTCTACTAATTGAGGAGTATGAACAAGCAACCTTTGTAATTGTTCCAACGTTATGCTTTTGTTCACCTTCAAAGTCTTCAATGATTTGCACCTATTGACAAGTCTCTCAAGTGCATCATAATTCACATCACTCTGCAGGTTGGCAAAGTTAAGTACTTCCAGCGATGTGAAGCTCTCTGGGAAGCAACTCAACCAATTACCACTTCTATCTTCAATGCCATTCTCCTGTATGTCAAGCTCAGTTAAGTTCCTACAACGAAGTAGAACACAACTCAAGGGTCAAATGCGGCACTGGGTCCATAAATTAAGAGGCTTGTAGAAAGAAGTTAAATGGATAATTAAAGTTTGACAAGTCATGCCATGTCAAAGCATAACTCCCAACACTTACTTTTAGAAGGCCTACCATGCACGGCCATAAAGTTATTTAACCCAACCACATATTAACGGATTTACAGCTAGTAACATCTGACAGTGACTGGGGAGAATGCATATATATATGACATGTCAGTTAGAGCTTGACAAGTTGCCATAATTCACAAGTCAAATCAGGTAGGCGCTTGCATATTACTTCCGTATCACTCTATTATTATGCAATTTGAGATTGTAACTGCTAGGAATGTAAAGTTCTGCAGAACATTCCATGGATACCCTATATCTAAATGCATTTCAATTGATTGATTTTTAAACTGATGAATTCTTTTCCCTTCTCACTTACTGATTAATAGATCACAATGTAAGAGTGATATCAACTTTACTCAATTAAGCCTATTATTATATATAGCTGCACTAGCAGCAATGCCCCCTTCTAGAAGAATAACTATTAGTTGATTCCCTGGGCCTTAGCTACAGTTTTTGTGGGCACAGGTAAGGAATATTACCATGTTGCCACTCAGATTATTCCCAATCGTCAAGTAACATCATACAGAAAGGAACCCCCCCTTTTGCCTTTCTTCAGCGTATCCAAAAGGAAAAACTTTACAGAGATTCTGTCTCCACTACCAAATTGATGCACAAAGATTACACCAATAGTAAATGATATTTGAGCACCATCATGGAAATTAAGCATTGAGCTCAAAAAGAGAATCCCAGACAAATACACAAATTATGGAGAAAATCTGCAAATCAGTAGATACTATATAACAAATTTATTGGAACGTGAAATACAGATATGGATTAGGAAATGTTCGATTCTTGAATAGTAGAGGCATCAATTCACTTCAGTGCACCATGCGAAAGCATTAATGCCAAAATGGTAATTTCGAAGCTAATAAGGTTTTCAAGTGAAGAATGTAAGAAGAGAACTTTATAATTATACTGATACAACAAAACTAGTTTTCGTGCACATCAAAAAGAAGGGAAAATGAAATATATAAAGTGACACGTTACAAGTACCACCAAAGCCCTACCCTTATAGTGAAAACTAGAACAAAAATTCACAAACTGATCACCAATCAATTGGTCCTACAACTACATTAAACAGGAACTTTGTCAAATGAAATGATAAATGAGTTGACCACTTCAAAATTTAGAAAAGAAAACACACACACACACAAACACACATATTATATATGTGTAGAGAGAGAGAGAGAGAGAGAGAGAGAGACTTGAGTTTTTTTTGCACAGATGATTCCTTAATATACTGTTGATGATTAAAAAAATAAAAAGACACAAGGTAAGGAGAACAAATAAACATATAAAACATAAAGAATATGCACATCAATATGTCACTTCGGTGGCTCACTGGATTCATGACAACAGCACTAACCAGTAACCAGTAGCAGAAGTGTTCAGCAAACCGGAGAAAAAACTCCAATTCGATTGCAAGTAAACCCATTGTGAAATATGTCAAAACTCATAATTCTTTTATAGTTGATTGGACTCTATTTGTGTCACAGTGAGATAGAAACCATAAGATTGGTGTAATCTGTACCTCAATCTCATATAATGCTCCAACTATTCATGAAAGCATGCCATGACAAAATATCAGAGGCTCTTGAAGAAACTCAGCTTTGACAGTAATGTAAATCACAAGTATGCCTAAAACGTTTAGATTTTTATTATCTTATAATTTCATCTTCTAAACAAACAAGTGGGGAAGTTTATGGGTATATCACGATAAAAATATCTATCAAATGTTGCATTACAGGTGTCATTATAGAAACTGAACAATGAGCAATATTACAAAATGGCGTGACTGATATCTTCATATCCAGAAGTGTAAGCAGGGAAGTCTGTGTCCTTCTCCATATGATGAGAAAGGATTTTATATGAAAACACTTTTATCGCCAGATTAACGAAAATTAAAAAAAAAAATTAAAGCGGGCATGTATCAAATGAACCGTTGATTTATTAATGCTGTATTATTCTTTAACCTCGTACCCTTAAACTTACAAAAGAAAAGGAATGAGAAACGAGGCAAAAGCAATTTGTAAATCAAGCCGAAAGGCTGAGAAATGAATCTTAAAATATATTTTATAAACAAGGATTTGAAAATAATGCTTACTTGCAATTAGTGGCAATTGCAGCGAGTCCATCGGTGCTGAATCCATCACAACTCAGAAGCGAAAGAGCTTTGAAATTGGGAAAGGAAAGAGACAAAAACTCAAGGCTCTCATCAGTCACAGTCATCCTCTTGAGCTTCAACTCCTGAAGCAACGGATATTTTTTCGCAAACACCAAAAGCCATGAATGAATATCAGCTCCCCAATTAGGAGGAACCAGGTTGAAATCTGAGAAACGAGGCTTCCCTTTTAATGTCACGCTCCGTACGTTTGGGAACCGACGGGTCAAGATCTCAGGTGACACAGAATAACAGTTTCCAATGAACACATGACTTCTAGACCATCGTTCAGCGTTATACCAGTCTTTGCAAACCAAGGAAACAGAGCTTCGATCTTTGTGTGATTTTAGCAGACTCAGAACTCTTTCCAGAACCTCATCTGGAAAAGTTGTGGCTCGTTTTGAATCGTTTGACTCAGACCATTCCTTCTTCCTCTTGCACTCCATTTTTCACCCAGGAGGAGCTCAAAGAACCACAAGTTTCAAAGATGAATTAGCAGAGATATGCCAAGTTTTATGACTCACAATCAAGCTAAAACAGCTACTGAAGTAAAAGCAACAACTGAGAGGATACGGGCATGAAGAGAGAATCGAATAGCCAAAAGAAGAGATAAATTTTCCCACCCCATAGAAAATCAAAAGCAATCAATCGGTATAAATAAAGCAATGTACGAAGTACTTGCTTCCGCTTTTTCAAGTTTGATAATTTCCTCAACACAGAAAATACGCGCTTACCCCCTCACTCTCTCTCTCTCTCTGAAAACTTGAAACCAAATTTTTATGAGCTTCCAGGAACCATTCAGGCAGAAGATAAATTTGAAAAAAAAAAATCCCAAAACCGAATCTGAGATCCACTTAACAGTAAGACCCAAAAGATCTAACACATATATTAATGTGTTAGTGTAGATAATAAATGATCTTTGGCACGTAACCACCTACTGTCACTTTTACCCGATAACGAGGAGGGCGAAGGAACAAGGAAGGAACTGATAATTCCGCAGCACAACCCTGAAGCGTATCGTAGCAAAAGCAGAAGCTGAAGGAGAAGAAGAGAGGAACAGAAGAATTTTTAATTAGAGAGGGTTTTAATAATTGCAATTATTTATTTGAAAGTATTATATGTTGTCAGCTCGCTTAAAGCCGATACTGCGCACAGACATGGCTGGCTATGAAGATAACGACAATAATGAGAGGGAGGAAATGAGAAAAATCGGAGCCACAATTGCTAGAATGCGCCTTGGTGCGCAGTGCGCACAAGCTCTCAGCTTTCGCCACGTACCCAAATCACGCACATGCAAGCGGCATATTCGGTTCTAAGAAAAGTGAAAATCCAGTGTTTGTGAAATGTGAGCTGTGATTGGCTTGAGACTGATAGTAACCAATTTATAGAAAATTAGTGCGAAAAAATTTTAAAAAAAAAAGACTTTTTATTTCTTTTGGGCCAAAAAACTGAAAAAGGGACATGTTTGGATTGAAGGGAGGGAAGGGAGGGAAAAGATAAAGGACGTATAACTTTATTTAGTTTGTTAGAGGGGAAGAGGGGTAATAAAGCTTTTAATTGATTTTAAAAAGAAAGGGAAAATATATCAATAATAAATTTATTATTTTGCCCTTACACATTATTTTATACTTTTATACTTATATGTTAAATTAATTTGCATTTGTCTTCCAATTACATTATTTAATTTTTTTGCTTTTAAGTTATTTATTTAATACTACAATATGTTTATAAAAATGGTATAATGATGTTTTTATCAAAAATTAATGTAATAAATATTTAAAAAAAGACTTATTTAGAATTTTTAATTTAAAATTATAATAGCATATATTATAATTATAATAATTTTTTATTCATAAAAATATATTTTTATATCAAATTATTTTTTAAAAAATAAAATAAATTTATAATAATATATTTTTTTTATTTAAATTAATCTTTAAATGATATGGCATTATTTATTTATTAAAATATATTTATATTTTGTTTTATAATAATTTTAAATTATTAAAATAATTTTTAATTGTTTTTAAGAATAAAAATAATATATATTTTTATTTTATATAATATTTTTAATTTAAAATTATAATAGTATATATTATAATTATAAGAATTTTTTATTCAAAAAATATTTTTTATACTAAATAATTTTTTAAATAATATTTTTATATAAAATAAATTTTATAATAAAATATTTTCAGTTATCATGATATTTTTTATTATAGGCATTATTAGAATATCAAATAAAATATAAGGACAAAAGAGTCTAAATTTCTATCTCCCTTTCAAAACCCCCAATTTAGAAGGAACCAAAATTGGGTGTAGAAGGGGAGGGGATGAAAAATTTGGATTCCCCTCTCCTCCAAAATTTCAAACCAGATGCTCATCCCCTCCCTTCCAACCAAACAAACAACTAATTTACTACTATATAATGATTGGACTTTACTGAAACCGGAATCTTATGCTATAGCATTTTATGGTAAGATTTTCTTTTGCTTGCTAAACTTTATTATTAGCCAGAGGTTTTTACTCAGTCAATTCTTCCATTGTGTTTATACATATATAGAATTAAGTAGGTTTTGCCACTTTTGGCACAAAAAGTTTTTTTTTTTTGGGTTATTGATTTTAATGGCATATTTATTAGCAAAATTGCGTTTAGGTCTCAATTAAGAGAAAATATGATCAAATGATTTTGTAAAATCTTATAATTGCACTTAAACCCCACGAAATTGTCAATGGACGCTTATAAAGTCGTCAATTGGGATTTAAGTGCAATTACGAGATTTCACTAAACCATTTGATTTTTTTTTTCTTTTAGTTGAGACATAATCACCATTTTCCCATATTTATTTAGGAAGATGTGGATGGTTTTAGAATTAATAAATAAGTATTTTCAACAATTAAATTAATACAATTTTTTTTTAAGTTCCCTTGTGTCGTTACTTGAGCTGATTGCTCACATATTTATCAAGTACTTTCTCTGTTTCTATTTATAAGACATTTTTTGAAGAATCCTAAGAAAGCTAATTACATTATTTAATAGTATTATATATTGCGTTTTATTACATTATATAATAGTTCATAAGTCAAACAACATAATTTGAAGAAAAACGACAAACTTTAATATTTTAAAGTAATGTAATTATCTTTTTTAAGATTTTCTTATAAGTATCTAAAAAAGTCTTATAAATAAAAATGACGGAGTATATTAATATTCGTTGGCAACTCATTTCAAGTTTTATATAAACATACATAGCCATGTTTCCTTTTGGCATAACAACAAAACACATTAGTACTGTAGATTAATTTAAATTTAACTATTGTCCCAATATGTGAAGCCGCCTTAATTATTGAAATTTTATTCGATTTCAAAATTATTTTAATGGAGAATCTTTTTTTAACTCCTTTTGAAATAGCAAAATTCAATTCAAGTTCACACTTTTAATAAATTATTAATCAGGTCGTGAGACCTAATAAGATATTTTAAAATATTGTTGAAAGACCATGATGCCTCTATTTAAGGTAGAAATAAATATTTTTAATCTATATATTTTCATATATTACTAACCTTAATATCATATCTATACTTATTTGAATTATTGGAATCATTGAGATCTCAACTTTTAGTGGACCTTCAACAATATTAAAAGGCAATATATATTAAAAATATTCATTTTTAATAGGGGCATTATAGTATTTCAACAACATTTTAAAATCCCTATTTTAGCTTCATGACCTGATTAATGGTTTATTAAGAATGTAGGTCTAAATTTAGATTTTCCTGTTTTAGAAGGATTTAATTAGGATTCTCCTTTATTTCAGTATTAAAACTTTCAATTATTTCATTATAAATTTTCTTATCTTGAATCAATATCATATTGATAAGGTGTATTAATATATTATCGTTTCATTGAACGAAACCTTTTTTATTTGGTGAATTTCTTCTTTATTTTCAGAAATAACTTTTATTATATAATTTGAATATTGTTTCAGTTTAAAAAGGAAATGAAACGGATTTTATCATACACGGAAAATTAGATAAACTATACAATAATACATTAAATCATGAATTTATAATATTGTGATGACAAGAGTTATTGAGTTTCATGGCAAGCGGTAGTTACGCTTCTCGACAAGAATCTTAAAATAATTAATATAACAACTAAACATTAAACTCCTCCACCCGAGAAAGCGACCTTCTGTTGATTTGTTTTCCTAACTCATTAATTATTATGTTATACTTCAACTATCCTTGTAACGGATTTTTAAAAAATTAATTATATTATTTTAAGATATTAAAGTTTATAAATTTTTTTTAAAATTATATTGTTTGACTTATAAATTGCTGTATAATATAATAAAACATAACATATGATATCATTAAATAATGTAATTACCTTTCTTAAAATTTTTTTAGGATTTTTTAAAATGGTCTTATAAATAAAAACAGAAGGAGTACTCATTATCGTTAATTGATCTTATTTATAGGGTGTAGAAAGAAATTTTTACATGGATGTACAATTTTTCTATTTTTAATTATTGAATAGACTTAACTTTCATAGTTAGAAATTTATATATTAAATAGAAGTAAAATTATAAAGTTATTGAATATTAAGGTTGGGTTAATAAAATTTAAAATTTTTCTTGATATATTCCCTCCGATAATAAATATAAGACAAAATTAATTTTTTTTAGAAAGGTCATGGAAACTAAATAAATTACTTAATTATACAATATATTGTGTATCATTAGATATTTTTTGCCTAACTATAATTATATTATATATTAGTTTATAAGTTAGTCAAATTATTTTGGAGAACAGATGATAAATATAAATATTTTAAGATAATATAATTTTATTTATTTATTTTTATAGAAAAAATCAACTCCAACTTATAATTAAAATTAAAGTCCGGACCGAGTATATAAATTATGCTGAAAAGACCTTATAAATAAGATAAAAGGAGTATAAAGATCACACATTGAATGTAACGTCCATTAATTAATTAATGTATTAGTATTAATTTAGTTAGTATGTGAAATAGTTTAGCTGAATTTAATTTACAAATTAGTATATGCAATATATTTTGGAGTATTGTCAAGTGGTAATGATGATACTGAAGGGTTTAATTAATTGGGGTGTCCATGAATTACGAAACCTGCTTTGAAGATTGCGATGCACTTGATGTTTTCACCAAATTCAATTCAATTTTCCACTTAGAATAATGGTCAAAGATATGCCACTTGATGAATTACTCATCATTGAACAGTAAAGAAGAGTTTTTTTATAAAAAAGAAAAAAGAAAAAAAGAAACAGCCATAATCCCATTTTTGGGGATTCAAATAAATAGTGTATATAATACATTTTTATTAGCTTAAACAGTGTCATGATTAAGAAGCAATGAAAGCCTCCCATTTTTATAAAGAAGAGAAATGAGAGGTTACTTGTTAGATTTTTAGCATGATTTACGGTGAGGTTTGCATTATTATAATTTCACCATACGTGACAAGTTGACATTTTGGGTCATTTTAACACTTTATTTTTCTTTTTTGATTCAAGGTACCATGTCTCACATCTGTTTTTCTTTTGATCGAAATCTCACATCTGTTGCTTCACAGAAAATTGACATTTAATTTTAATACAAGGGAAGAAAAAAAAAACCACTAATTGTAATATGTACGTCAAAATCATGGAGGTGTGATTAGGGGAGGGATGATTATCATTAAATGTGAGTTAGGGTGTAAAACTTTTCCCCTTCGAACTTATGTTCGGTGGGGAAATAGAATAATTTTACAAAATGGAAAAAAATATATTCACACACACATGGGATTATTTTAAAATTAATACTCCATTTAGTCCTAATCATAAGGTATGGTTGCCCTTTTTTTTTTTTAGAGAATTTTAAAAAAGCTAATTATATTACTTGAAGACATTAAAAGTTTACGTTTTTTTAAACTATGTTGTTTGACTTATAAACTAATATATAATATAATAAAACACAACATATAATATAATTGAGTGATATAATTAGCTTTCTTATAATTTTTTAAAAAAAACACTG
>JBAGKO010000015.1:18173469-18207670 GCA_037177275.1 Acacia concinna | reverse complement strand
AAATTTTCAGATAGAAATTCATTCTTTGTAATTTACCCCAAAAATTTCACATAAAATAATAAGACTTTATTCTTAGTCTTATTATTACTTGAAGAATTTACCCAGAAAATTGGGATGTTACATCAAGCATATTGATAGGGATAGCAGTCACACAGCTTATTTTCTCGTCAAACATGCGATGGATGAACCACCTGGGTTAAGCGTCTTAAGTCTTGATGTCATGTGTGGCTTGATGGGCATGGTGAACCAACAGCTAGTAGTTGTCCTCTTTTGTTTTTATGTTATTTTATTTTCAGTGTAAAAAAAATAACTTAATTTATTCAAAAGAGTTGAATATGTCTTATATTAACGACTTGAGGGAGTAGTATTTAATTCATGTACCACTCTAATTTCACACATTTTCCTTCAATGTGGGAATTGGGAACTTAGTCTTCATAGAACGAGGATCAATAATACAACTAGCTAGCTAGTGTCTTGTAATGAATTCACGAGAAAATGCACACAAGATTACTTGTTAATTCATGATCATAGAGTGAAGATTATATTGAAACTACTTAATTAACACAAATTGCTATAAGCATTATCCTTTGATATTTAGGCTTGTTGAAGACTGACTTGTCAACCAGCAAGATATTCAAAAGTAGAGAGCGATCAAGTTGGGATGAGAAGAAGTGGACAAGTTTTTTTACCATCTACCCATAGAAGAGAACTCACATACATCCACCACACACATCACAGAGAGTCAAATTCACAATATCCTGCTTAAGCTAAAACTTAAGGAGGTGTTTGGCATCATTTGAGCCAAACTGCTTCGACAAAGACACAGAGAAATTTATTGGATTGAATTAGGTAGCTAGAAAAATTAACGAAATATGAAGGTAGAAAGACGTACACGTTCAACTCAACACTTTCAGATTTTATATTAAGATGGAGATGCTAAGCCCATTTGTATCCCCATCTTCTCATATTTATCTCCATGCTTAGGATGTTTTTGTATATAGTTATTTGATTGAATTAGATTTAAACGACCTCATGCTTAGGTGACTAAAATTATTTTCACTAGAACTAATGCTTGCTGGTTTTTTTTTTTAATCAGTGAATAATGTTGTTACAAATTCAATCAATTATTATTTGATTTAGTAGGTCAGATAAGACAACATTGAATTGTCCACTCTTGTTATGGTAAAAAGAAAATTTATATACCCTATCAAATCTTATACTGTTGAACCGGAAGGCATATATAAAATCAGTCAAAGGAAGTTATAACGTGCAGCTTCTATAGATCATGCATATAGTCAATCTTTTAATACTCTTTTTAATCAGTATCTCTGGACAATATTTGGTGAGGTCCAATATCATCTTGCATGCGGACTAATCACTAATCAATTGTCCAAAAGATTTGGTATTATTGCTAAATATTGGTTTTCAATTCCTCAAAGTGCCTTCATGGCTACATAAGTAAGAAGCTCACATGTGATATATATTGAAATAAAAAAAAATTGTAGTATAACTTCTAAATTATAGGCTAAATTAATCTGGGATTAACACAATACAATTCATTGCTTTAATTGATGATAATTCCTATTATTATTATTATTATTATCCCCTCTCTTCTGTGCTCAATAGGCATCTCTAGTCTTCACTTTTCATCGCCAGTAGGCATTTCAAACCGGCAAAGAGGACAAGTATTACGAGTATGGAGCCAGCAAATGATACATTTTGAGTGAAACAAATGGGAACAAGGCATTCGAGAAGCTTCAGGGTCATTTGAAGAACCTTCAAAGCAAATAGAACATTCAAACTTACCCATTGTGCTTTCTCCTCCTTTTTCTTCTTTCTGTTCAACCACAGTCACCTTCTCTAATGCCTCAATGGATGATTCACTTGCCGGAGTTGCAGAAATAGGCCCCATCGTCAGCTCCACTCCATGTTGGTTGTTCATCATGGTCGCGTCCCTCATCATTTCGTACTCATTACTCAACATATCTTCTATAAATCCACGTAGATCAGCAACACTAAAATATAAACCACCACCACCATTACCAACTGCTTGAAGGCGCTCTTCTTCTTCTTCTTCTTCTTCTTCTTCCATGGCATCCGAAAAAGTAGAAAACATTTCCAAAAGGGTAACCAAGTCACTACCTAATGTCTCTTCATCATCATGATAGGCTGAGTCTGTAGTCGTATTGTCGTTCGTTGGAATTGGATTAGCTTCATTGGTGTGATGGGAAGGATCCATGGCGGTCTCTGAAGAAAGAGAGGAGAGAGATTAGGAACCCTTAAGAGAAGACTGAGCTATAGGGGGGAGAGATTTGGGATACAATACACAGGGAATATATGTTTGTTATATATATACTTGTAGAAAAGTAACACTTATCAGAGTCATTTCTCATAGAAGCAACGAGATACATGATCCTTGCTATTCTATCCTATGTATATTTAACAAAAAAAATATAATATGAAAAGTAAAGTAATTAAGAAGGAGCAAGTAAAATTAGTTAATAAGATATATATACAGAGAACAGTACAGTATGAAAATGAATACTATAAAGTTTACAGCAAGTCATAAAATTTTCAAACGTCAATAATACAGTTCATTCGACAGACCTTTTTTGTTTCATCTTTCATGTATGAGGCCATGTGTTACAGAATGATAAGGATATCTTAATAAATGTATTTTACCCAAAAAGGGAAAGTAAAGCATATTCATGTATTCTTTTGACTTTCTGTTTTACATATATACATGTATACACACACACATATATACAAATTATTTCATTTCCATATTAATAAAAATTTAAGATAATTTAGTGCCATTAATTTTCAACTCGTTATCTATTATATTTTTGGGGTTTAAATTAAGGACATTATAATTTTTATGCAATTGCCGATGTGTATATGCGGCAACTCTTTTTTTGATATTCACATGAAGCGTATTAAATTAATTAATTAATGAAAATTAATAACTACCTTCCCTTTAAATTTTAAATTTCATAAGTTTGTGTTGTTTTACATTATATTTAATGTGACCCTATATTTGAATGGAAAGAAAATTAGGGAGAAAACTCTCAAAAATAATAATTTTTTTTATAAAGTCTTTAAACCTAGTATTCATATTCTTTTCCTTTCTTACTATTTTTCTCCCCATCCAAACATAGTCTTGTAGATATTATTCTACAACTGTCTCCTACTATTTTACTTTTGTATTATGTATGCTTGTGCCTCTTTACTGTTTAATTGCAGCATCATTTTTATAGGAATAATTTTTGTTTTACAAAATTTAAAATGTAATTGATCAATTGGACATTATGATTACTTCCTCCGGTTCTTAACTATAGATATATTTAGCAAGTTGATCTTGGTCCTAAATATAAAATATATTTTTCATATTTGTTGTCAATCTTTTCCTAATTCATTCAATCACCCCTATTAGTGCTCCATCAACAATAATTAAATAATAGAGTAAATGAGCGAGGGAATCAATAAAGATTACAAAAGTGTTTTAAGAAATACACTTCATATTAACTAACTTAAAAATACTTATGACATTCAAAAAATATTAACTAACTTTCTTAATTTAATCAAATTTAGATAAATATGTCTTATATTAAGAATCGGAAGGATGAACACTTTGAGTATCCTAGTAGCATCCACAGTAACACACACAATTTACATGACTTGAGCCTTACGTTGTAATATTGTGAATACAACTAGCTAGTGTCTTCGTTGGTGGATGGAGAAAGTTTGATCGAGAATGGAGAATGGCATCTGTCACCATTGGTGGTTAAGGTGGATGGGGAAATGTTGGATATGATTAATAGAATAAATCCTGAATTTGTGATAGGAATGATAAGGTTGTGTGGAGTGGGGCAAGAAGTGGTAAGTATGAAGCGAAAGAAGGAAATAAGAAGTGTTGGAACAGTAGTAGGGGATGGGATGTAAGGGACAAAGTAGTATGTCTTGGGTGGTGCCTGAGAATTTGTGGGAAAGATTGTGGACGACGAAGGTGCTGCCTAGAATATAACATTTTATTTGGAGGTGTATGGTGGATACTGTTCTTACAAGAGAAGCTTTGTTTCGAAGAAAATGTGTAGTTTCACCATTATGTATGATTTGTAATAAGGAGGAAGAAAGCTTAGAGCACTTATTTTTTTTCGATGTGATTGGGTTAGAGGAGTCTGGTTGGGGTATCCTTTAACTTTTAGGATTGACAGGATTCATATTACATGTTTTAAACATGGTGTGTTGAGCTCTTAGTCAGAGATAATTAAAATTTTTACTGACTTTGACAAGTCTTTAATTTTGTGGATTATGTGGCTAATATGGAAAGGAAGGAACGAATATATTTTTAAGCATGTGGATCCTAATCCTGTGTTTGTAATTGAATGTGTTAGGAAAGGGTTGAATGAATTCTGGCGGGCTTGGGAATCTGGGAATGCCAAAATAGGTATGATATATGATGTTGATGATGGTAAAATTTGGTTAAATCTTTAGAAATTGGGTAAAAATAAATTGTGATGGGGCCTTTGATCTTTGTGGAAAAGAGGCTGCTATAGGAATTGTATGTAGAAATGAAGCTGGGATGTTTTTGTAGGGATTTGAGGAAAAGGTAAAGGCTAATTCGGCATTGATGACTGAAGTGATGGCAGTAAGGAAAGCGTTCAAAATTAGTTGAGGAATTGATGATGGTGAATGTAATTGTAGAATCTGATTGTAAGGAGTTGGTAGAGTATGTAAAAAGTAATAATGAATTTGGAGAGGAATGGTAATGTTTGTTGATGGTGCAGGATTTAAAGGAGTGTTTGTCATCTAAGGCAAATTGGAATATTCCTTTCTCTCACAGGGAAGGAAATGAAGCGGCAAATCATGTTGCTGTGAAGATCAAAAAGGGGATGTGCCCTATTGGGTGGGTTTCTACACCAACACCCCCTCTTGCTACTATATATAATTGCTAAGGACGCAGAGATGACTGGAAGGTTCAGAAGAGAGTCAAGAAGGATGAAGCAACCTTGCAAAGGCATCGGAGGTGTATTGTATTAGTTAACCCAAAGTACTCAAACGAGGAAGTAGAGAAGTTTATGGAATATAATTAGGTAGATAAATTAAAGAAATATGAAAGTAGGAAGACATGTCAACTCAATGTTTTGAGATTTTAGATTAAGAAAACTGTTCAGCCCATTTGCATATGCATCTTAAACGTTGTCAAATTCACGAGTTTTCTACAAAAATTTAAATTCGGATCATGAACTAAAATTGTAAACTCATCAGAGTTTACTTTTATTAGTAAAAAGGTATTAGTATATAATAAAAATATAAAATTATAATAATTTAATTTAAATATATTTTAAATATAAATAATTGAATTTTTTTATTACATGCGACTGGCATCGAACTCGGATCGGGTGCCACATAGGGCACTAATAATACCACACGGCCTAGAAGTCGTTAGTAAATAAATCAACATTGACCATTTATCATATCCAATAAAGAAATTTCTATGAAATTTATACATAATATTATTGAACATGATTAAAATGAACAAAATAAAATAAATTTAAGAGTAAGTTGCACAATTCTATAAGATAAAACCGTAAAACAGTAAACTCGTGAGTTTAACTGAGTTTATAGCTAATATAAACTTAAGTAAAAATTGACTCAATTTTATGAAGTATAAACGTAAAATCTATAAACTCAAAAAGCCAACTCTTAAATTTGATAGCAATACATCTTCTCACATCTCAATATATCTCTATGCCTAGGATATTTTTTTTATATTGCTATTTGACTTTGTTTAGGTCACATTCAAGCATTAACAACCCAATCGACAATAACTCAAGATGTTTTTTGTTGCTTTCACAATAACTTAAATTCGGGACCTCATGTTTAAGTAACCAAACCCCTTTTTACTAAGGTCAACGCTGATTTTTTTTTTTTGGTATGGTAAATAGTGTTGTTACAGATTTAATTAACTGATATTTGATTTAGTTGTTCTTAACAGCATTGAATCTAGTCCACTCTTTTGTATGCTAAAAGAAAAGTTCCTTATATACTCCCTCTAATTTTAAATATAAGATTTAGTTGACTGTTTTAAGAGGTGAAGGAAAATAAACTAGTCACTTAATCATATTATGTATATTGTATCATTACATTATATTATATTATAAGTTAGACAACACAGTTTGGAAAAAGTAAGGTTTTGAAACTTGAATCGGTCACTAAACTAGCCGAGTTACTAGGTTAAATGTTAGTAGGTCATATCATAACTAACTAAGGGCCAAATTGGTTAGGAAGTAAAGCTTTTCGAGGTTATTAATATAAAATCCTAATGAAAATTAAAAAAAATGATTTTTTTAAAAAAATAAAAGTGATCCATGGGTTTGATGCCTAGACTGAACTAGTTTAGTGGCTAGTCTGTTCCGCATTCCAAAACCTTAAGAAAAATGTAACATGTCTGGATAAGCAGTTGTGAAGCCAAAAACAACATAAAGGAACAAAGAAAATAAGTACAAGTAAATGTCCCACAAAAAGTGAAAACACAGACAATGGGGTTCAAAAAGGGTCTTGATTCTATAGTGAAAAACTAAATATGTACCCCATAAGCTCGTATATATGGCTATATAGCAATTTTGTTGGCAATTTTACAGAAATATGATAAACAGTAAAAAAATTTATTGAAATACTATAAAATAAAAATTATTTAACTATATACTATACTTAAAATCATTCACTAAGAGAAGATTTAAAAATGTGAAGAAATCATTCACCTGATGAACGATTTTCATCTCTCTCTCTATCCTCCTGTCAACTTTTTCTCTTCAATTTTTTTTTTTCAAAATTGTTCACTGCATAAACAATTTTGAAATTTCTCTCTCCCTTTCAAATTGTTCAAGTAGTGAACGATTCCCCCTCCAAAACATGTTTTCACCTTAAGCTTTTCCTTTTTTTTTTTTTATTTGTTTGGTTATTAGTAAAAATTGCAACTAAATATACCCCATTTCTTTTACTCCATTTTTCACTCTCTTTTTTGGATCTAAAGAGAGTTGCAACTAATTCTCCTCCACTTCACTATTTACTTCTTTCATCCACCCTTTATTTTATAAATCAAAGTAAATAGGAACATCTTTAATCTCCCTAAATAAAAAGAATTTGGGAGAACTTTATAAAAAGAATATGTTTAGGGTTAATGTGCAAAAATACAAATGTGATTATTTTCTAGAAGCGCACAACAGCAAGTGCTTTTTTTAGATGCAAAAATAAACATGTGGTTTTCAAATAGAAGCAAAAGTAGACATGTGATTATAAAATAGAAGTAAAACCGTTAAGTCAAAATGTTAAGCATTAAATATAAGTTTTTTGATTAATATTGATGACCTGGATGGTGACTTGGCTTTGATTTAGAATTTTGGAGACTAGGAATCCCCAAATCGGCTTCCTCTTTATTGCCATTCCACGAATTGCTCTCAATTTTGCTTCCTCCTATCCAACTTTCAGCTCAAAGCACCTCCACATTTTTCACCCAATCTATCACCATATATATACCAAACCTCATCCCATCTTCATCACTATCGATTCAACACGCATTCACCTTAATTTACTTCATCATCACTACTCTCTGTTTTTCATCGTATAAAGCTAGACCAAGAAATTATCAGCTTGTTTTGTGCTGGACAAGAGGAGCAAGGAGGAGTGCATGAAGAAAGTCACGAACATCAATTGTTAGGGTCCAAGCACCACTATATTCTGATAAAAATAATTTTTTTGACTAATATTGATGATCTGGATGGTAACTTGATTTTGATTTATAATTCGGAGGTTTGGAATCCTCAAATCGACTTATATGGGATAGGTTAGGTGAAAAATCTTAACACATTTTGAACTAAAAGTTGGAAAAGATGAAACAAAACTGAGGTAGTTAGTGGAATGACAAAAAAGAGAAAGCTAATTTGGGGATTATTGGCCTCCAAAATTATAAATTAAAGCCAAGTCACCATCCAAATCATCAATATTAGTCAAAAACACTTATATTTAACGGTCAACATTTTGCCTTAACAGTTATGCTCCTATTTTATAATTACATGTCTACTTTTGCTCCTATTTGATAATCACCTGTCTACTTTTGTACTTAAAAAAAGTGTTTGCTGCTGGGCACTACTGGAGAATAATCATATGTGTATTTTTATACCTTAACTCTATATTTTATCCTGACAGCATCTTGTGCTTTTTTTATATTTTTAATTTTCAAGTTATTTCATCAAATTAATTTAAATATGATGTATTCATAAATAGAAGTGTAGATTTTGGATATCTAGTGTTATATTTGTAAAAAAAGTTATATATATATATATATAGATTCAGTTATTATGATAAAATATATTCTTTTTATAAAGTTCTCCCAAATTCTTTTTATTTAGGGAGATTAAAGTTGTTCCTATTTACTTAGATTTATAAAATAAATGGTATATAAAAGAAACAAATAATGAAGTAGAGGGGAATTGGTTGCAACTCTCTGAAGATTCAAAAAGAGAGTGAAAAGTAGAATAAAAACAATAGGGTATTTAATTACAATTTTTACCATTAACAAAAAAAAAGAAAAAGGAAAAGCTTAATACGAAAACTTGTTGGGGGAATCATTCACTGCTTGAACGATTTGAAAGGGAGAGAGAGAAATTTCAAAACCATTCACGAAGTAAACAATTTTGAAAATAAAAATGAAGAAAAAGTTAACAAGAGGAAAGAGAGAAATAAAAATCATTTATAGGTGAACAATTTTAAGTGTAGTACATGAATAAATAATTTTTATTTTATAACATTTTAGTAATTTTTTTTACTATTTATCATATTTTTATAAAATTGCCGATTTTGTTTGACTGAAGATTCGTAAAAACCCTTAGATTCATGTTCGCTGCTAGTGCTACTAAAATTCAAAGTATGTGTATGTTTAAATTATGTGAATATACTTTTATAACGCTAATTTAAACCAGCTCTACAAAAGTGATCCTAACATGGTCTTGTTTTACCCCTACACCCTTTAAATGATTCGGACTGGCTTGAGATTTGTGAGTAATTTTTCATCATTAATTGGTGCTTCTAACTTGGCCCAAAGATTACTCAATTTACTTTTGAATTTGACCTTGGTTCTTTTTCCTTTAAGACTTATTTAATACGAGAGTTTTAAAGAAGAAGAAAAAAAAGAAAATTTTTATAACTTGAATTTTAAAAAATTAAAGAAATGAGTTTAAAAATTTTAAATTATTCTTTTATATTTTTTATATTACATTTTCTTTTTGTTAAAATTTTTTAACCCATTTTTTCAACTTTTTTAAATTTAATTACTAAAAATTTTATTTTCCTTTCCCCCGTCCTAGCAAACAGCCCTTTTAGCTCCACAGTTCCTACGAAGAGGGATGTAGCTAGTGGCCTAATAGACCTCACTTGGGTGGACCCACCGATCTCACATGAATGGGTCCACATATCCTGTGATTCTTTCGTCGCACTTGCTCTTCACTGCAAAGAAATCAAATACATTGGATTTTCTCTACATGCATCGGAATCCAAGGGGAGATTGAATATTTTAGTGGTCCTGTGAGATATTTTTATTTCTCTTTGCATTTAAACTCAATATTCACAAAAGAAAAGCCCTCATATTTGATGATTTATTTCATATAGTTTATACTCACAATTACAACCCAATCAATAAAATTTTAGATTCGATGCCAATTATTTTCTCAAATTTTAGTTATTTAGTTCATTAATTAATATATTTTACTCCTCAATTATAACTTAGTATTTAAAAGACTATATATCTTTTTAAAAATAAGAATCATAAAAAATGAAGAAAAGGTTATTAAAAGAATAATAAAAGGTTATATTTTTCTGTCACACACCGCTAGAGAGAAAATGGGTCACCTCTGGCCCTTCGCCTTGGATTCTCTGAGCCAGCGAACCTAACTAATTCTAATTTTTACTTTGGCGCCAGAAATAAAATGTATACTATAAAAACAATGGTTTGTGGAAATCTTAGGTTCTTTGACCAAAAAAGAGAAACCTTTAGTTCAAAAAGATAAATTTAGCCATCAACGTAAACAGTGGAAGTCAACTAGAATTTATTTCCTACAAAGAAAAAAAAATCAAAACTACCAAATCGTAATACTCTTCTAAAGTTGTCATCTATTTATAAGTTAAAGAGATGATTTATTTCAGTTTTATTTATAAGTTATACTACATTTTTATATTAATATTTAACTATACATTTATTTATTATGTTAACTTTATTTTTAAAAGGCAAATCGTATATTAAACAATGGTAGAGTTTTCTTAAATTTTAAATAGAGTTAAAAAGATTTAAAGTTTCTTTTTTATTTTATGTGAAATGTATTAGAAGTTATTTGTAAATAAAATTTGAGAATAATGGCGAGGGGCGTTTATAATCATAATTGATTATTTTTGCTTTCCTCCGGCGCGATATACTGGGATTTGTTTTCCTCCGACTTTTGCGCAGTGAATTTGCTTGTGAAGGAGATGGAGGTCATGGTAGTCTCAAGAAAATAACAGCTGTTTTCTCACCTTGATCAGGGGTGTTTGCAGACTACTTATTGGTTTAAAAAATCTCAGTGACTTTTGGGAGAAAAGCTAAATGTATGTCGGACAACTACTTCTTATTTGATATCCTTACGGTGCAAGATAGCTTATTACCTTCTGCCTTAAAAAATAGTTACTTATGTTATACTTAATCTAAACATAAGTTATTTTTACAATCTGATTTTTTTCTCTAATAAATCATTTAAAAAAAAATCATTTCTCTTACAACTCATCTAAATTGCTTAAAATATCACATCATTTTACTTTTTATTATCAATTTAACTCTTTTTAAAAAAGTTAAAGAAATAAAATAAAGTACTCAATTATATTAAATTTTGTGTTCTATTGTATTATATATTAATTTATAAGTTAGACAAAATAATTTTAAAAAAAGATAAATTTTAATACTTTAAAGTAATGTAATAAACCTTTTTTAAATTTTTTAAAAAAGTTATCTAAATTTTATAATTAAAACCGATATTAATTATTGAAAGCTTTTTTCTTGGTACTTCTTACTCATGGCATTCTTAAAGACTCTTCTAGTCTTCTGCATTCATAAAACCTTTCATAGAGAGGTCTGAGTATTCCAATTAACAATTACTGACATTATTCCAGTTAATTGGACAGATGACGAGGTAGATGACCAAGCCATGAATACTACCTTACTCCGTCAAAACTGATTTTAAATTCGAGCAATGGCATTATATCATGTAAGTTCTTGAAGTTTCCTTCCTTATCTATCATCTTTATTATAATTATAAGTAATTAAAAACAAGTACTCGATAGGAAAGTTATTTGACAGATATGTTAAAACAGATTTTAAATTCAAACAACGACATTATATCATGTAAGTTCTTGAAGTTTCCTTCCTTATCTATCATTTTTATTATAAAAAATTAAAAACATGTATATAGGTTGGAAAGTTATTTGACATATATGTTACAGCTGGCTTCTCAGCTAAGAAAATAAAAATTACAGCTTATAATCAATTTTTTCTAAAACTACAGCTTATAATCAATTTTTTCTTATAAGGCTAGAGTGAACACAATAATCGTCATTTCTCTGAAATAACTCAATCGAACCATAATCTGTATCTGCCAATGATAGAATCCAGGAACAAGTTCTATCATAAAAGTCAGAAATACATTCATTTATTAGTACAAAGAGCATGTAGAATCAACTGTACACCCCCCAAATTTTATCAGGCAAGAAGGGCATCAAGTTAGATTGCCTTCCAAACAAAGTCCCCACAATCTTTCTATCTCTCTGCCTATACACTGTAAATCTGAAACATTACACACAGGCCAAAGCAACGCAATCTTCAAATGAAAGATTTGAAGATATGGCCGGCTTGTGAAAGATTTCTTTTAAGTGTAAAATCAACTAAGAAGATCTGATACAGGAGATCTTATCAGCTCCAAATATATGCCTATTTAATCCAATACAACAGATTCAGCCTATCTATCTATTTATATGCACAGAATCTTAACTCACTGATACATTATTTCTCTAAGCAAATAAGGCAACTGAGATGTCAGATAGCTTCTTCCCATTTAGCCTTGACTTAAATTTCCTCAATGGAGCTTTTGGAGCTTCCATTTCTGGGATCTCATTTCCATCATCCAACTCAATTGCAGTTCGAACAGCGAAAGTTTTCTTCTTCGGAGTACTATATTCAAAATGCCATTGCTTCGCAATAAGAGCCTAAAATAGCAAGCAGAAGAAGTTACAATCCAGAACCACGAAAACTAGAAAATGAATCAATCACAATGAACACGAACAGTGTTATTGATACTCACTGCTTCTCTTATTGTTTTCGAAACATGATAAAGCTGCTTCACATCTTCATGATCCACCCCGCACAAAACCCTTATCTGTGATTTAACAAGAAAACAGAGAAGATTCAGACAACCCGCTACATGAATTAGAAATACAATCGAACCCGAGCTTGAAATGGTAATAATGGAACTTACCAGAATGTCCTGAGGCAGGGCTTCAAGACGAGACCTTTCAGAGTTCAGATTGAATGTCCCGCTACGCATTCTCTTCAACGGAGTCACTGAACTCGAGTCGAGCGGAGAAGCTTCAACATTGGTTGAAACCACAATCCTCTTCCTGCTAAGTGATCGAGTATAACCCCCAAACCCTAGAGCCATTCTACCAAATGCCAAATTTCACTCAAATAAAGTCAGAAGCAGAACACACAAATTTCACCGAGTAAGAACCAAGTCGTTCCAATCTGCAATACAAAATTGACAATAATATTAATCATCAGAGACTCAATCACAAACCTATAGCATACATTTAAACTCAGTCAGGAGTGTGAAATCCCATTTGGGGAAGCAATCAATCCATTTCCAAAAACGATTTCATTCTTTGGGAGAGAAAAAAGGAAAGAAAATCTCGCAATAAAGAAGACAAGATTCGAACCTGTTTTGGATTAGAGGTGCTAGACTCAAGAGACAAAGCTGCGATTTCTTCTGGATGCTGCGAGAGAGGAAACTAGAATCGCCTACTTTAACTGCGCCAGTTGCGTCGAAATGAAGAACACGGGCCTTTTATATTTCAACCATGGCCAGCGACTCCTTTTATATTTTAAATTTTAATCATTTGGAAAACGCGTGAGGAAATTACGGGAACTTTCCAAGAAAAAAATCTTGGCCCTGTGTGTGTTGTACTGTTCAGGGTTTATGTTTATCCTTATAGCTTTAGGAGTTGGCGGTTAAAAAAATTGGAGAGGGGGAAAAACTAGCCGTTGTGGTGGGACGCGTGGCGACGATTGATGGGGCGTAGCGTGCAAGTGGAGCTGACGTGGTGTATTGGTCGGTCTGAGTCGGCTTTGTCGGTAGCTTCTCGACCACGTTCCGTCTCCATGGACTTGTTGTGGAGGAAAGATACAGTGACGGTGAAAGCGTGGATTACAGCGGGGGATGCAATGAACTCTTGACACGTGTAATGACGACTGAGAATGAATAAAATCGGTGAACAAAGCTTAGAAGGGCCCATGAGTAGTTTTAGTGGGTCAGCGGACCCCACTACGGTTTGACGGAGAATTCTAAATAGACGGCTGGCGGTTGTTGCTACTTTGGCGTTGGCATAGTTCGAATAATAATGGAATCCGAGGCCTATTTTGTCTTTTTAAACTTTTTGCTTTCCCTCTCTTTTAAGCAAACTGAGTCAACCTTTTTCCCCAGTAAATTGGTCAACTTATGTCAAAAGAAGCAAGTACAGAAGAATATTACCGCGATGGAACCGCACGGGGCGTATATGTTTTTTTTTCCCTTGCTGGGAAAAGTGAGTATATGGTCAAAGTGGGAGGGTCTTAAGTTATGACTTATGCGATTAAAGAGATACTTGAGAAAAAAATTAGACTATATGCATTTTAATAGATTATTTTTTATTAATTTCCAATTTTCTTTTATTATGGAGGTTTAGATTCTTCGTCTGTCAGTTCGAACTCTTAACATATGAGCGAAAAATCTATCCATCTCAATTATCCATCACGAATATTGTATTTAAATTTGATTTTACTAATTAGACAGCGAGGCCAAACCTGGCTTGAGCAATTGACAGTTATCTTCTGGGCCATGGAAATAACATCTTTTGCTCAATCAAGTAAACTCCACAAAATTATGATATATGGCTGAAAATGAAATTGAAACAAAAAAAAAAGAAAGAATCTTAAGGGGCAAAAAGCAAAAGGTTTATAACATAGGAAGGAGCAAATTAAATTCAATCACAGAAGATAGAAACTTGAACCAAACTTTATATGCTCTCAAATTTATCAGAATAGAAAGGGTCACGTAGTGTTAGATTACCCTCCAAACAAAATCCTCACAATTAATCTCTCTCCCGATTGAAGCAGGCAATGCAACACAATCTTCAAACGAAGGATTGTGAAGATATGCGTTGGCCAAAATCAGCTAAAAAGATCTGCTCAAGAAGATCTCAGTTATTTGCTAATATATTCATTTTGTAATCTAAAACCAATAGATTCAATACATCTATTTATGATTTATCTATATATTAACCATCTATTCTAAACCTTCTGATCCATCAAATACTTTTTCTTCCTCAGCCAATTCTCTTCATCCGGGGAAGCAAATAAGGCAACGGTGATATGAGTTAAATTCCTTCCACTTTCCGCTGCTTCATATTTCTTCAATAATGGAGCAAAGAAATGTTCATTTCCCATCCCAATCGGAGTTGGAAAAGCAAAAGTATCAAACGTATTCTTCTTAGGGGTAACAAACTCAAAATGAGATTGCTTCGCTAGAAGAGCCTGATCAATTGCAATAACCAAAAATTACCAATTGGACACATTAATTAATGAAATACTAAATTCAATCACAATTAACATGAAATGAAACAGAACAGCGTCGTCGATCGTTGATACTCACCGCTTCTTTTATCGCCCTGGATACGTGATACAGCCGCTCTAGATCTTCATGATCTACCCCACACAAAATCCTTATCTGCGATTTAAAAATCAAAACAAAAAAGGAAATCTCAATCAATACACAATCAAATTCAAACCAGAACTTGAATTGTTCATAGAACTTACCAGAATCTCCTGAGGCAGAGCTTCGAGACTAGACATTTCACAGTTCATCACAGAGAGAGAGAGAGAGTATCGCTAGGTATTCCCTTCAATGGAGCCACTAAAGTCAAATCGAGTGGAGAAACTTATACATTGTCTGAAATCGCAATCCTCTTTCTGCTAAGTGATCGAGTATAAGCCTCAAATCCCTGTGCCGTATAACCTAAGGCCAATTTGCTCAGAAGAATCAGAACCAGAACAGTCAAATTTCCGAAAAATCTAGTCGTTCCATGCTGCGATCCCAAATAAATACTCTGATACAATACTATTGATTATCAGAAACATATCCAGAGAAAAAAACGAAACCGAGTGACGAGACTGGACTCTATTTTGTGGCGAGAAATTACTTAAATTTTCTTAAAACAGTTGAAATAGTCCGGAGAGAAAAAGGAAAGGAAATCGCAATCAATGAGACAGAATCCGAACTTGTTGAGGAATAGAGAGAGCGAGAGGTTCAATTTTTCTGCTTGGCGCTTGCTGCGAGAGGGGAAACCAGAATCGTCTTATAAGCTACGCGAGTTTTATTTTAAAGGCGAAATTAGCTTTGCGCGGTATTTTTCACACTGAATAACGTTTGAACTTTAAACTTTAAAAAGAAGAATGAAATTTTAAATTAAAAAAGTTTTAGTTAAGCAGCATAAATAATCATATTTGATATTTTTTCGAAATTTTATTTTGAATCCTATACTTGATTTTTGTTGTGCCAACCTGAATTAAATTTGTTAGAAATAAATTAATTGTATTAACATTATATTATCTACTCATGTAATATTATACTTTTCTTTCAAACTTGTAGGTGTGAGCCATTTAAAATTTTTTATTTGCCTCCAAAACTTTGAAAGTCTTCAACGTGTATTTTGAAAATATAATTCTATTATATATGTCTAAATAAAAATAAATCAGTTTATTTCCCTTTGCATTACATGTTAGGCAGGAAAACAAATGGTTTTGAGAGGATTATTGTATACTATAGTAGTCCCATATATATAAACTATTTGGAATATATACGGTGATGCAAAGGGAAATAGATCAATTAAACAACAACAACACATCAATTAAGCAGTGAATAAATAGATAGAAAATAAAATTCCAATAAATAAAAGAGTGATGCTAACAAACTTGAGAGGGAGAGAGGCGTTAAGACGCAGGACATATACACTGTTTGTGAGAACTAGATAGGTACTTATGTAGCATACATATCCAAAATATTTTATATTGATTGAAAATTATAATTTTTATTGTTTGAGGCCTTTTCTAGTAAGTTGTTGAAAAATATTTATAATATATATGTTTGAAATATACTTGTTTTTTTAGCCAAATATATATATATATATATATACACAAATACTTGTTTTTTTAGTTACTAAGAATATCTCCAAACCTTGTAAATTTACGAAATTTTGAGTGTATTAAAAGATTTTCACCGCTCAGTCCCAACATGTACTTGTTAAAGGTTAAAGTTACTAGTATTAAGTATCTTAATTTTTCAAATATTGGTGTGTGTTAATTATGGCGCATGAGTTAGCACATACCACTCCAGACCTATTATAAGTTATTTAGGAGAAAAGTTTGGTCTCAAATATAAGTCATTTTGAGGGTTATTAGTTACTAGTTTCCAATTTTACTGGCTATGTAATTTCTATTGGAAAGATAGAATGATGAGAGTAGGGATGAGAATATTTGCAAAATAGGAATGGGAAGTTTTTCTAATAAGGGCAAATTTCAAACGTTTTGTTGATTTAAAATATATTTAATGAGTTATCTATTGTTGGATGAATATTAATAGGGTTAATTTAGAAAAAGATTGATAAACATATGAAATATATTTTATATTTAGAATTAACATCAACTCTTAAATAAAATCTTTAATTAAAAATCGGAGAAGTGTGTGAGAATGGTATACAAGTTGCTAATAATATAGGGACTAAAGGGTCAACTTCTTTGTCCCACGGTCTAAATGTTGTTCCCTAAACTTTTATTACAGTCTGAAAATAAAATTAAAGCCTTATTTGATAATAATGTTTAGGGGATTTTTTTTTTTTGAATTATTTACCCTTGCATAAACAGGAGGAAGTATTAGTTTTCAATGTTATATATCCCTAAATAATATATAGATCTCCCTTAAAATTACAATGCATGTTATAGAAATTTTCTTTACATATTTAAAATTTTATTTCTTTCCATACATTTAACTATTAATTGACTGTTAAATTTGACTATTAAACATATTTTAATCAAAATACTAATCTTTCAACAAATGAATAAAAATTTATATTTAAGGGAAAAAAGGAATAAACATTTATATTTTCATGAAAATAATTTTTTATACAAACAAAAAATAATAATAATTCTTTTTTTCGATTGAAAAATAATAATAATTCTAATATATATATATATATATATGTTCAAAAGTTTTAATATATTATAAAATTTAATAATTCTTTATTATGTTATTAAATTTTCAATTTTTTTATTTCTTATCATATTTATTGAAAATTATTTATTTAATATTCTTTTAAATGACTAAAGACATTTTTTATTCACCATATGTTATTCATAATATAAATTTGAGATATTATATAACTTACATTGATTTTAAATTTCCTAAATACATTTTTTACACAAACATTTTTAAACATTTTTATTTAAGTATGCATCTATAAAAAAATTAATCATATTTTTTTAATTAAGTTTTCTCTATCTGCATTAATTAAATTAATGAAGTCTTTATCTCAATATGGCAAAAGAATTTAACAAATAATTATTTGCAAAAAATAAATTAAAAAATATTAAATTACTTAAACAATTGTTTGTAAAAATTACATAATTAGTAATGATGAAAGCTAAATTAGTAAATAAAATTTATTTTAATATAACTTTTAACTACAAATTAAATTCTTCCACAAAATCAACGGTTTAAACTTAAGTATGTATTTTTTACATAGAGGTGAGATTTGTGTAATTAAGACAAAAAAAAGTATTTTACTCTTATTTATGTCATGAAGGGTGAGGGGAATATGTAAGATATAGATTGACGGGATTTGCCTCTCTCCCATTGAGTCTTGCTGTTGACTTGTTTTCAATCAGCAGCAATTAATTGTTACTCCTCTGCAACTATATATAAGGCCGAAAGAAGTTCTTGTCTTATTTATAAGGCAATATAATAAGAAAAACTTTTTATATGAATATATAATGTTTTCTTCATTTATTATTATATTGATTTTGTTATCATATAGTATAATATATACTGTATTAGATAAATTCTTATGTTTGATTATAAAAAAGAGAGAGAGAGAAATTCTTATGTAACCTAGTTTACCATATCATTTGTAGTATAACCAATTAAAACATAACAACTCTTAAACTGATTTGTCACCTCCTTAACACTCCCTCCGTTCCTAAATATAAAATCTACTTCTGTGTTTACAATAGAGTCTTATATTTAGGAACAGAGGGAATATTAATTAGCATATCAATAAAATTAAAAGATTTCATAAGATTTATTTTTTTCATTATTTGTGAAATCTTAATAAAAAGATTTAATTTTTTTTTTAAGAGGAACACATCATATGAATTATATCAGCAGCCAACTAAGATTAATATTACCTAAATTGTTGTGTTTTAATTGGTTATATCACAAATGACGTGGTAAATTGGATTCACATAAAAATTTCTCTATATATTAAATAGAGGTAAAATTAAAAAGTTGTTAAATTTTATAGAAAATATAATATAATGAATTTAAAATTTTTCTTTGCTTACGTGAAATAGTTGGAAGTGCTTTGTATACAGGACTATAAGAATACCTTCAATATGTTTTGGTTCCTAATTTCTATGTATCTTTAATTCTTGATTATGAACCTTTGGGTAAAATGGATTGGTTAACCTGGTACATTCACTTAAACATTAACCAAGACATTTCATTAAAAATAATATATAATAGTAGTAATAAAATTAATCAAGACATAAAATAACAATATGTAGTTGTTTAAGACACACTAGACATTATTGGATGTTGTTATCCATACGTTCGACATAGAACGAATGAATTGAAAAACACAAGAAGATGCAACAAATCCATTGTCTCTTGTGATCTCCCAGCCTCTTCAACATCCAAACCCACAAACTCAGAGAGACTGTGAAAAGAAAAGCTCACAAGATAGCTCCAGAGAAGAGAAAATTGGGTTCTTAACAGACAACACACATGGGTGTATATATATGTATATAGAGAACAGCACAGTACAAAAACACTCATCATCGCGTACAGTTGCATCACTGTGTCCTATATGTTTCCCTAATTATCACAACAACAAACACCAATAAACTAGAGCATACAAAGACCACAGTACAGTATAAACCTTTGATTAATGAAACTACTGCATAGAGTATTAATTAAAACCCTTATTATCATTCCTTATTGAGACTAGTTGTAAAGATGGAATGAAATCCCCCACGAAATTAAAAAAGCAGTCTTCTCTAATAAAACTCTTGATGGGAAGGAGACATGGTTTCATCATTAGTATGTTCGTGTAAGAACATTCTGGCTTTTGGAGACACAATCCAGGAACGGAAAAGTTGGTTGTAATAGGCTGCATCTGTTGGACGATCCAAACACGTACTGTGGTTTCTGGGGAGGACGAAGACCATAGTCTCCAGATTCATAGACTTCTGTAGCAGCACCTTTACCAATTCTATCTCGTACTCTGCAAACTTGAAGCCTGTGAGCTTCACGAACCTCAGCCGATGGAACACATATCGGAAGTTGTCCAGCAAAGGTTTCTCATTCAGTTTCCAGTACAATCCACATTCAAAAATGTAACTATGTAGCTACAATAAAAACCACAGTTCATAATGGATTAACACTTGAGAATTAAATAACACACACATGTGTGTATTTAAAAAAGCAAGAGTAAATTGATATTCGTAATTAGACCCTTAGGCGAAAACAGTTTCGGTGCTCATCGCAATGATGGGCACCATGGTATTTTTCCACGCTAATAGATCTACAATAAATTGAGGCATGTTAGACTCTCAAGCAATCCACCTATTTCAATGCTCATAACAATGATGACCACAAACCGTTATGGTGATGTCTGTTTACGTTAGCTTTTAGAAATGTGTGGGAGAAGTTTTAATTTGATATAAACCCATAGTTTGGAGGTTTCCACTAGAGTGAGATTTTCACCTTTTAATTTTAAAAACATTTATGATGTTTTTCAAAAACAAAAATTGTCTTTTAACAAGAACTAATAGTTAAAAGATAATATTTTTTCTTGATTCTACACATATCAAAATAATCTTTAAAAAATAAAAGAAAAAATTTAAATTTAGATTGTTCAAATTAATTAGATCTAGACGGTGTGTGTGAGCATCAAAATCATTTCAATACTTATGATCTAGTAAATTCTTGAGACTCAGAAATGAATCGGTGCTCATCAAGGGTGATGTATATCAAAATCTAGACCGTCCAATTAAATCTTATATGGGTCTAGATTTCATTTAATTTTATGTAAATTATATAAAACGTTTATATCTGAATATTAATTTCGAAATTACACACACATTGATAGTTATACTTACATCGATAAACAGGGTCTCCAAAACTGGACAGCTTTTCAGAAACACTGCAATGTCATAAGGATTGCAAAACATTCCTCCTGCCATGAATATCTGAAGTTCCCTCAAATTCACTAAGCAAAAAAACGCTTCTCTATATACTCCATTTCTCATCCTCGGGGCCAAAGGCTTCAAAAATCAAAAACAAAATAATCTTTTACTAAATGATCAAGTCGATGATCATGTAAAAAATATATATATAACCGTAATAAATTATGAAATATAAACTATACCTCAAGAAAAACACTGGTGGTTGTGAGGACAGTGACATAAAAGAGGTCAGTGACCATACGATCCACCTTATGAGACAACAAGTATCCTCTCGAAGCAAAGAATTTGAAAAAGGCGTCTTTTAAAGGTAAAGCCTTTTCAAATTGAATTCTGATGACAGCCCCACGATAAAATATGGACTTAAGGCTTGGGACATCGATGTTAAGATCTTCCAGGCTAGGGCAATAAGCAATTTTTAAGGTCTTAAAGCTGTTATTGTCCTTCCCACATATATTCATAACCTCTATTCCAAAACACTCTGACATATCTAAAGTGTCGAGAAGCTTACAGTTTGATACCAAAGTTTGGAGTTGATTCTCAGAGAGGTTGAGTCTCGCAAGAACAAGAACTTTCAGGAATTGCAGGCCAGTTAAGAGTTGTGGCAGTTGGATTTCACAGTAGGTGAGCTTTAGGGTTTGGAGTGTTTTGATGTTGAAATAATAGGACTCAAGAAGAAAAGGCTGTGAAAATTCTAGTTCGAGTTCTTTGACTCGTTTGACAGCACAAATTCCAAGCCATTGGTTGATCAAATCTTCAATTCCACATGGATCTATGTGCAAGCAGAAAGCTTGGATTTCTGAAGCCCTATTGAACTTGAAGACACGTTCAACCATATCCACAAGCTCTTTTTTATTATACCTCACAAAGTCTGGGCCAAAAAGCAACATTCGATTCAAATGCCAAGTATTCTTGAATCTTTTCGAAACAGAGCCCACCTGTACTGCTTCTTTGATCGGTAAGAAGGAAAATAAGTAATCAAGAAGATCTTCACTAAGCCGACGAGGAACAGCGGGAGGAGGAGGAGCATCAAACACAGTTTGATCTCCATCACACTCAATTTTGACCTTCTTTAGAGGTTGACGGCTCAGCATTTTTTGGGAAGAAGTTTCTGAGTTCAGATATGAAAGGGACAGTACTGATTATAAGAGTGAAGAGGAAGAAGAGATGACAGAAACTAAATATAGAGCCAGTGAGGAAAACTAGGGGTTTAAAAGGAATTAATTACTTTTTTTTTCAGGTTCATTGTGCCTCTATGGGGATTGTTGAGATGGTAAAAGAAACAGCCACTGGGAAACCTCAATCTTCTACCATTTCTGTGGACTGCTTAATGAAATTACTCAATGCCTAGCACTCATATTATACACGTTTTTGTGTACATTGTACTGAATCTAAAATTTAAAAATGTACCATTTTATGATATTTGATCCATTATTCGTGAATAGTGTGGCTTGTTACATTGGATCATAGATAGATATAAGATATAATTGACTTTTTTTTTTATACAAAAATTTTTGGAAAGGGGTCGGGCTCACCCACAATCCAAAGGCAGGGCGAAATCTCCATTCCTCCTAGATAATACTGATGTTGGGCAGGGCAAACCGTCAATTATCCTTAGACATTAACCTAGGCACCCTAAAGCTAGAATGCTTCCCCAAGTGCCACGATTGAAACCAAAGTTAAGTGGTATTTACAAGGATCGAACACCACTCTATTTGTGAGCGTGTTCAACCCCCTTACCAGTTGCACCCATAGATAATGGGTCTAATTGACTTTTTTTAGAAAGATTAAGAAAGTTAAATTAATTAATTTAGAGTATTAATATATAAGGAGAATGATACAAAAATATATAACTATAATAGATAAAAGACAAATAAGTTTTGCAGTTGTTAATTAAGATACTGAAGGTATTAATATATCTACATTCATACCTTAAGTATCTTAATTAATAACTGTAAAACTTATTTGTTTTTCACTTATTTCAATTACATTTTTGTGTCTTTTTCCCTAATATATATGTTTGTTCTTTAAACAACAATTGTGTGACTTATAAACTAATATATAAGTTAATGATACACAACATATATTATGATTAAATAAATTATCTAGATTTCTTAATCGCTAAAATTAAAGTTAATTAGGTCTTTCATTTAGGAGCGGAAGGAGTATTTTATTATATGTATGCTCTTTGATAATAAATATAAGAGTTATTAGTTACAAGTTTAATTTAGGGCTAAATGTAAGATCTCAATTCACTTTGTCTCCCAAATATTTAATTTTTCTCTCTACAAATTATCCTATTGATTACACACATCAAGGTGTTTTCATCAATAGATGATTCCAATGATGCAAATGATTAAAGATAGTATTTCAAAAAAAAAAAACCAACATACTTTTTTTACAAAGTTCTAACTTAACTAATTTTTTTAATCTATACAAATTAATTATATAGCTCATCCTTTATAAAGTAGTAATATTAATATTTCGGTTATGTTATCAAAAAAAAAAAAAATCGGTTACTAAAGAAAAAGAAGGGTGAGGTAGCTTTGTGTTTTACTTAACCAGGCAACCCATTTTAGTGTGTGAAAAGGATTATATGTTTTGAAGTTGACTTGGAGTTTGCATGCGCCAAAATTTGATAAAGCGGGAATAACATAATATGTTTATTTTTCTTTTTAAGCTTTTCTTGTGTGATTTAGAAATTTCATTTATGCCTTTAACTTTTTAATGGGGTATTAAATGCTTTAGACCTGATGGAAAATCTAAAAAATTTATTGTCAATGAATTTTTTACTTTTTTATCATAAATTTTTTACTCGGTGAGTGAATCTGGTGATGAGATGCAAAATACTCCATCCAATGATAAATATAAGACCAATAATTTTTTTAAAAAAATATTCCTTATTATAAAGCACCAACCAACAATTCTCACAAACTAATGGAAATAATTTTCAATGTTACCCTTACTAACTACTCTAATATCATCTTAATTACTACTCTCTTACACTACCCGTAATAAATTTGGGTAGACATGTAAAACATATCATGTTCTTTAGAAATAAACAAGTGCCTTATAAAAAGGACTAAGAATAATACTTGTTAGTTTGTACCTTATAATAAGAATAGGATGGAGTATTAAGTAAGTTAATTGAATTAATTTAAAATAATTATATTCATCGTTTTTATTTAAACTATTTTACTTAACTTATAAATTATTATATAATATAATGGTACATACTGTATAATATGATTAAATAATTTATTTAGCTTCTTTAATGTCTCTAAAAATCAACTTTATCTTATATTTGGAGATATATGGAGGGAGTAGCATAGTTACTTAATGACAAACTTTGTGTAGCAATGTACTCATCTTATTCGATAATATAAGATGGATTTTTTTTTTATAAATTAACAGACATGAATGGATGAAAATAAAATCTAGATTATCAACTAAAAAAGGTTGGTCCAGTTAGTAAGGAATTAGCTCATAGCCTACAAGGTCGTGAGTTTAAATTCTGCTGCGGACGATCTGTAAGTACTTTTGTAAGTGTTCTTTGAGCCTGGAGACATACCCTAACCCTGGTGAGCTCCCAGAACCCAACTCATATAAACTTTTATATACTATCAAAAAAAAATCTGGATTATCAAAGTTCTATAATATAAGTGTGTGTTAATATTATACATTGCGTGTTCCGCCAAGGAGCAATAAGGATTTCAGATTGTGTCTGAATATGTCGCTCCCACTCTGCCATTGGCCAATAAATACATGGATTGCATACATTTGAGTAAATTTATATCAATAATGGATATGTTTTATTAAAATGCTACTTTCCCGAGTCTCAAGTTTTTTGCCGGTTCTAAAGTTTTAATATCGAGCCTAGGTTTGTCATTAACACGGTTAATAGAGACTAAAATACAGAAAATATATGTTTGGATCCCTCAATTGAAATATAGTAACCATTAGATTATGATCTAATACTATTTAGAGATTATTTAGTTACAACTTTTTAAATACAGAGTTATTAATATTTCTTAATTAAGCCTTAAGTGAGGGATATGATCTGAACCTGAATATATATATATATATATATAAAGAGGTCATTATTATTAAATTCACAAATATTATTCTTTTCTTTCATCTTTAGGCAATCTTCAACGTCTAAGTGGCCTTCCCTAATTAACAATTAACATTTCAGTTGGCGTTAACTTCCTCTCAACGTTCATCTAATTGCATTATTGTAGGAATATGTAATATGTTTTTTTATGGGATATGTAATATGTCTTATGTAATCTAACAATTATAAATTTGACATGTAAACAACACAACTTGATTTGTAAATATGAAAGTTTGACTTATAAATGATACAACTTCACTAGTAAATATGAAAGCTTAACTTGTAAATATTAATTTATAAATTTAACGCGTAAGTGATGGAACTTCACTTGAAAATATATATCATATTCTTTAAAACCTATTAGTGTGCGATTAAATAGAAGGACCCATTTATATTTAATGTTATTCTTACCAATCAATGTGATCAATACATATATCTCTCAGTGTTGCAGCCATCGATTAATCTTTGGCTTTTTGGGAGAGTTAATTGATTAAACGGGCATAATTTAGAATAATTGTGCAGACGTGAATCATGTTAGGCTAGGTATTTTCTGTTTTGAGAGTTTAATTAAGTGATTAAATTGCTATATTATTAATTTTTGTAACTTCTAAATATTCTTTATATATGTTACATATGATCCAACCTTCTTTAAATTATTGATCGGGTGATTTCATACCTCTCCTTACCAGTCGAGCAGCTTCAAAACTCCTAATTAATGTGAATGAGGTCGTAGTATGCATTGGCATTATGGGCGGATCGCTATAAGACGTGCGTCGAAGGTTTAAACCAATTGCAATTTATCACCATCTTGCCTGCTTCCAATTGATGATGGGCTATTAATATAAGTGTTGACCTAAGGTGCAGATTTATTACTTTAATTTATAGTTGTTTGGTGTGAGGTATTTGTATGGAGAGGAAAATAAGAGTTGAATTTTTGTTAAAAAAAATTGGAGAAGTTGAGATGTAAAATTGTGATAAAGAGAATAGGTAAGATATAGAGTATGAAAATTTAATTAAAAACTTTTAAATATAGTACTTCTCTTTTTTTTGTAAAATAAAGTTTAAGTGAATTAGATCACGTAAACTTATAAAGATTAGTAAACTTATAAAGATTAGGGTATATGTATGAGTTCATATATGTATGAGTTCATACAACGATAACAAAGTTTTAATCTCATTAAGTGAGGTTGGCTATATAAGTCGCACGACGTCATTGTATTCTATCGGAAACCATATCTTTAAATATGTTATTAACTAAAAGGTCATATTTTATAACTCCGCTAAGTGTTCACTTTGACCTCCCCAACTTCATAGATATGAGTTCATAGAACACTTAAAAAAAATACATACACATCATGCCCACAAATATCAATAGTGGGTAACATTTGAAGTCACAACCTCATAAATTATAAGTCAATTCCTTACAACATAAAAAGACTGTCAATTTTTTAAAAAAAAAATTGTCACTTTTCTAATTATTGAATCCAACTCATGAAACAATTTCTTCCCCTCCAAATATATCAAAAGAATTTTTTGAAAACTAAATTAATTCCATGAAATTAAAATTATCTCTACTATAAAAATAAAAAGGAAAATTGCAATTAAATCTCAATCAAGAGAAAAAATGATTAAACCTTCTTATGAAATCTCGTAATTGCACTTAAATCTCAATTAACAACTCAATGGGCTTCTATGAGTTATCATTGACAACTCCATAAGACTTAAGTGTAATTACGAGATTTCACGGGCCCGTTTGATCATATTTTCTATTAGTTGGAACTTAAAAGCAATTTAAAAAAAAAAGGAAAAATTGCAACTAGGTCCCAATTAGAGAATTTAATTACACCCAGGTTCTACGAAATCACCAAATTGTAGTGAGCTTCTAAGCTAAGAGACCTGGGTTAATTCTAAAGGTCAAAAAACACATACCTCCTCTTCAATTAAAATTGAATACACCGATTCTGAAGATTTTGTAACGTGCATCTTTAATAAAAAAATATCTCTTTTTAAATAATATGAGAATCGTTTGATGATTGACAATAATTTTTTAATTTTTAGGTTTAGAAGACAATGTTTTGTTTTATATAATAGAGGGCATATGTGTCTTTTCACTTTCAAAATTAATTACATCTAGATCTCTTGGGAGCTCAATATAATTTAGTGATTTCATGGGACTTGACTACAATTAATTTTATTAATTGAGACCTAGTTGTAATTTTCCCAAAAAAAAAAAAAAGCAACTAAGAATAAGGGAGAGAGATTTTGGGGGCGCTTCTCTTCTCCCCCGTTGTCAGTGGTTTTTGAAATTCTCCCTTGTTTCTAATGTTAGTTGAAACTGGCCCAAAAACAGGTGTGGCTTTGCAATAGGGCCTTAAACCCATTACGACTAAAACCATAGTGGGCCAGAAGTTTACATCACACTTGCCATAATAGTCATTGCACGCAGGTGTGTGTGTGTGTGTGTGTGGAGTATTTTGATATTTGATCAAAATTTCTAGGTCAAGGCTTCGAATGCAAATAGTTAGTAAGAGCAAATGGTTCTTCGAATACCATAACATTGATGTTAGTAGCTTTTATGTATATGTTTCAGCGTCTTCTTTTTTTGTTTTCCTTTCTTTCATAGTAAACTTGTTATGTTGGTCTTTGTAATTTACTTTGTTCATCTTTAATTAAATTACTATTTATTTTGTAAGAAAAACAATTGCACTTATGAGATTTAAACTTGTATTATCAGTTATACACATGAACTTTTAAATGTTATCACGATAAATACGGTGTCTAATAAGAAAACATTTTTATCATATAATAATTTACTAAAAAAAGTCTCCAAATATTTTTTTTAATAGAAAAGTCTCCAAATATGTATTCTAAGTTATTTTTTGTTATCTTTATGTGATGGGAAAATCTTAAAAAAAGACAGTGGAAATAGGAAAATTCTAATTCATAACAACAGGATTCAAAAATCTCAAATCAGTTTTTTTTTTGTATTTTTTGTGTGTAATTACGAAAATGCCATTAGATATTTAACAATACGAGTATTGTAATTTATAACAGAGTATCTAAATAACAACACCAGAAGCATTTAAATACTATGTATTTACGTGAGTTGCTTGTATTGATGTTATTAATTGAGATAGTCTTGTTATGAATTATGATATCCGTATTGTTAAAAATTCAATGACATTTTTATAATTACGCAAAAAAGAAATATAAATAGACTGATTTGGGATCTTTAAATCTTATTGTCCTAAATTGAGATTTTCCTATTTCCATTGTCTTTTTTTAGAATTTTCCCTTATTCGATGTTTATCTATTTCAATATATATTTTATACTTAAATCATAATAATATAATATGATTATAAAAATATAATAATCATATTACATAAAATATAATAATGAATGTGATCATTTTCAAAATTTAAAGAAAAATATTTGATATCGTATAAATTTAATATTATTTCTAGGAGGCGCCAGAAAGATAGGGAAAATAATTTTTTTTTATCTTTTTTGTTACAAAATAGTGCAGGTATTATTTGATTTGTATTGTTTTCTTAAAAAACAATTTGTGATATATTGATTTATCATCATATTTCTTAATTATATTCTTAACGTACAGATAGTACGATATAAGTCTTTAAAAAATAAAGATATATCCAGAATTTTATGTTTGTTCGTATTGTCTGATTCAAATCATATTGAAAATGAAAATAATACAAAAAAACATATCGAAAAGGCACATAAAATATAATTAAATTAATCATAAAAGATAAAGTTGTTAATCTATCGGGATATATATTGTATTATCCCTTATTTCCGAAAAGATAAATTTTTATCAAATCAATTTCTTTTGAAGAAAATTCATATATCTCTCCTAATCCAACTAAGACTAAAACCGCTATATATATATATATATATATATATATATATATATTATCCCCAGCTGGTTAACGTTTTATTCCATAATCGCAAGCCTCGTGGTTATAATTCTGAAGCTACTTTTAATTCACAGATTCCTACTCTTTTTTTCTTAATTATATTTCTTCATCATGGGAGGAGCTGGAGCCATGGTAGCTAACAATAATGCATATCCGGCTAAACTGACTTGGTCAGTTTTTAAAGCTTGCATTGTTGCATCCATGGGTGGTTTGATCTTTGGATATGATATCGGAATTTCTGGTAATCCTCTCTTCTTCTTGTTTTTTTTTTTTAAATATTTAATGCTATAAGTATTACTCACAATAAAGAATTTTATAACTAATATTTGTTTATTTTTTGGATTAGGTGGGGTGACTTCTATGGATTCGTTCCTAGTTAGATTCTTCCCCTCTGTGTATCATCAGAAAAATTTGGATGCATCTACGAATGAGTATTGTCAATATGACAGTCCAATATTAACTTTATTCACCTCTTCTTTGTATGTTGCCGCACTCTTGTCTTCCCTGGTGGCATCCACCATGACTCGTAAATTTGGACGTAAAAACTCCATGCTTATCGGTGGCATTCTCTTCTTTGCTGGCGCTTTGCTAAATGGCTTCGCACAAGCTATTTGGATGTTGATTGTAGGTCGCTTGTTACTCGGTTTCGGCGTCGGATTCTGCAATCAAGTATAAATTATTCTCCTCATATCATGCTCCTTTTATTTTTTGGCACGTTACATTGTTATGTTAGTGAACTAATTATCATATTAATTAATTACAGTCTGTCCCACTGTATCTCTCTGAGATGGCTCCATATAAGTATAGGGGAAGTCTCAATGTTATGTTTCAGATGTCTATCACGATTGGCATTTTGGTTGCCAATGTGTTGAACTATTTATTCGCCCCATTGGGTGATTTCGGGTGGCGTTTGAGCTTAGGTGGTGCTATGGTGCCTGCACTTATCATCACCGTTGGCAGTTTCTTCCTCCCCGACACTCCAAACTCTATGATTGATCGAGGAGATCGCAAGGGGGCGAGGGAAAGTTTAGAGAAGATTCGAGGAGTCAAAGAGGTTGATGAGGAGTTTAGTGATATGATCGAGGCTAGTGACGCATCCAAGAAAGTAGAACACCCGTGGAAGAATCTGTTGCAAAGAAAGTATAGGCCTCAACTCATAATGTCTATCATGATCCCATTCTTCCAGCAATTCACAGGCATCAATGTCATCATGTTTTATGCACCAGTTCTCTTTAACTCCATTGGGTTTAAGAGCAACGCTTCTCTCATGTCCGCCGTCATCACCGGCTTCATCAATGTTCTCGCCACCATCGTTTCCATTTTTGGTGTCGACAGGTGGGGAAGACGAGCCCTCTTTCTCGAGGGAGGAATCCAAATGCTCATATCTCAGGTATATATGTCGTCTATTTATATTATATATAAACTATATATAAACACATTTATTAATTAATCTTGCTTTTAAATTCAAATGTTGTTTTGTTTGTTTTATACACAACAACAACACAGACTATAGTTGCAATCTTCATTGCGGTGAAGTTCGGGATGCATGGAAACCCAGGAATATTACCGATGTCGTATGCCATAGTGGTTGTGGTGTTCATATGTGTATATGTGTCTGGGTTTGCATGGTCGTGGGGTCCGTTAGGGTGGTTGGTGCCAAGTGAAATATTTCCATTGGAGATTCGATCGGCGGCTCAAAGCGTGACGGTGGCTGTCAACATGTTGTTCACTTTTGTGGTGGCACAAATCTTTGTGACCATGCTTTGCCACTTGAAGTTTGGGCTGTTTCTCTTCTTTGCTGCTTTCGTATTGGCGATGACCGTGTTCATCTATTTCTTTCTCCCTGAGACTAAGGCCATTCCCATTGAGGAGATGACTGTTGTTTGGAGGACACACTGGTTCTGGTCTAGATTTGTTAACCAAGAGGCTGATGATGGAAGCGTTCAGATGCCCACATCTACATACAAAGGAGAAACTATAGTTTAGTTCAGTTCTAGAGTCCAACTCTATTTCATCTTTTGAATTTTATTATCATTCAAATGCCCTACATTAGTATATTGGAGTATTATAATTTAGTTTAGTTAAGGAGTCTTGCTCTTTCCGTTTATTTATTTATTTATATTTTCCTGTTGTGAATTTTAATTTGTTGACATTGAGATCATTAAGGTCTTATTTTTGTAATATTATTTAAAATTTGACGGTTTACTTCGAAATAGGGAGATGAGTCACCGTATCAAACTCAGATTTTTATTTAGGCACAAGTAATAGCATTGCCAAATTATATAGACACACACATATATGATATTTCGATGTGCCTCGTATTAATTTGTCTCTCCTTTTTCGTCCCTAAGATATATTATCTAAATTACGCTCATCTATCTATTACTATACTGTTCAAAGGGATGAGCATTCGGCTTCACCTTGAAAACCAAAATAACTGAATTAGTTAACAGATTTCGTCTCAGTTAATAACAGAATTTATTATTTATAAAATTATATACATATATATATATATATATGGTAGAAAGATTAGTTTTTATCCTTAAGATTAGATTTAGGAAGAAAGTATATAAAATATCAAATATGTTTATTTAAAATATCTTTAGATTTTATCAAATATAATTCAAATGTATACCTATTTCTTTTTTAAAAATGCATTTATAAAATAGTATCTTTCTTAAAAAACTTTATTAAATAGTATCTATTACATAATAGATAGATTATATATATCTCAGTTTTAACTGAACTGAAATTTTTTTAAAAAATAAAAACCAATTTTTTTAACCAAAAACTGAATTAATCCAACTTAAAAAATTGAATTGAGTTCGGTTTGTTTTCGGTTCTAATTTGCTTGCTCACCCCTAACCGTTCTGTCATCATTCATTAATATTATAAGATATTAAATAAATCAAGGGTATTATTTTTTAAGAAATTAAATCTGACAAAAATAAAAGCTGAAGAATTATGCGGAGAGGAGATGAAAAACTGAAGCTAAGTTGGATAGAGAACCAAATGCTTATCTAATTTAAACTTTATAAATTGAATTTAAAGATTAAACTTTTCTATATTACTGGCATTCTAAGGAATTTGTAAGGAATGTTGGACTTTAAAGAGATAATATAAATAGTAGAGTTAAGAATTTGGGCCAGCCCATTTAGGCTTGAGTTAAAAAAAGATGGTAAATTCTGAGGCCGTCCAGTCTGATTCAGGTTAATATTTTTTAAAACAACATTTAAATTTATTTTTACTTTTTATTCTTTTATTGAATATTACTAGAGGTTTTGTAGGTATGTTATTATCATAATCTCAATTATGATATTTAAATATTTTTTTCAACAAAAAATAAATAAATTAAAATTAAAATTTAAGTATGGACTGCCTAGATTAGACTACTTGGATCCAGTCTGGTCTAGCCCGACCTCAGGTTGGTACTAAACCAGACCAGACCATGGGCTACCTTGTGCAGCCCGAGATCCTCCATGGACCAAATCTCAGGTTGACGTCCAACCCAATCCGGGGTGGTCCATGCTCATCCCTAAATATAAACATGAAGTAGAGTTAGCAAAGATATGAATATATGATCATACAAAAATAAAAGATAATATTTGTATTGATCATATACACAAGTGAGAAGAATCATGGTTTACACACATTCAAAATAAACCATCAGATGAGTCGATGATGATAGGTCCTCTAAAAAGCTCTACAAAGATATAGCAGACAATCAAAGCGAACACTTAATAAAATCATAGAATATGATCTTTTAGTTAATAATTTATCTAAAACTTTAGTTTTTGATAAAGTATAATAACGTCATACGATCTATGTACCGATCCATCTAATGATCCAAGGTTTTGTTGTTGCAATACCTTTCACCAACCTCATCTTATCTGGAATTTGATAATAAATTAGACTATTTGGGTAGCCACCTGATGTTATCTTATCAAGAAGTCGTACACTCGTACCCTTTAAGAATAAACTTTTTACTTAATGAAAAAAATACTTCTCATTGTTTCTTAATAAATTTTGCCAAGAACTTATTAAAGATTATACCAACAGGCGAAACCAGCACCCATAAGCAAGTAAAATCAAGTGGTTTTTATTTATTTCTGAATATAAACGTTTCATACATCATGTTGCACTTTAATGAGCAAGGCATTCGAAGAGTTTTACAGGGAAGAAGAAACAAATTTTAAAACTACGCATAAATATATTTTTCTATCCCAAATGCCAGGCTTTCTGGACAATGAAATTTGAGAGCTCAAAGAATTCTTCCCCAAGAGATTTAAACAGAATTAATCTTGTGAAGCCCATGAATGACATTCACCACTATGAGCTTCTCAAATATGGATCATTCTTGTAACTTGAATATAAGGGAAGATCAAGGGCTCTTTCAGCAATTCTGCCATCTTCATGAATCTTAGCTACCAGAGTTTCAAGGGATGGAAAATTGGCCTATCATTCATCATTCTTTAAGTTCAGTATAACTATGCAAACAGGATAAGACAAGCAACGACAAGATGATCACTGAACAATACCTCAGGACGTATATAACCGACGATAACAAGACGAAGTTCTTCCCCATAGAAATCCTCCTTAAAGTCGTGAAGTAACCAGGGTTCCTACATCACAAACGCACCATAAGAGAATTCTTAGGAAAGAAAGGTAAAGATAGAGATGTTGTGTTGGTCACAAAGAACTTACTATTGTCTTTTCCTTGTTGTTGAAATACGGATTCCAGCCTATGCTCATGACCATTTTATAAACACCTCTTGAAGATAATCCAGCCCAACCAAAATAAACACCCGCAGGATGTTCCATAAGGAGATCTGAATAGCCTTCATTCGATAAATTAGCTGGAAAAACCAGTGTGCCAAATAATATTAGTACATTAATAAACCAGAAAACAAAAAAAGTTTCAGGACAGTTTTGACCAAATACTTCAAGGGGCAGATGAAAAAAATCAAGGTTTCAACTAGCACCCACAAAACAGAAAGGCCACAAGAATAAAACCTCTCAGTTAGATTTACTCGACCTGTGCTTCTCTACTTTTAAGCTTCATGCCATAATATCATATTACACAATAGACAAGATGTATGGTTCAATTTCAATCCAAATATCCTAAATCTTCAAGTGTTTTACAAACCTGTTGGGATCCCCAGAACCTTTGAGCCACGACCATATCCCTTGATAACCGGACCGCCAATATACCAAGGATCTATTGGCAACGTACCATCCACCCCTGCAAAAATTCAGAATATTAGCTCAAATGTGAATATCATACAGAAAGGAAAAAGAGAGGTCCCCCC
>JBAGKO010000015.1:18136824-18149821 GCA_037177275.1 Acacia concinna | reverse complement strand
AGCTAATTTCATTTATTACAATTAAGCCCAATTAATCCTGAATATAAATTAAAATCACATAAAATGTCATGGAATTAATTAATTAAAATAGGAATTATCAAACCCCCCACACTTGGCTTTTGCACTCCGAGCAAAACATATCACATTTTAAGAGAAATAACGGATGATATACATGATTATAGATTATCAAAATGTCTCAAGGGTCCAACTAGTATCTCATTCTACTCAAAATCATCTATGCCAAAGTTGGTTTGCTAGATCACTATCCCACCACCCCTCACATAATTATGCACAAAGAGTAGTTCAATTACTAAAAATGAGATTAAGGTCTTATGTGTCAAGGTGAATTCTCCAAATGTGAGAATTTCAATTTAGGAGCATTCTCACTCTTATATGCTTGTGTTTCACTCAATTCCTCCTCATGATTCCATTCCCAATATAGGCCTAGACATAGTCCTACAATCTCCTCCCAGCATGCATGAACCAAGTATCAAGATGACTTAATTGGCTTGTAATGTTGGAAAAGGTTAAATGATGGAATGACAAAATGAACTAAGTTAGTAATTGACATCCAAACATGCTTCTTATCTCATACTACTAACAATACATAAGTGCTACCATGCAAATAGGAGAGCTTGGACCACATTTATTCCTTCTTTCTTTTATTTTCTTCTCTTGCTACATATATTTTTTTTCTTTTTTTATGTCTTTTCTTTTGCTTCTTTTTTCTTGCCTTATTCTTTTGCCTACTTTCATATTGTGTAAAATAGCTATGCTAGCCATTTTTTGCTCTCTTTTTCATTTTCATTTTTTATTTTTCTTTCTCTTTTTTTTTTCCTTTCTTTTTTAATACAAAAGTGGTGCCAAGTAGCATGACATAAGTAAATGCATGCACACTTCAAAAATTTCCAATGAGATAATCTACATTAAAGAATGCAATTCAAAATTGGATGAAACAAATGAAAATGAAGGGCTCAAAGCGGTGACAAATGGTATGAACAATGTAAATGGCTTGTGTTTGGGTTAGGTGATTAATGAATGCCTCTTTTCTCTACTAGGTACTCATGTGTGATAAAGGCCTTGAAAGAGTCCTAGCTAGGTTCTAGGGGAATGCAAATGCATGAGCGTACACTCTTTTAAAGAACATTTTGGAGGCTTAAAGTACTTATTGTGTATGACCAAATCCTCAACAAATGGTAAATAAACCTTTAATCTAGCTTAACTACATGAAGTTGATTTCCAAAGTTCACTAGACAAACTTCCCTCAAGCATAGAACAAAGGAAGTAGCTAAAGACACACGCTTCCCTTAATCCCTTAAGGCAATCATAATCATGCTAACGTGCCAAGAAATTTTAAAAATGATCAATGTTATGCTCAATATAGTTGAAAAAAAATGAAGCCACTTACAATTTATCATGCATGCACAAAATGTATATCCATCAACCATATGCTCCCCTACACTTAAGCCTAGTAATGTCCTCATTGATAGCTCAAACAAGGGATGATCATGTAAAGCACAAAAGTGGCGAAATTGACATGCAAGGCAAGCAGGAAATAAGGATACATGTTAGAAATTAAAACATGCAATTATGAAAATGAGCATAATGGCAACATAAATTAATTAGTTCCTATTTTAATTAATTAATTCCATGACATTTTATGTTATTTTAATTGACATTCATGATTAATTGGGCGTAATTGTAATAAATGTAATTATTTGGTGCTAATGATGGAATTATTAAATTAGAGTTGAAATTGGCAACTATTATCACTATTTTTTTAGAGGTAACTATTTTAAAATTAATTAATTAAGAATGTTAATGTGTTATTATATATGTTATCACTATTTTTTTTTGGTTTTTTTAGAGGTATTCTTATTGGACTTTTTCGGAAGAGGTGCTAAGTACATATCCTCGACTACTAATTGAAACCTTTTATGTTCTACAAGTGCCACAAAGTATACACCGAAATTTCCGTCTCTTCTTCCATTAAAGGGATTTATTTGAAGTAGATAATACAATCTAGCTTGTGGTTGATAGGATTTCAGTACCCCTGCCCTGTGGACTAGTTTTAAACCTATTATTTTATTCTACAAATATTTTCTATTTTGTCCATATAATTGCATTTTGCAATATTCATATGCATTCCTAACGTTTTGAGATGTCCATTCAATATTTCGACTATAGATAGTCTGAAAGCCATCAACACCTACTCAACTAAATCCTAACTTCTCTTATAGGAAAATGAATAATTAAATTCTGGTACATAATATCCTAAATTTATAACTGATACAGATTAACCCACTAATGCATCTAATCCAAAATATCCCTCTAATTCTATATGGTAAAGAGCAAACAACAAGAAAAAACAAGGGAAAGGACAACAAAAGAAAAGAGCAAGCAGCACAGTATAAGATGAGGGCCCCTACAAATTATTGTAGAAAGAACACATTCAGCTTTAATTACTATTCTCAGAGTTGTATTAGATTTCTTTGGCCATATACTGTATCACTTGTTTTTCTTTAGTTCACAAGTGGATTCTACTTCTCCAGTATATGGTGAAACATGATATGCATACTGCTGAAGAACAGAAAAGACAACCATCTCTAAAAAATCAAGATGTTTTGAATGGCCTCTTCAAGGTACTTCACATCTAACAAAAAATGATGAGATCGGACAACCCTCTAGTGCCACCAAAATTTCCAGCACCACCCCCTGCGCTAATCAAAGGACATTATCATATGTTAAACAAGACCCATATGATGATGCCATATTAACCACAATGACTTCACTATTGACAACCAAGGGAAAGTAAATATGATGCTAAAGAAGGGCTAGACAAAATGTAAAGCAATCACAGGGAAACACAAGACACATCAATAATAGTGAATTGAAAGATGAGTTATAGTGAAACGTTAATGCCATTACACTACAACCATAACAACAATTACAGACACACATCTAAAACAAACTTGACAGTACAATACATTGATCTAGTTGAGAAGAAATTGTTCATTGAAAATACAAAATGCAGCAAAAATTATATTTAGCAAGTTTGCTTATTTACTACTTGAGAGAGTCTCTCTCTCCACTATGAATAAAGAAAGATAAATGTGGAAAATGCAGTTAGCAAGTACTTATCTATATAAAACACTATATTTTTAACTTGAAAATAAAAAGGTAATCATTAAACTTGACTAATGAAGGACATCATGTAACATATAAACATTTAAATCCATTGTCAATAAGTCATATACTAGTCATCATACACCTAACATTCTTGCAATACATCTTATCCAAAATCCATGAAAAGGGAATGGTCATTGGGGTTTTCCTTTTCCGTAGCATCATGTACTCCCTCATTCTCATACACGCTTATGCATCTCCAGGTAACCTTTGAATTAAGTTTATGTGTCCAAAACAAAAATCAACGATAGCAAATTTACCAGCCAAAAACTGAGGAAAAAAAATCCCTTTGATGCACATGAATTTTGCAAGTGCCTTGTGTGGTTGCTATTACTTTGCAAACATGTGGTAAAAGATTACCATAGAATAAAAGGCCAAGGAAACAGAAATGTTGAGAATAATGGTGAATGTCCAACTCAACTAGCTTGTATTCAACCCAATCAATTGTAATGTTATCATCAATACAGAAGAAACGGGGGGGATGACAACAAACTACCATGTCTAAAGTTTTAGAAGCTTAAGTGTTGTTGGTTTAGCCAAATAGTGTGTGGCTATAAAAGGTCAAAGTTAAAATATAGTAAATTGTATTATATCAAATGTTACAAAGAAGTGCTATATATCTACTACACATGAATTTGATGGGTTGATAGTGGTTTTCATCATGAAAAGATACTAACGTTGATAAAAATCTTCATGATTAAGCGTCAAGAATAGATAAATTTAAGTAAATTTTATATATGAATGCTTCTACAGATGAATGGTACTTACCTATAATAAGAAAATTCAACAATAGAATCACACCATAACACACTATCAATAATTTATTCTTCTTCAAAAAATTTACAACTAAATGTAAATAAATCGACAATGTACCTGAAAAAGTGTCATAGGGAATGAGAGGTGAACTCCCCTCCCTTTAATTTCATCATGCACGATGTTTCTTTTCATTGATATGTTCAAGTAACTATACATCAAAGCCATACATTTAGCAATCACTTAAAGAAAGAACCAAATAAAATGTTCTAACATGCCAGCAAAAGTAACACTCTGAAAGGCACAAAGCCAGATTTTGTAATTAGGAATTGTTACTTACCATAGCTTCATAGCATTCTTTCACTGAGTCTAAGAATAGAAAAAATGATGTGCTTCCCTGGACATCCAAGAGGCCCACAAATGAGTCAACTGCATATATATGAGCCATACGGATAATAATTATGATGGCCATATGCTCTTTGGGGTTCTCCCAGTAGAAGAGATGTTGCGATAATAGTTGTACTATGAAAATTTCACCCATATTCAATCAATACTTCACAATCTAACTATTAGTTTACTCTCATATTTTCTATGGTAGGTAAATTACATGGATAAGAAAGCTAACAAAAAATTTTAGAATTGAAGCAACGCTACCGAGTGAAAAGTTTAGCCCATTCATTCATCCATTTTAGATTAGGAGGTCAGCAGGGTCGAGGAGGAGGGGTGGATCTACGTGAACAGAAGGCTTACGCAACCTCATGGCCCGAAACACTAATGAATGAGATCCTTGAATAATCTCTTATTCTCTATCTTCCTTGCTCGATTGGAATCGTATTTGAAGTAAAGGAACAACATGTTGAGGTTCTAGTTCATTGGCCTAGCTATTCTTGTTCTGGCGACTGATCAATCCTGACTCTCTAAAATTGGAAATTAGAGATCCAGAACTCAATGCCATTGATTCGTTTGTATTTTGGGTTTTTGGACTGGCAGTCCATTAGTATTTAGTATTTACTACTACCTCGATGCTAATTATAAAATCTATTTGACTTTTTTAGAGAATCATAAGAAAGCTAATTACATTACTTTAAATCATTAAAATTTATCTTTTTCTTTAAATTATTTTGTTTGACTTATGAACTAATATATAGTATCATAAAACATAGCATATGATATGATTAAATGACTCATTTTACTTCTTTAACTTCTCCAAAAAAAGTCAACTGTATCTTATAATTAGGACAGGATGGAGTATTTAGTAGTGTTTGGTATAATTATCCTTGCCCCCGGCCGGGAGATGGGCGTTTCCCTTAACTCTTCTCCCCACTTCTTCTCCACTAAATATCTTAGCTATTAAATCATGTTTAATGGTTGAGATCTAATGCTATGTATAAAATAGTATTTTAATATTAAATAAAATAAAAATCTACAGTTATGATATTATTACATAGCATTAGATCTCATCTATTAAATCATGATTTAATGGTTGAGATATTAAATGGAAAGGAAATGGAGAGTAGGGGTGTTCAAAAAATCCCGTTCCCGGTATTCCCAACCAAATCTCAGGATCACCATGATCCCGGTCCCAGTTTTTATTTTTTTATTTATAATCTTATAAATTAAAATTATCATTTTATTTGTGTATTTTTACCCTCATTAATTAAGTTCTATTTTCAAAATAAAATTAAACTGCATATATTGTGATACCAATTTTAACTACATACTATATAAAGATAATAATGAAGATGAAAATTATAACAATAAGCATAATTTCTAAACTCTAGATCAATTTGTGTAATAATTATGGTCTTATTAGTTGTTAAATGATTATTTTTAATAATAAAATATGTAAATTTTATTTAATACAATTTTTTAAAAAAATAAAAAAGAAAAAAAACTAGGACTAGGAAATCTCGAGATTAATTTTTCGATCATGGTCTCTACCCATGACCGAGACGACCAGGAGTAGCAAAGGCCAATCTCGATCTCAGGTTTGAACACCCTAGTTGAGTGAGCATTCTCCTATTTAGGGCCATGCTAATCTTCTTTGTATTGTTATCAGATGTTGACATAGGGACATACCAAATGTTACAATATTAGATAATTTTTGGAAAGTTTCTTGTGAAAATCCCAAAAATAAAAACAAGGGAAATAGAAAAGTTATAATTTAAAGCAGCGAAATAGGGAAATCCCAAATCAGTCTTTTTGTACTTTTTTTGCGTAATTACAAAAATACCACTGAATTTTTAACAACACGAGTATCGTAATTTACAAAAAGAGTATCTCAATTAACAACATCAACGCAAATAACTCACAGCATAAATACATAGTACTAAATGCTTCTGATATTGTTAATTTAGATATTCGTGTTGTGAATTACGATACTTGTGTTGTTAAAAATCTAATGGTATTTTCGTAGTTACGTAAAAAAGTACAAAAAAGACTTATTTGAGATTTTCCAATTTCACTGTTCTAAATTGGAATTTTCCTATTTCCCTTGTTTTTTTGGCATTTTCCCAAGTTTCTTTAACCAAAAAAAAAACAGGAAGTATAAATAAATTAAAATTATTTATAATTTATTGCATTTTGGTACAAAGGATTTGAAGAAAAAAGGAATGGAAGAAAAGTTTTATAAGTTTCAATTTAAAAAAATAGAGAAGTTGAGTTAAAACTTGAAAGTTTTCAACTAATGCTTCATACTTTTTTTAATAAAATTGTATAACCCACTTTTTCATTATCTTTATATTCATCTAATAAAATTGTTATTTTCCATCGCCTTCCCTCCCTTTATACCAAAAAGTCCCTAGGATAATAAACAAGAAAATGAACAATTTTTTACCTATTTTGAGGCAATCCGAACTGTCATAATTCTTTAAAGTTGGAAATCAATTATCAACTATTAATTTTAAAAATAAATTTTTATACTTGTATGCCCTTAATATATAAAATGGGCTAGACAACAATCCAGCCCGCTAGGTAGTAGTGGTGGGGCAGCAATCTGTTCCACATAGTGTTGTTCAAACTCTTAATTTTATAAGGAAGGTCATGGGGGGTGGGGGGGGGCGCGGGGAGCTTTTAATAAAAAGAAGTTACATATGTGATAACTCCTTAAAAATAATTGATCCTGGAAAAGAAATGCAATTGAAAAAGCAGCAGCGATTTCATCCATATCATCATAGGCTCAGTTGCACGTAGCTGCCAGTTTCAGTGAAAGCCGCAGTCAGAAATCATCATATGACAATACAAATACCAGTGTGGCTCCAATTTTGTTTATAACACCAGTGAGGCCTTCTGCTTTAAAATTAGAGAGGAAAAATGGTAAATGGTAAAACCTCAATATTCAACACTGGTTGAGTGTCCTTGTGTATGAGCACATTTTCTTATGCTACGTTTGTTGTGAAGTAACACAATATGATCATAAAACTAATTGGTACATTACAAGATTCCTTATTTATTGAATAGGTAATGTATTACAATGACTGCCAGCAATGAGTCTGATGGATTGCCTCTGTACTACACAGCAGAAATTATTTAGAAAACAACAACAATAACAGCAGATGAATGATTGGATGGTGTGCTGCTGCACAAAACGGACAGTCTTCTGCTGCACACAGAAGAGCAGAAGAACCAAGTCTATCACAATTGTAGCTGGCCAGAATTAGCGTCCCATAGATGTATCGGATGGTCTCGGGTCGTAGCTGCAAAAACATTAGTCACCAGATCTGCAGTATAACCAAACTTACAAGATATTTCAGTTGAAGACTGGAGAATGTTAGTGTCCAGTAGAAACTAAAAGATGCATATTCTCACATTAAGAACAAATTGTTGAAGCACCTGAGGCAGACATGTAAGGGTACCAACAATAATCATCCACAGACTCTCCTTCAGCCATGACTAGATTTGCTGCAAATGAATCTGCAGGCAAACAGTGATCATAACACAAAGTTGTAATGCTCTTCAAAATTTTCGAAGTTGAGTGAATTTTAAAATTGAAAATTGTTTCAGCGAGGTTTACCATCTTCTGCAGCTACATAAGGATAAAGAGGAGTTCCGCTTTCACTATCTGGTCTGTAAGAAAACAATTATAAGTCATCACATATACTAATCCTGAAACAAATAGATACTGCGGATAGAGTACAACTCGAATCAAAGACTTCAGGCAATAAATGCTACAGATAATAAAAGTATGTGGACCATGTCATGACGAAGCGATGACAGCGCTATCAAATACCTGCACTCATTACATTTCAATTTTCTTACAAAACAAACGAGCATAGTAACAAACTAGCGTCCGATTGCATCCACTCTTAGAAGCCAAAAATTAAAATTAAAAATGTGAAAAAGATCGGAGTAGATAAGCAGACTTACAGTAAGAAGAGTCGGAGACTGTTATCATCGGAACATGTAAGAAAGCATGAACCATCAGGTGACGTGAGAACAGCAAGGAAAATAGGTAGAACAACAAAGGCGCGTTTGTTAAGTTGACTATTAATTGAGGTATGTTGACCTGTGATAAAGCCATATAACTGATGAGGTGAATCAAATCATATAATGTAGCATGTCATTTAGCTTAAATTAAATTATAATTTTTGTTTAAAAAATGAAACTCACTCTGTCAATTGTCGAAAGCAGGTGCCCTAATTTTAGTCAAATGGCATGCTGCATCATATTATTTAATCTAACTTATCAACCACGTGGTCTTATCATTTGTTAACACACATCTTACTTAACAGTCAACTTAACTTATTTGTTATTGAAAATATAAATTGACCGAAATAAATAATATTAGAATTGAAATTGGGCCAAACTAAAAACGCCGAGAATAAATTGCACTTTAATCCTATCAAAAACATGAAAGAATAATGTTAATGTGTTTGGTTTTTTATTTCCAACTTGTTTCACTTTTAACGCGCGCGCGTGTAGAAGTATTTAGCTAGATGCTTTTTAAAGAAAATTACGGTTTTGATTATAATGCTTGTTTAAACTGGCCCTAATCAATTATCAATTATCTCTCAATAATTAAATGATAACTCAACTATATTACACAAATTAATATTTTAAAAATCAACTCTAAACCACCGTCTAACTTATTTGAATTAGTTTATTTTTTAAGTGTTTTACATTATATGAAGTAAATATTGAGATGATTTTTGTTTGGATCATTTATTCTGCTTAAAATATTTTTTTTTCATACTTCACTTATCACATAGCAGCAAGGTTCATGGGAACCACATCCACTTTTTAAGTTCTGTATATGATAGTTTATATTTTGAACTCCTAACATGTCTCTCTATAATATTTTTTTAATGTCCCTTTATTATAACATCTTACACCAAGTAAGTGATTTTTTTAAAATATTTTTGGGCAATGGATTGGTGAAATTTTAATAATTATTGGGCCTAGAATACCATATTGCGTGTAGAGTTAAGAGGTAATTTTGCTTCAGAAGTTTTCACCAAAGGTAATTTTATCTAAAAAGTTTTTTAAGGGGCAATTTTGTCCTTGCAGTCATCTCAATTAATTTTGACCTGAATTGACCAGATATACTACACTGGTAGTCCACATGTCATCCTATTATTTTTGTTAAGGTGGTGTATATTTGCTTTGGAAGTTTCAAAGCTAACTTTAAACAAAATGAAGATAACACATGGATTTCTCAGACAAATTTATACCTTAACAAAAAATAATCAGGATAACACATAAACTGTCAACTCAACATATTTATATTTAGTAAATTAACAGTCAAAATTAACCCAAATAACGGTAAGAGCAAAATTGCTCTCTTTTCAAATTCGGTGAAAACTTCTAGAGTTAAATTTCCTTTGGACCCTTCATATATTAACTAGAAATATGTCCTTTTTAGCTTTCAAGCGCTATGTAAATAACTAGAAGAATAATGAAGCAATAAGGGATGACAAATAAACAAGACCATATTAATAATACACTTGTTTATGAATATTCAGACAGAGCATAATTGCGCTGGAAATTACATAAGATATAACAAGTAAAGATGACGAGACAATTGAGAAATTAACTTGGAGCTCCTCAAATTATTCCTACCTCAGTCTTAAAAGTAGAAGCTAGTTTGTGGCGCAAATTGTACTGCAAAATAGGATCTACATTTAGAATTCGAGGAGTGTTATTATTCGCATCTTTATTCCCTCTCAAAATGCTTAACAACTTCAGTGGATATATTTAAACCACAGTGCCAGAAACACAGACCCATTGACCCACAAAGATATGTTCACAGTTGATGTTGGGGTTGATCTGGAGGAAGTGAGGTGTGTCCAGACTGAATCGTTGGGCAATGGAGATGCAAGTTTCACCTTGTTCCACTGCATGAATGCTCGTACATTTTGGGTCTGCAACTGTAAAAATATTCGTACAATACTTTTACACCTCAATTTTACACCACCATGCATATTAATTAATCACTTTCTTAATTATAAATTATAAAGTAGCTTCCATGACCTAATTTTGTGCATTACAACAAAAAAGTGAAATTTCTGATCGAAGTAAATAATGAATTTATGGGTCATTCTACTTATCAAGGATGAGTTTAATTTGCATTGGTAAAAAGTGATTTTGAAAAATAGATTTTCTCATAAAGTTTATCAACTCAACTTCTCTCCAACTATGATTTTAGCTAACCTCGTTAGTATAATTAATCTATTTTCATATTTTAACTGGCGCGTTTGGATGATCTAGCTCCAGCGAATTCAATAGATTTTGAGGAAAAATGTGATTTTCTTTATCATATCTGAACGGCCCCATGCATTTATCTAGACTATATCTTGTGTGTGTGTGTGTAACTTCATGCATTAAATCAAGTGTACCTACACTCAACATTCTAGTGTCTTACATTTGATATGGAGGAAGAGTTTTATTTTATGAAAGCGAAAATAGATCGATCAATGGAATTGTAATATTGCATTATTACCCTCTTAAAGATCTAAAATATTGTAAACCTGTCTACGTTGCATGGCACTGACATGAAAATCACATTGAGAAAATAATTGTGCAATCTCGCATAACATGATAATGACATCACCCAATGCAAAAACTAACAGCAGGTAATATCATGCTAACAACTGAAATAATTTTTTTAGTAATTAGGCCTTGTTTGATTATAATTTCTGTTTTTTATTCTCTCAAATAGTTTTGTGAAACATACTGTTTTTAAAAAACAAGTTTTGACAAAAAACAAAAAAAAAATTCTACTTAAATAGTTGTTTTAAAAAATCTATTTTTAAAGTGATGTGGCGGTGGCCGCTGTCGGTGGTCACATGGCGATGGCTGTTATTAGTAGTGTGGCTTCCATATTAAGTAAATGACAACCTCAAAATATTGAAAAAAAAAATAAGAAAACAACTAAAAATTGTTTTTGACAAAAAAAACTAAATCAAACAAACTCTAGTTCATTGTACAAAACTGTGCCATAATTTTCCCAACAAAAATTGTGAAAATATTATATGAAGTAGATTTTTTCTAAAAAAAAGTTGTAACGGATTGTTCAATTGCAAATAGCCAAATAAGTATGTGTTTGGATAAGTCCAAACATGATGGTTTTGGAAGCAAAACCATAGTTTTGAGAAAAAGAAAACAAACACTCCCACTTTTCATATTTTCTCTTAAATCACTTTGTTCACTTTTCCTCTTATTTTCCAAAAGTTAATCCAAACATACCTTAAGAGAAGCTTCACAAAAATTTGGCCAAGGAAAACTGCAAATTTTGGTACAAATTTTATCTTCTGTTGTATAATGTGTTTACTTACCATTTGGGTTTGGTCTGGCCTCAACAATGAAAACCGTGGCAATAAGGAAAGAGAGAAGCAAAGCAAGGCCAATATGATGAGCGGACTTAGCCATTCTGATTTCTTCACTAAACCTCTCTTCAATATTATTAATTTTCCGTATATATGCTTAGTTAGCTAGCTAGGATGATTTCTGATATTGGAGGCATGGTTTATATAAGAGAGGACCGGCTTTACCTTGATTAATTTAATTTTATTACCTTTCCTTTATTAATTAAAGTAAAATATACTGACCTTAATTTCACTTTAATTACAGAAACCCCCTTATTTTAAATCATGTATATACAAACTTCCCTTAATATAATTCAAACTTTCTTTCTATCATCCTCCTAACCGTTTAATTAAACGCTCAAACTAAAACACCATTTCAAAAATAGGTAGTGTTTAAGAATCATTTAGGTTCATAAAATTATTGCATATTTTTATTTTTATTACCCTGTTTACTATAATTTAATTTTTTTTATAAAATTATGTCTTACTTTAATTTAAAATAAGTATCTAACTATATATATAAGTTTTAAATACTGACAAAAAGTAAGGTTAGTCAAAACATTGTGGCAATTGCAGGCTTGCCGACACAATGATCCTGCCCCAATTTTTCTATTCCCCTTTTCTCTGTAAGCCGTCCAATGGCGTCCATGGGCATCAATTATACTTTGCTGGTGAATTTAAACAACAAATAAATTAAAAAAAGAAACTAACTATCACACATTTTTACCTTAAATTTAGTACCAAATACAGCTTTTTAATTTTAATTATCTTATAAATGAGACTGCATGAATTGAAGTATATGACTTTAATATTAACCGCAGTTACGGACTAGTATATTCTAAAATCAACGTCAGCCTCGCCGATATTAGCTGTCCAGCAGGCATATGCTTCTTATAAGCATCGATGGGTACGGACGGCTTTGTGCATTATTGGGTTCTTACTGTTTTTTTTAAGCAGACACTAAACCGCAAGAAATTGTATGTGAGATCAAGACTACCATCTTATATTTACGAGGAAGTTTTGAAGCCCCTAGGTTATAAGGCTATGGGCTATTGGATTTCACATAATAAAAAAAAAACAGTCTAGTTATTAATACTCTCTCCGGTTCTAATTATAAAGACCTTTTGGAGAATCCTATGAAAGTATTAAAAAAGCTAATTACGTTACTTAATTATATTGTATATTCTGTTTTATTATATTATATATTAGTTCATAAGTTAAATAACATAATTTGAAAAAATGACAAATTTTAATAT
>JBAGKO010000015.1:18115277-18129054 GCA_037177275.1 Acacia concinna | reverse complement strand
AGAAAGGAAAAAAATGATTATTTAATTGAATTTTCTACATAGTCGGTATATTAACTATCTCAGAAAATTTCAAATTGACTGTCATTAGTCTCCAAATAATTTATGGGTACTCCTCAATATTTCTTATACATTATTTCCATCTTTATCCTTGGTTGAGCCACAAATTACAACAATACCATTATATTTCTGAAATTCAGATTTTTTGACTGAATTTTCACCCAACTTTGAAAATTCATATTTAATTGTACAAATATTCAATTGAGGTGATTACAAAGGTCAAATTTCCCTTATTAAGTCTAGTTTTAGACAAATATTTTTTTGGTTCAATTGGGATCATAAAATTCCTAGTAATTTTATTTTTGAACACTTCTATAGAAACTGACAAATTTTACTGGGAAAACTTCAAAAGTTCATATCTCTTAATATATACATTCAAATCATGCAAATGATATATCAAATTAAAGTTTGAAATGTCTAATTTTAGACTGAAAGGTTTCATGATTTTTGGACATCATTTGCCTAAGATAAACTGACATACAATAAGACTGCCATCAATCTCATTCTAGAAATTAGTCAAAACTTACTTTATCTATGATTGTTACATTAAAATTGACCATTTTATTCCCCTTATATTTTCATATACTTAGGGAATTTAATGAATAAAAATTTAGGATGTTACACATCTCTCACTTATTTTTAAATAAAAAAAATCTTTTAAAAATTTTATCATAAGTCACTTTTCTACTTATCATCCAAACATGTTTTATAAAAAAAAAAGTCATTTTTGCAAAGTCACATCCAAACACAACAATTTCTAATAAGCCACTTATTTTTCTGAAGCTACTTATCATAAGCCCATCAAAAAACTAAGCCACTTAAATTAAGCCGCATCCAAACGGAAGTTCTGACAAATAATGAACAACAAATCCCCGGAATAAAAGGATATTCTAATAATTAATATAATAAATACATAATCCATTATTAATTTATCACCTATAAATCGCCCATCTGTAATTCTTTGAGTAACTAAACCTCAACAATGAAATCAATAGAACAGATCCTGAACACACTCCATTGTGAACTCTGAAGTCTAGCTCACCTCAATTCATCTACCGTACATAGCATCTCCTTCACCTGTATATGTGTAGTCTGACCACTGAATATGAACAGTGGGTAGGAACCAACTAAAGCCAAATAATTGTCCATCACAAACAATACATTTGCTTAAATGCTTTTGATAATGAACATGAAAAAACTTGGCTGGCTGTTTTCAATAGAATAACTGGCGAAAATTCTTATTTTTATTTAATTGGCCTCTATTAAATGTTAGGACATGTTTTATCGGTTTTTCATATCAACTAGATATCTTTTCCTAATATGGTTTATGAGAGAAATAATAACTTGAAAGTTTCTGGAAGATTTTACTCATTGTTTTAGCATAAAATCAAAGGAATAACAACAAAGTAGTATGGAGTCTTATGAAATGTGTCAAGTAGGATTGAATGAATAATAAAAATTTGCCCAAAGCCCGAGAGGAGGCACACTATTCATGGCTTGTGGATATTGATGATTTATATATTTATTGCTCCATTTTTACATGTCTTTGAAAAATTGTCAGAGTTTGACATTCTGGCATCTCGTGCTCAATCTCAATCCATTGCTTCTTCAGTTATTGTCGTGATTTTATGGGGCAGGGCCTTCAGGTATTTAATGTGAAGAAGCCTAGTACGCTTAGAACTTCTATTGGTCAGGAGAAATGATGTTTTCTAGGTTGACAAATCCCTCCCCTACAAAATCATGAAACTTGTTTATATATGCGCATGCCTCTGTGTCAGAGCTATTTTCCTTGTGTATGTAGAGGATAATATGGATGAGAAATTTTGAATTTGGCTCCTATTGAAATGATTAAAGCAGAACATGTTATGGTTTAATGTGTCTGAACAAAAACAATATGGTGTGCGTATTAACATTTTTTGTTTTTCAAAAGCCCATTCTGCCTGATTTAGTTTGTATATCTTACTCATGGTTCGTTTATAATTTTTCTTGTACCAGTTTTCAAACTTTTTCAACTGGCTCTTAAAATGTATAAAGCTACTCATGTCAGAACCTAGTGACCAGCTTCTACCATATAACAGGTTTGTTTTACAATCTCCTAGTGTTCTGATTATAAAGGTATTATTTTTCTGATGTTACTTTTGGATTTGGCAGTGAACTTGTTGTAATATTCCTGAAATTTTTGTATGACCAAGATCCAGTGAGACAATTGCTGGAGATAGCAGAAATGGATTATGATGTTGAAATTGATTTGTAAGTTTTTTCTTCCTTCCAAATCCTATTCAACATTTAGGGGTGTTTGGGAACGCCAATCACTTTTGTGCTTTACGAGACAACTCCTCTGGCATATTTACCTTATACAGTTCAGAATCACTCACAATAAGCTAATCCAAACAGTCACTTAATCCCAAACTATCACCAGTTTTTGCTCTAATCGTGTTGCATCTTTTCCTTATTAAAGCATTTGCTCATCTTTAGCTTGTATAAAGCTATAACAGAATTTTGTATGCTACTTGTACCTGACTCTTGATATTTATACTTTCCAGTAGAGTATAGGCCAGGGTTTTATGGCACACCTGCATTAAGAAATTTTCTTAAACCAAGTCTCTTATGAGAATTTAATTTCAAATCTCTACTAGTTAGATTTCAAACGATTGAAAGTGGATAGCTTCTTTATTCTTGAATATAATTTGCATAAAAATGTAGGGTCATGATAACACTCTTATTGGAATATGGATTCTGATGTTGATCTGATTTTATCAACTTCTGCAGGGAAACATTGGAAAGGATTAAAGAATTAGTTCAGTTTGGGGGATTTACAGACTCTGAATATCTAAAAAGAACATTGGCTAAAGCATTTCAACAGATGGAATTAAGGTATCATTTCCTATCTTTCTCACTCTGTTCTTTTATTTTTTTTTCCCTGTTTACATCAGGAGAGTTTGCTGCCAGGTCACTACTATCTATACCGCTTCCTACCCTTACCATCTAAGCTAAGCCTTAGGTGGCTTCAAATTAAAAAACTTGGCCTTTAATATAAGACATATTTGGAGAGTTGATTTTGGTCCTCAATATAAGATAAAGTTTTCATATTTGTGAATCTTTTCCTAATTTATTCCTATTAATACTCCCTCAATGATAATGAAGGAGGAGGGAGGAGGAGGGAATTAAGGAAGATGACTAGAGTGTTTAGAAAATGCATGTGATATTAACTGACTTGACCAATTTCCTTAATCTAATCAAATTAGGTAAATATGCCTTATATTAAAGGTTGAAGGAGCATTCCTCTTTCTATTGCCCTCACCAATTATAATGATCAAGATACTAATGAGATAAACAGGGTACTGGCCCATACTTAGCTTTGGCACATTGTTACAGTTATTCCATTATATTTATCTAAGTCTAATTGTGAATTTGATTTATTTCAGCTTTAAAGAGGCTCTCCAGAGGCCGTTTATAACAATTTCAGGAAAAATACTGTGTGAGGATTTGTTACCACTCTCACCTTTGTCCTCTTTGCCAGAATCATCTTCATCCATTAGAATTCCTGCTTCAATATCATATTATGAGGTACTTGTTCATGATAGAATACCTTTAATTATTTGAGTCTTGGTGGAATCCGGCCTCTAGCCCCATCCACGCAAAAGTAATGAAATAATTTAATGTTTCCTTGTGTTCCATATGAGGCTTTTTCTAGGTTATCATATCTTCCCATGTTTTCATTCCAATTTGTTGTCCTACATTATTTGTTAAATCTCTCACTTTATTTATGTAGGATTTCAACAAAGCTTCTTTGTCACATCAAATTTGTCAACATCAGTTTATTGATTACATATCTTTCAAAGTACCTGATGAGTCTTTCTCAGACATTGAGAATTGCATATGCATAGTGCGAGGGTTTATGCATGACCTGGAATGTTTAAAAAAGGGCTATAGTTCTTTGGAAGCTGTGTTGATATGCATTCCTAGTGATTATCAATTCGTGGATCTGTCTTTGTATAAGGTAAGGGCGTGATAAAGGATATAAAACCTATCTAATTGCAGTATTCAATTTTACTTTGATTGAAGTTGCAATTTAATTTTGCTGTTTGAAATAGGATTCTCAAATCGTCTTGTTACTAAATCAAGCTCCAACTACACCAGAAAGCACAGGAGATGGTTGTATGATGATTCTGCAAGCAAGTGATTTGCCGTTCGGTTCTGTATCAAAATCTGCTTACACAGATTTCTGGAGGTTAAAAGAACTCAAGGCAAGCTCGCTATTTTCATTCTTATATTCTATCCAATAGGTTCAAAGTTATTCTACTTATGGAATCATATGACTGAAAATATTGCTTAGGTGGCCTTTGGATGCATGGATTTGGATTTAGATTTTAGATTTTAAATATAATAAATCCATATTTTAAAGGTAAAAAGAATCCATATTTTTAAAATCCTTTGTTTGGGTTGGGCAGTATTGGAAGGGGATGGGCGGATGGTTGGGATTTGATATATTTGGGGTAGGGTGGATTATGTATTCAAATTCTAATTTGTTTGGGGTGAGTGGAGGAGAAGAGAGGGAAAATGGAATTTTTTACGAGTTTAATTTAAAAGAATTGAAGTGTGGTTATGAAATTTTAATGAAAAGAAAATTTTAACAAGAGTAAGAAAAACTAATGGGTTAAAATTAAAGTATAATTTACCTCTTAACGTTTTTAGAGAGAAGCAATTTTAGTCCCAAACGTTATTTATTTCAAGTAATTCATATCCTCACTAACAAATATGTTAAGTTGACTGTTAAGTGAGATGTGTTGACCAATGATAAGGTCATGTGGCTGATGATGTGGATTAAATAATATGATGTGGCATACCATTTGACTGAAATTAAGTTATATTTTTTTTTTCAAAAAATGAAACCCAGTCTATCATTGTTGAAAGCAAGTGCCCTAATTTAGTCACATCATATTATTTAATTCACCTCATCAGCCACATGGCCTTATTATTGGACAACACATTTCATGTAATAGATTTGTTAGTGAGAACTTGCCCCAAATAAATAATGATGGGTTGAAATTGAGCAAAAAAAAGTTAGGACTAAAATTGTTCTTCCCGAAAATGTTGGGGGGTAAGTTGCACTTTAACCCAAAATTAATTGTAAACTTTTTACTCCACTTCTCTAATTTTATAAAATTCAACTCAATTTTTTCCCTCCACTCACTTTTCCTCTCCTCCCCTCATACCAAACAAGAGGGCTTGTAGTTGAAAAAAACAAAATTGGCTTGATTTAGATCAAATCCATCCAAATTTATAAAATTCGATGTATTCAAATGATGGATGGTCTTTGAACTTCGTGGAACATGTATATTTCTTTTGACCGTGCTTAAAATGATTTGTATTTAGGACTCTGCAGCGCAGCTACATGTTGAGGATGAGAAAGCTCGCACCGTTCCTCATTCTATAATACCCCCCTTGGCAGTTAGCGGTAAGTAGTCTCATTCTGTTTACCTCCCATCAATACATTATGTAATTGCTTGGATGTAAGATTCTGCTTGTTAAGCCACTAAAAGAACACCGGAATGCTCCTTTTTTTTATCATTAGAATTTGGAAAAGCATCAAAATATGCTGCTTTTATTTTTTTCAAGCTAGGAAATAACTTATCCCCTGCATGAACTGTAAAATTAGTGTATAAAAGTGTCATTCGGCATAATGTCAGGAACAATAATCTACAGCAATAAACGGCATCAATTATCTTACGCAAAAATACATAAATTCTGTGTGCTCCAATGAATCAAGTTATTATTATGTATGCATCAGTGTATTTATTTAGCTATTAATTTATCTTGCTAACAGCATCAAGAGGCCTGGCCTGTGTATTTGCTGCAAGAAAACGTGCCTTGGTTTACATCCTGGATGAGGATGAAGACGAAGCCTCACGCTCAGATGCAGAATAATAGCCCCACTTATTTAATTTCTTTCTTTTTGCATGATCTTTGGTTGAAGGAGAAAATATTTAGAAAATGGATATGTCCCATTTTCCTACCGACAATTCACCTATCATGCTTGTATGCAGAATCCGGTGCTCGACGGCTTATTTATTGTAATATATGAAAAAAGAATGTAATTAAAGGGATTCTATTACCAGAATTATTCGGTCAAAAGGTGTCATACATATTCGATAGAAAACATTTTATCATTTAATTCTATTTAATATTTTTTAATATCCTTACCCTCTTCAAAGGGTGCCAAACTTGAATGATGAGTCTTTACGTTTTGTACTATACTAAATTTGAGAAATAAGTTGCACTGATCTTAACGTTTTAATAAACCATTTCAACTTACAATAATTTCATTATATCTACTGATAATTGAAACATTTAGCCGTTAGTTTTTTTATTGGGTTAATGTGATTGTTAGTCCTTATTTTAATTTTAGCCCTTAAATTTTAAATAATTGGTTTTGATCCCTATAGTTATAAAATACTCCAAATTTTTATCTAGTTGTAAATATTATTGCTCATTTGTTTATAGAATCGAAGGTAATATAATTAAATGTAATACAATGTAATGTAATATTATGTAATGATGATTCTATGAATTTGTTTGGTTTGTCATTTGGGAAAGATGATGCATATACATAAAAACGTTTGGTTGGATTATATTTCACATGATAATATATGAAAATAATATAATCAGAGACAAAATTACACATATCTACACACATATATATAATGTATTTACATCTTGTGTTTATGATAATTTTTCCAATTTATGTAGGGTACGGGTTTATAATAATTTTTTAATATTTAATGGTAAAAATATTATGTCTAACATATCTTGTGTTCATGGTAATTTTAACATTTAATAGTGAGAATATTATTTAATAGGATATTTTAATAGTTTTAAGGGTGAAGTATAGATTTTAAAATTTTTGTATCTAGGAAATATTTTTTAAAAAAAATTATATAATTACTTAATATTTTTAATATTTAATAGTAGTAATTATTTAATATTTAAAAATATTTATGGAGGGACACTTTGGTCAAATTTAAAAATTATAATGACAATATAATCTTTTTCATTTGATTATAAGATACTTGCTCCTAACAATGTAATCCTCATTACATTAAATGATGTAATCCATATGATATTTTGTAATATGGTTTACATTATATAAACTCAACCAAACGTTATAATCGATATATTGCATCAAGATTACCTGTAATCATCTCCCAAGGCTATTGATGTTTTAAATGAAATGGCACTTAAGAGGCCAAAACCTTTAGTTTTAAATTTAAAGGATTAAAATCAAAATAAGGGCAAACTTAAAGGATAACTTATTATATTAACCCTTATTTGATTTTATAAAAATATATAAAGGATAATGTAGGCCACAAAACAAGATAACGGGTGGTCCAGCTAAAAGCTAACCGGCCCATCACATGAAATGCCGAGGTACAACCCTGAGTTAAAAATTCACTCAAGAAAGCCATTCAAGCACATAGTAACAGTGAATATAGCAAGTGACTTCCATACAAAGTAAGAACCACTGGACCAGACAGTCAGGCACAGTCTCTTGTCTCTACAAACATCAATTCCATTATTTGTCATTATTAATTGGACCACAAGGAAAGCTACATAAAAGGCATTAATTGATACATCACCTAACCTACAGCACAAAATTACATGGGTCAAGGCCATTCAAGTGCATCATATATATGGCCATAGTTACTTCAAACGCAAAGAGAGACACCTTAACTCCACAGTGAACTTGTCAGTTTCCATTTGCTGCAAGCATTTTCCATCCAGACAGGAACCTGCTAGTCTTTGAAAGAAGGTGCAGGCTTCATAATGTGGAGGAGAAAACTTATCGGAGAAAACGACTGAAAGCAAGTTGTTGGAGGTTGATTACTCCTGTAAAGCCAGTTGTCTCAGCCTAATTGATTAAAAGAATCAAGGCATAGTCAAGTCTCTAAGCTAAGTCCTGGATTATTGCCCATGCTTAAGCTTCAGCATGCCAGCAATTCCAGATACCAGGAAAGAGGAGTCTTTGATGCTATCTTAACAAGACTAGTTGTTCAGATCATTTTGAGCTATGCCTTCTAGATTGTGTTCTATGAATCATCCAACTCAACAAGTTGGGCCCGTCTTTCAGCAGCCTGCTTCCGAATAAAAATGCCCCATCTCAGAGCTGCCTTGAGCTTGAGCCAGCCAACAACAGCTTTTCCTGAGGAACGGTTTTGATCATCATCAAAGTTATAGTTCATGGGGGAAGTTGGAGCGTAAGCAGATCTACAAGGGTACCCATATTCAGGAGGATTAAAGGAGGTATTAGCTTGACCTCCTCCCATGTTAAAGAAACGAAGTAGATGCTGCATGTCTTCATTTTCTAGCATTTCATGGCTTCTAATACGAACTTCCTCCTCAGGGAATAATTCTTCAAGGCCGCCTCTATAAGAAGGATTTGACATGCCGACATTCTGAAATCCTGGAGCAGCTGACTGTGGTGGACCAAGAGTTGGCCCATCTTCATATTTTGGAAGTTGAGGTTGGACTGAAGAACTCATCAACTGGTTTTGTAGTTGCATGTCAGTACCATCAAACTGAATCGAAGAATTAAGATTAGCATGCGGTTGCGGCATTGAAAATCTCGCAGCTGAAGCGTCATGATAACCTGCAGGCATTCATAAATGGCCAACCGAAAATAATCAGTCCATACATATTAGCTCACTTCTATTTGACCGTTTAGAAGGGTGAAAATGACTTTGAGGAAAAAGTGAGGGTAGAATCTGCATGGGCTCATAAGAGAAACACCTTGTGTGGTGGGTGCCATGAACGCACGCACACGTGTGCTCAAACACACCAAACCAAATGGGTGTGCCCAGAGAAGGGCGGGGAAAGAAGGAAGAGAAGTTCAAAAATTATGTGCATAAAAGACAACTAAGAAAGGCATTGCCTTCTGCTGAGAGTATATTATAATGATGCTTGGAAATATATACCTCCAATAGCCACTCCTGAATCCATTGCAGGCTGCCCTGCGGGTACAGGAACAGGCAAACTTGGGATGGAGATTTGCTGATCAAGTGAGTTTGAATAATCATGTGAGCCAATCGGAAGCTGAGGCTGAGAATTATCCAAAGTCTTGTTCTGATTGTAATTTATCAGAGACTGTGTATCATACTCTACAACATGCATCCAATTGTCATATGCCTTCTTCACCAATGTGTCCACATAAACCTACATGCAGTAAAGAGCAGTGACCAAGTGCATTTTCACCTTTCTTTACATAAATTTCAAGAGAAATCTCTATACAAAATTTACTTTGTTTTGCATTATAGAAGAGAATTCATTCCAGCAATAAAAATGACACACACAAATTCAAAATTAACCCTACAGAGGTCTCCTTACCTTTTGACTTTCGTTGAGATAATCCACAGAAAAATACTGTCCATTAGTAATTAAGCCACTCAATTCATATATATTGTTGAAAACAACACCAACATTCCTTGCATCTTCAGGATAGTACACATAAAGCTTTCCACTGAGAACACAAGTCTTTGCATGCTCCACAAGAACATCCCACATTTTATTAGACATGCCACTCCCAAGAATCTGCATAAAAATATAATGGACATGAAAATCATTGATATAAGGAATCATCTCAAATCATAAGCGCAAGCATACACAGAAATTTAATCTTTTGATAGAAATCCCCACCATAGACAGTTGATATTTGAAACTCAAATAGTCAGTAAGAGCATATACTTACATTTCGCAACCTTTGAGGATCTCTGACCACAAGTCGTAGGAAGTCTTCAACAGTTAATATTCCTGCTTTGTTTAGCCTCTTGTGAAAAGAACCATCCTTTCCAATCTTCTCAAGCCTCCAGACCTCATCATGCAGGGCAGGTGGGTAGTGTTTCTTGTATACTATAATGTAATACAAGTTTTGTCAGGGAAAATACTTGAAAACGGGTGAAAATAAGTACAATGTTCAGAACTTACATTCTCCACGGTGATCTTTAACAGTGAAGGCTTCTGTTTTGGCTTCACGAATGCGAATCCCCTCACAGCAACCCGAGGCAACTCTAAGCCCCAGCCTGAATTTCCTACTCCTTATCCAGCTAGAATTGTCAGTAAATGTGAGCTCACCCAGTGTTCCTACACCCTCTTTCAGAGTGACTTGCAAATCGCCAGTTAAGAGAGGCCTTTTTCCTTCCCTCTCCTTCACGACATGACTCTCAAATTCTTCTTCACTCCAATTATCATCATCCTCATTGTTGAAATCCCCTTCAAGCACAATAACATCTAGTCTCACAGAGGACTCTCGGCCACATGTGACATGATGGCTAGTGGTTCCATCAATCAAAACAATATGAATGGCAGCACCTTGTTCCCCTTCCACTTTCCCTCCAGTAAAGAGGGGAAGGGATAGCTTGGTCTTAAAGTGCAACTGTAAATTTCTGCCATCAGGACCTTCTATCCGTTTAGGAGATGTCCTGCATTATACTTTGTTCATTAAAAGAACATTACAGATATATACGGGCCATTCAATTGTGCATTTGAAGGGAAACAGATGCTCAATGAGTTAGACTTCAACCACATGTCCAACTTTAACTTCTAGAAATACAAGTTACTGTGATGGGAGAATCATGCCATGAAAGTACAGATCCAAATAATGATGGAGTGGAATAACTTCAATTGCAGTTACTATCAGATTCATGTGGCAACCATACCCTTCAAATGTGTTTGTAGGGGCAATGCAAATCTATAGGCAGCCATAATAAAGTCATTTGTTATGAAAATGTACCTGACAAATTTATTGCTATATAATACTCAGATTAAGGAATTAAAAATACCTCCCAGTAAGCTTGGCATGACCTAATTTTGCTAAAGCACGCTCCACTTCTTCACTAACTTGTTCAGTACCAACTACCAAGCAGGAGTATAAGAATAAAGATATGCCCAAAGCTATATACATGCTAAGTGGCAAATGCACACGTGATTTACAAAGATTTTCCGGTACAGTATTTTTTATAACACCAAGGCAAAAAGAAATATCAGGGATGACTTCACAATGATACAAATAAATCTGAGCAAAGCAAATAAATATATTGTCATGCAAGTCTAATTTTCCTTTAATCACAAATTAATAACGGAGATTTTTGTTCTTCCCTACTTCCATTCAAGAGACTGGAAATGAGAGCTCTACCCAAGAAATATACCTTTTCATCAACTTAGGGCCTACCATCCTAAGGGACGTTAGACTTTCTGTTCAGTTGTTTGTGGATTTCAGTAAAACTACTTTTACCACATATTGGGTGATTAATATATGCAAGAGGTAACTTCAGGCTATATAATTGGACAAATAAAACATGAAATCATGCCCCATCAGATTTCCATATTCAGGAACAATACCACAAAGAACATAATTATCTTACAACTCTCCGTAGAATTGCCTCTAGTGATGAGCAAAGTTTCTGCAGACTGTCCACTTTGAGGGCTTCAACAATTACACCACACAAAAATTTACGTATTAAAACAATAAATGCATTCACCAACAAATTCAAGACATCAATTTCAATATTAACAAATGAGCACTCAGTTAATTACTCGTTTTACTATCGCAAGATAAAATGACTAGAACGCACATGCCAAGATTTGAACATTCCTACTTCCTCTGTTTTTCGTCAAGAGAAGCATAGTAAACTTCTTTCAAGTTAACATTTAAGCTAAGATTTGAACATCAAATCCATCACAAACTAACAATGGCCAGTGGTATTAAAAGAACTGTTAAGCAACAAATTATCAGGAAACTCAATGTATTTTATTACAGTTTGCCAAACCATATAATTTAAATAGGCAGTAAACTATCGACAATCAATGGTAACACACTTCACTTCACAGTTCATACGCTAGCACAAGCATGAGAGCAAATACTGAGATTGTAAAAGTTACTTATAGGTTACTTATACAAAAGTAAAATTTGTTTGGTTGAAATTTTCTAAAAGTTACTTTTGATGGGAAATGACTGAAAATGGCATGAATCAAATTATATAAATTATATATATGTGTGTGATATTTAAAAATTATAGCAGAAAAATGAAAATAAATTTTCATAAAAGTAAACAAATAAAAAAACCTAAAAATTATATAACTAATAACATGGTTAAATGAATAAAAATGCATATAAAGAAGGACACAAAAAAGGTCAATTAGTTCTTTAATTAGAACCGGAGGGAGTCTTATTACATGTAAATATAGTGTGATATTTATACTACATCCAATCTTAATTATAAAACATAGTTGACTCTTTTGGCTTACTTAATCTCTCCAAAAAAAAAATTAATTGGGTCTTATAATTAGGACTGGAGGAAATCTTATTGCATGTAAATATATTGTGATATTTATGCTATCTCTGGTCCTAATTATAAGACTTAGTTGGTTATTTTGGCTTCTTTAATCTCTCCAGAAAAAACCAATTGGATCTTATAATTAAGACTACTAACTAGAGGGAGTCTTATTACATGTAAATATATTGTGATATTTATACTATTTTTTATTCTAATTATAAGACTTAGTTGACTTTTTTGGCTTCTTTAATTTTTTTAAAGAACCAACTGAATTTTATAATTAAGACAAAAAAATAAATTATAATAGAAAATTTAAAAAAAAAATCACTCCTAAAAGCACCTTAGATCCCTTTCTATTGGACTAATAAGAAACATATGAGATGTATGACATCCTAAATTTTATTTTAGGATTTAAGTAAAATTAAGAGACAATTAATTGTGATAAAAAGATTTGTTTAAAATAAAATTTATAAAAGTAAGAAAGATATGAAATAATAATAATGAAAACAAAATAGGGAAATAAAAAAAGGAAACTATAAAAAAAGAAAGAGGTATTAAAAGATTAAAAGAAGAAGAAGAAGATATAGTGTGTGTGTGTGTTGTGCGTGATTCTGGGAAAGGAAATTTTTTAAAAACAAAAATAGAAATGGAAAACAAAGGTGATCATGTGGATATATATATACACACACACCTAATGCATTAGTTATTGAATTGTGAAAAGCCGTGAACAGTAGCGCTGCGATAGTGATAATTTTTAGATCTAAAGTTCTACTTTGAGGATCAATAAGGTACTCAAAATCTTTTCTTCTAACAAAACTTTCTTAATAAAAGTTATTCTACGTATTTTTCTTTTCCTAAATATACTAATTTTATACATATTAGAGAATATTTTAGGGTTAGGGGTTTAGACAAGTTTTGAGTTTTGTCAATAGATGTCCATAGTATTATAGAGGAATGTTAAAAACTAGTTTTAATCGTTTTAGTTTTTCTATTTGGTTTTTGTGAGATTTTATCTTATATTTGTATAAAAACATATCCTAAATAATTTCATATAAGATATTTCTACCTATTAATTTTAGATCAAATAGTTTACTTAAGTTATTGGGACTATTTGTGAAGTTTTAATTAGTTTAAATTACAAGATAAAATGAAGATTTGTAATTTAAAAATGTTATACTTGAAGTCACAAATCTTAAATTAGGAATTTTGTCCAATTGAATGAAATTGAGTATATTTAACATCTTAAATAAATTGTTTGGGTTAGGGAAAACCTATGAATGAATGTTAAAATGTTTAATTGGGGTTTTTAGTATGAAGGTATAATTTTCAGTTAATTAGTCATTGAATTAATTTAATTAAGTTGATTGTTTTAATAACTCAAAGAGTTATTAATG
>JBAGKO010000015.1:18100295-18113699 GCA_037177275.1 Acacia concinna | reverse complement strand
CTTAGCCTTACTACTATCTTGTCGAGGTTCAAGAATAGCAATAAACGAAAGATTATGTTTTCTCTTAAGGTCTCTGAACAACTTAACAAACCCTTTATCGCCCACCCCTCTAGAATTCCATATCAAAATATTACCTAACATCATAAAAAATATTTTCGATATTAGAAATAAATACCATAACCAAACTCAAGTATCGATAGCACAAACACCCGAAACTTCCATGACTGAATCATTAGAATTTGATAATGGATTAGAATAAACTTGGTATTCTACGCCTTTTCTTGAAGTGTCCCCACGGTCTACTGGATCATCATCCCCAGAAATAACCACAGATAGGCCAAGAAAAACCTTAAATCTCATTAACTCTACTATAGAATTTAACAATTTTTTAACTCTACCTTTATTTAATATATATAATGCCAAATGAAAACAAAGTCAACACAATAATAAGTTAAGGGTAAAATTGTACATTCACATTAAATTTTAATTAGGTGCCTTATAAATAGGATCAAAAAAAAATATTATCTCTATGCCATGTATATAGAACCAGAGGAGTACTTATAAGGCACTTCCCATGTTTCATATAAATCAATAAAAATTTTAAACTTTATTAACTCTTATAAAATTTAAACAAATTTTTTATTTTATGCATGTCTAATATACTCCTTATGTCCCTTATTATGAAATTCAAATTACTAATCTGTATTTATAAAAAAAAACATTTAGATAGTTAAAAGTAATAAATATTTTTTTTTTCAACTACACCCTTATTTATAAGAAGAATAAGTGAGAGAGAATAAATGCAATAAATACAATCATTGGAAAAATTTTAAAAACATATTAAATATTGAGACAAATCTAAAATAAAGTTTATCGTTTGAGACATACTCATTCACAAGTTTAAAGCTTATAATAAGGGGCATAGAGAGAACAATATAACTCATAAAAATAAAATTAACACAATAATAAAGTAAAAAGTAAACATATGCATTCATATAAAAAAACTAAAGAAGTGCCTAAAAAAATTCTCTATAGCTACCTTTATGTATTAGTTTTTTTTTTGTCAACATGTATTAGTTTTTTTAAGACTAACACGTCTAGTAGTAATTTGTGTCAGAAATTATTCTTAAGAGGGAGATTGTGGCATAAACTCTGAAGTGATATCGGTATGTGTAGGTGGGGAAAGATTAAGAGAGGGTAAAATACTAAGGCGAATAATTTCAATTACAATTATTAGTATACAAACTAATTACGTGTGGCATTTAGTCTTAGTCCAAATTATTTTATTTCTCATATTTATTGTATTTCACAGTCATTTTAAATATACAATAGAGTTAATTTGTTTTAGAGATATTAAGAAAGCTACTTAGACTACTTCAAATAATTTATATTTATAATCTTTTGTCTAAATTATTTTCCTTAACTTATGAATTAGTATATAATCTAATGATACATAACATATGATATGATTAAATAATTTATTCAACTTCTTTAATCTACTTTTATTAAAAAAATATTCGAATAAAGTCAATTTTATCTTTTAAGTAGGGCAGGAGGGAGTACATAGTCATAATAGTATCCAAGGTTGTCAAGAATCTAAACTATGTGATCGTAAACTCATAAGAAGCTATTTGTATCAATAAATAGGTGTTAAAAGTATCTAATAAAAATATAAAATGATAATAATTTAATTTAAATACATTTTTAATATTAATAATTAAAATTAAATCTATAGACATTTATAATGTATTATATCTCATAAAAAAATTTCAATGAAGTTTATATATAAAGCACTTGAACATAATTAAAACAAATAAAATAACAAAGGTTTAAAAATAAGTTGACATAATTTTATAAGGTAAAAACGTAAAAATGGTAAACTCCTATAAACTCATAAGTTTAATTAAATTTATGGCTAACACAAGTTTAAATGCAAGACTAGTAAATTTAGAGAGCCAACTCATGAGTTTGAGAATAAAAATACTAAATAGTATGTTTAAGTAGTTTAGAAAGATTAAATCACATATATTAATTTACTGGAATTAATTAAGTAGTTCAAGTTAAAAAAATACAAGAGCGGGTAATAAAAACAAATTACAAGGTTACAATTTACATGTGGGTCTTATTAGTACATTTTGTTTTTCCTCCTGGCAAAAATGAAGCACCGAGTACATACTGTTTTCCACCCAAATTTTTTGTTTCTTTTACTTTTTCTCCTCTTCCACACGGGAAAAAAGTACTATTTTTACTCATATTATTGTCAACTGTTTTCAATCCACATATTTAAATTAGTTTTATGTTTTATATATTATTTTAAAAAACTATTTAGTTACTATTCCTCTGGAGGAAAAGTGGAAAACATATCTATCTAGTTATTCTTAATTTATTACTCGTTGTTTAGCATAAAGAATTTGCTTGCTTTCCATTTTATCCTGTCCATACACGTGTTTCTAAAATAAATCTTTTTCTTATTTCTCGTATAGAAAAAATAATCAGCTTACATTGGAAAAAAAAACGAAGTCAAGATATTTATTTAGGATTAATATGCAAAGAATTTGCCTGACTAGTTCAAAAATTTTCTTGCCATTTAATGATTAGAATGTAAAGCACTAACACATATGGATAAAAAAAAAAAAGGCTAGTACCTCAATAAATAGAAGTATTATGCGAAAAAAAAATACAGAAGATAAAAAAAATTGAACTTTATATTCAAAATAAAATCGAAAACTCTCATATTGATTTATATTTAGAATGGACTTATATTTAGAATGGGAGCAATTCATTGAGGAGCTTCACATTTTATTAATGGAATAAGACGAGGGAGTTAGATTAACTTGTGTCTTAACTTTGTATGTTTAAGATTGTAACCATCCTGTTGATATATTACTACAGTAATAATTATAAAACTCTGTTGACTTTTTTTTAGAGAAGTTAAGGAAGTAAAATAAATTTATTAATTATATCATATGTTATATTTTATTATATTATATATTAATTTATAAGTCAAACAAAATAATTTAAAAAAATTATAAATTTTAAAACTTTAAAGTAACAAAATTAGTTTGTTTAGAATTCTCAGAAAAAATCAACAGAAGCTTATAATTCGAACAGTAGGCAATAGTAATGATATACAGTTTCTATCCCAAAAAAAAAATCCTTACAAAGAGAAAGAAACAAATAGATAAGACTGAACCCTTTATGTTTGATTCACTCAGCATTTTTGGATAAAATGATGGGTCATTAAAAAACATTGTCCATTAACGCCGAGCATTATTTGCAAGCCAAATTTATACGTTTGTTTTTTAGCATTGAATAAAAAGTAACTTTTCCAATGAACTTAAATCTAGTGGAGAGCCGTCCTTCTTAACATGATGAATCAAATTCTGACATTTTGCCAGGAGATGCATTAACTTTTTTTTGAACAGAACTGTCTTCAACAAGAGAGTATATATATCTATAAAAATAATAAAATAGAACATAAGTTACTTTAAAATAAAGGTTGGTTTAATCAGTAAGAAATTATCATATAATCTATAAAGTTAAGAAACAAATATCGTTGCTGATTTAGGAAATTTATTTGTGGGCAATTTATAAATGTTTTTTTTAAATATTTTTTGAGCTTGACATATAAACTTTTTTACCACAAAAAAGTATATAAGTCACTTTCAACTTTAAAAAAGTGGTTAACTTATTACATTTGTTTTTTATTAAAAAATCAATTTCACCCCATTTAAATCAATTTCATTTCTCTCTTTTTTTTTTTGAAAAAAAAAGCCCAATATGTCCCACTAATGAATAGAGGAAAAATTGAAAAAAAAAAAAAGGTAACTAATAACCTGCTAAATAACTTATATTATAAATTATTTTAGAAGGCGTACACTGACAATTTGAAGTGGATGGGCAGATTAGTTTTTTTGGCAAACGGGTTTAGACAATTAAACCTGATACTTCAACAACACAGGTCTTGTATTATAGTTATTTATAATATAATATATGATTAAGGTGCAAAAATGTCCATTTAAATATTTGAAATGGGTGCCTGACACCTTTTATATTTTTTAATGTAAAAATACCCATCAATATTAAAAAATAGGGCAAAAATACTCTTTGTTTACCGTTCCATAAGTATTTTTGCCTCATTTTTTAATGTTGATAGGTATTTTTACACTCAAAAATGTAAAAGGTGTCAGGCGCCCTTTTTGAATATTTACATAGACATTTTTACACCTTAACCCTATAATATATCTTTTGTATTATAATAATATATATTTAATTTTTTAAAATATTTTATGTCATACCCACATTGTGTATTGTTTTGTTTTTGGTTTTTTTTTTTAACTAGAATGTCCCTCGAACCCTTTCAAAATAACAATGGGAACAATTTAATAATGCTTATTGTCTAATTTTCAAAAATTGTAGTTTTAATATTAGCATCCGTTGCTAGTTCAGGTTTGTGGCTTTTCCTCCGAACACAAATGTACCCTTTAAGATTTGAACTCAATATTTAAAGGAATCTAATAAGACCTTACACTACTAAACCAATTCTATATTTATTCTAAGATTATAGTTTTAGTAACTTTGTTTAAACAAGTTTTGAAACTTCAATACCCCCAATTTAACATTTCAATCAAATTAAATTTCTTAAAAAAAAAAAAAAGGATTTGCATTCTTTGCAACAACGACTGTCCTCTAAATATCAACAAGACAACAACCATAAAAAATATTAATTATAATCTTAAATACTCTAAATAAACCTCTTAAACTCCAACAATAAAATAAAACAGTAAATTAATTAGCTCCAGTCACATTATATAACTAAAAAACTAAATGAGGGTCTTACGCATTATAAAACGACGAGCACACTATTCATAATTTATGGATAGTATGTTTTTCAATTAATATACATACATTAATATATTTATGATTTTTTTAATCATGAACTCATAATCTTATAGTTAAGAAAGTCTTATGGAATATGTTTGATATTATTTGGACAACAAGCCCGACAATTTTTGATGAAAAATTAATGAATGGAAAAAAAACAAAATTTCACCTCAAAGAAATTTGACTTTTGTCCTTTGTAAGGATCAACATTACTTGAAATACTTGTTCAATTATTTAAATATAAATTTTACTAGTTAAAAGTGGAATGCCATCTTTTAATTCTTAACGAGGATCAAATCAAAGTAATTTCAGAAACATAAAGGTTATCATAATTCGAATCTAATCTCTTAACATAATAGATAGAATAAACACACACACACGCTCAATAAATTCAACTCATGCGGAGGGGTCCACTTTTTTTTTTTTTTGAAAAAAAGTCTTATAAAGCTAAGGAAAAGATATAGCTTAAAGTTTTTTTAATGGACAGGGCATAGGAATCAAAATCCCAGCATAAAGCTCATGACAAAATTACTTTGTATATGAAAGAATATTTCACTTTCACTCTTGTATGGAGCTTCTTTTTGGTGGAGAACGTTGATGTGATGTGATTAGTCTGGGAACAAGTGGACCATTTTTTTTAAGAATTATCCTTATCATTATCATCACATAATGTCACTACAGTGATTAATTATTTCTTTGTTTTAAAAAAAGAAGATTGTCGTTGTCAAATAAAAATAAATATTTATTTAATATCATATTGATGAAGTAACGAAACATATACTCAAAACTTAAACGACATTTTACTCTATTTAATAGCATAATTCTTAAACTTTTTTTTTTCGGATGCAATGCATTGAGAGAAGACAATTTTTTTCCCGTAGACTATTAACTATTCATCTAATTTAAGACATACTCCCTCTTTAATATAATATGGTTTATTTCTATTTACCCAATTTAATTAAATTAAAAAATTATTTAAGGTAGCTAATATAATCTATATATTGAGAAAATTTATAGATATGGGAAATATGTCGCATATTTTGAATTAAGATCAACTTTACAATTATGTCATATATTAAATACTAGAGGTGTTTTAAATATCTTAAATTCCATTTCTTAATATGAGATTTCATCAAACTGGACTTATAAAAAGGCCTTAATATGTGAAGTTTGGTCAAATTAAACTTATAATTAGAAACAGAGTTGTAGTAATTCATTATCACTAGTTTGAAGCTAATTCTCCCACATTGATAAGGCAAGGGAGACAAATGTTGGTTTTATCTCGTAACACCTCACTACTGCCTACTTTTCCAAAGCAACTCACACATTGAACAAGAATTCTTCAATTTTTTTAAAAAAGAAAAAAGAAAACAAAGAAAAACTGGTGGCGTTGACATAATGAAGACTTTAAACTGTAAAAAGATGCTGAAATAGCATATTTTTATGGAACATTGTCATTATTTTTGTCACAATATTAACATAAACAATTGGCGTAAGAAAATTCCTGAAACAAGCAGACTCACTACGATAGCAATTTTGCGGGGAATAATGTTATTTCATCAATCTCAAACACGGACACCAGCTTTTGATTCTTTGAAGAATTCTTATCAGCTACTTAAACAACCACTACATTGCACTACCTCTAGTCCTAAATATAGGACTTGGTCACTACAAATTAGATTTTACACTTAGAACGGGGGACCATAACCAATTGGGTTTTTTTTTTTTTTGGGGGGGGGGGGGGACACAAAGAATTTCCTAAAGACCCCGTTCAGACGTTCAGTGATAAAGTCTGGAAGCACCACCAGAAAAAAGTCTGGAAAGGTGAGCGCAGTATTACAAGCTTTGTCAGAGAACCAAAACAAAACTTCATATGAACTTAGAGTTCGTTTGGTTTCATCTTGGATGTGACACCAAAGACATGAATGCATCTTGAAGAACAGAAATTGAAGATGCAAAATGGTAGTAGTGCAAGTAATTTCAAAGAAATTGTGAATCCTGTGATAATAATAGAGGTGCTTGTGTTGTGTGTCAAAATTTCTGCATTGAACCTTAAATCCATTATAACTGATAACACCTAAAAACAAAGAATTTCTGTCATCAACGATTAACTAGGATAAGTTACACTATAAAAGAAGCTCGGATTCCACAATGTCAAAACCCAAGCAGAAGTTTTAAACAGCTAAGTTCTGACACCATTCTTCTGAAGCAGCGGCAAAATCAGCTGTTACCGTTTCTTGTTCTGTTTTTTCCCCTTCTTTTTACCTCTTTTTGGATTTGACGGTGACTTGGGCTTGGAAACTTTTTTAAATGGCTTCTTATTTTTTACTGGTATATTGCCCTTCTTATCGGCACCCACAGGTTGTGATACAACTGGCGCCTTCCTTTCACTAGGACGGCATTCTTCTTCAGGACCAATCTCACTGGTTATCACAGTGACTTTCAAATCATCATTTTCATACGTCTTTGTCCCTGCCAGAAGGTAAATTCAATCATCCAACAAGCGCTAACTAAAAGCTAAAAGAAAATCACAAACATAATTGAAGGTAACACACAGAGAGAGGTTTTAGGAAAACTTTAAGTAATAAATGCCTGTATCATAAGGATAATAATTAGAGTTTGCATTTCACATGACAAGAATCAAAAGATATTCCAATGCAAGTAATTGCACAATTTTTAACAAATGTGAGGAAGCTTCCAGCTTTCCTTTCTTATGTATTAACTGAAGCGTCAGGCTAGAGATTCTTGACGATAATGTTTGAAATTATATAGCAGTTGTATTGTATCATCTCAAAAAAGCCAAAAGGTCCAGTACATGGAATCTTAGCATCAGCCAACAATGCTAGCATTAAATAGCAGCTTAACCAGACAAGCTGAGCCACTCACGTTCATAGAATCTCAGGCATCAGAGAACGGGTGCAACATACAAAGCATCTTGATTCTAGGAACAAACATTAAAAAAAAAAAAATCAAATAAACGGTTGCAGTGTTCATAGACTCTTACCAGCAACGGATTCAACTTTCTCCCTATCTTCTTCATTCTCATCAACTTCATCATCATGCCCTGGGTCAGTGGTTGGCAAAACCCCACCATACAGAGCAAGTTCTTTTTCCAACTTTCTCTGCAACAATAATTCAATCAGTAAGATTACAAACGTATACATTGAATACAAACCTTAACTCATGTTCCTAACCCCAAGTGCTATCCTGTTACCAAGAAGACATCGAAGAAGGAAATTAGGCAAGGCATAATGCTTCACACAAACCTTCCAAAAGGTGAATAAAGGGGAAAACTAAATTCCATATTTTCTTCCACCACATAATAAAAAAAAAGAGTTTAGAGCTTTTCAAGGTAAATTTGCTTATTTGCATGCGTTAGACCACTAAACATCTAACAGACATCATGTTATTGTCCAATGCCTTAATTTGAATTATCTAATACCAATGCCCGGGACATAGCCTACGGATCTCTAGTGATTGCAAATCTGGACATACTATACTACGATGGATCCCACTAAGGGATACCAACTCAGGCACGTCTATATATATGCATGTGGCATGGCACAGGAGACTAGATAACATCAAGTCTTTGCAGCTGCCAATCCTATAAGCTTCAGTTACATTCCTCCTGTACTGCCCCCCCCCCCCCTCCCGCCTATCTTCCTTTCCCATTTTTTTTGTATCCAACAGCGTTTTATTTATGTGAGCACAGCTCTCAATCTAAGCCAACATAGGAACTGAATTTCATATGCCCTCCAGAACAGAGTCTAGGAGTTTGCAACATTCAATCCTAACAGATCACAATGAACTACTTCGATCCCAAGCTAATACAAACTCAATAATTAGAATTTTCCAATCAAGCACTGAAAGTGAATAAACCATCATATGCCAAAAGACCTCACAAATAAGAAGACTTGATGGCAGGAGAGAGAGAGAGAGAGAAAAAAGGAATCATTGGATTAACCATAATAACTACATAAGTTGAACAGAGGATGCAAATGGCTATTAAAACGATTCCAGAACATAACTGCAAGCAAAAGAATTAGGAACATATTTCAAATGCTGTACCTTCTTGCGCAGTTCGATGCGTTTCAGTCGCTCCGCCTCCTCTTGTTTCTTTTGGGCTTCCTTCCTCCTCTTCTTCTTCCGCTTGTGAAACCCAGACACGTAATCCCTTCAAACATCAAAACCCCACATGAAGACGCATTATCAATTTCAAAATCTGCAACATTTTACTTAACCACAAAAATAAGAACCAGGCACTAATCGTCCGAAAGGAAGGCAATACAGTACTTAAGGTCCTTCTCGTTGAAACCTACTGCCAAAGCTTTGTTCTTCAAAGACTTCTTTTTTAGGTGGCGACCTCGAGACCCTTCCTGCGGAACTACTTCCTCTTCCACGTTGCCTCCCATTGCAGCTCCCAAAACCTAGGTGCCACTTCGTGAAACGCAAACTGCGAACTGAGCCTGACGACGCGATTCGAGACACGGATCAGCCGTAGTGTCCGGATTCTCTCCCTGCCCCTCCCGCTGGCGGCCCAAAATTACAGCCGTTTTTTTTTTTTTTTCAATTTTTTTGGTAGTTCTAGATAATACTGATAATTCGGGTCAACCTGTTAGCCTGTAAGCATTAATGGGTTTGGGTCAGTAAAATTGCAGCTCGTTTGGAATTGGGTTGAACCCGTTTAACCCGCATCGTAATTGAGTGAACCCGCGGGTTAAACAGGTTCAACCTGATTAACTTTAATTTTTTTTTAAAAAAAAAATTAAACTCCTCTATTCTCTTGGACTTTCTCAGATATACCAACACACACAGTTTGACACTCTCATCTTTCCTCTCGAACTTGAATCCTAACCCTTCCTTCCATCAGTTATCACTCTCTTCTCTGATCTTTCAACACTTCAACCAAAGACTCATTCCTCCTTACACTGTCACGCCGCACGCACGCGAAGGCCGAACTGTCAAAGCCACTGAATGTTGTCATCTCCCTATCTCGGCGCCTTTTGACAGAGTCTAAATCACTGGTGTCTAGATTCATGGTCTTGGATCCGATTCTTAGTGTGTTGTTGAGATGATCTCTTCTTTGTAACCATAGGTTAGGAACGATTGAAGAATGTTATAAAGGGGGGCTTCAAGGTTTGGAGGGTGGAGATGACGAAAATGGTTTGTCTCTGATGCTCAGCTCCCATCTAGTTCTCAAGCCTCAACCCTTCCATCTCACGTTCTCAACCTCTTGCAGTTTCACAAAACTCTAATTTGGACATTGTGAAGCTCGTTTTCTTTCCCCTTTCTGGCACACAGGTGACATTTCACTGAGTTTAGGGAATGGATACTGTTACTCTGATTTTTTTTTCTTTGCCTGCGTGTTACTCTGAAATTTGAATGGGTAAGTTTCTCTATCGTAGCTTAAAGTCCTTTACATTTTCATCTCCTACGCTGTGAATATGTGATGTCTGATTGTTCGATCTTTGGCAATTGGTAAAGGTGCAAAGATCAATTTTTTTCCTTGGCAACTGGCAAGCATGTGTATATTGGGTTGGCAGGCATTACATTTGGGTTCGAGCTGCCAAAATGGTAGCCTGTTAGAGTTTGGGCTTCTTTAGCCTGAACCATCTAACCTGGAACCTGACACAAGCTATCCCGTTGGGCTCAGGCCAGCCCGAATTACCAGTACTAGTTTTAGGTGTAAGATATTAAGGTAGTTTATTTTTTAAAAAAAGAAAAAATATAACAGTTAGTGTTTTCAATTATTTTTTTATGACATTCAGTATTTATAAAATAATTTTTTATGCAGTATGTGGCAATGTGGCATAGAATGTTTTTTTACCAACACATTTATAAATGAAAAAGTTAATTTAAGAAACCTAGTGTTAATAAGATCTTTAAAAAAAATTTATTTCACAGAGTGTATAAAAAATTATTTTATGATATTGAGTGTTATTAAAAAAAATTGAAGACATTGAATGTTAGTTTTTTAAAATAACTTAAACTATAATCACATTTTACAAATCAAAACAAAATAGTTTTAGACAGTAGGACGTGATGGCACCAAGAATTTAATTTATTTTTTTAAAGAAAGATTAAAAAAAACTAAATAAATTATCTAATTATATAATATGTTACGAATGATTGTATAATATACTAGTTTATAAGTTAGATAAATTAATTTAGAGAAAAAACTATAAATATACATATTTTAAAGTAGTTTAATTAACTTCCTTAACCTCTTAAAAAAAGCTAATTATATCATATAGTTAGGATCTTTCTAGTTTTAATTATAAAACCTTGTTGACCTTTTAAGAGAATCTTAAAAAAAACTAATTATAATACTTCAAAGCAATAAAATTTATATTTTTTATACAAGCTATTTTATTTAACTTATAAACTAATATATAATATAATAAAACATAACATATAATATGATTAAATAACTTATTTTATTTCATTAACTTCTTAAAAAAAAAAAAGTTAACTGGGTCTTATAATCAAGATGTGAGGGTTAGTATTTAATTATGGGAGAATCCTTATTAAATTTAATAAAAAAATTCAAATTTTCTGAATATCATCAATTTTACCTCTCAATGCTCTCAAATGTTCAATAGCCCTCTCCTCTCCCATCAACCATAAATCCCTCTTTCTCATACTTCCTTCTCACCCACTCTCTCATCAAATCAGAATCATAAATTAATTTGATGATTATTCTAATCCATGAAACTCATAATCCCAAAAACTTATAATGCCGATGATAGTGGTGAAAATACTTTATTTTATTACGAAAGGAGGGACTCAAGATGTCACAGATCAGTAAACATTATTCGAAACAAGCTCATGAAACCTTAACATGATGCACAACCTCTCCTTCGCTAGAAATTTGATGCTCCCTCTAGGGCTGTTGACTTTTTTATAGAATTTTAAGAAAATTTTAAAAAAGTAAATTATATTATTAATCATATAATATATTATATTTTATTATATTATATATCAGTTCATAGATCAAATAACATAATTTAAACAAAAAAACTATAAATTTTAATGTCTTAAGCTAATGTAATTAACTTTCTGATAATTTTTTTAAAATTTTATAAAAAAGTCAACGGAAGACCGTAGAGAGTACCATATTAGCGTGTCTACTGATATGTTAGATATTCACAGACCAGTCTGGCTTCAGCATGTTGTGGTTTCGTCAATAATGATACGATCAATTGTAGTGTTTGTTTCATGCCCCCAAATAATAAGACTATAGGCCTCCATAAAATCTGACTTTGAGGTAATATTCCTTACTCCCTAAATCCCATGCAACCTTCAAGCCATGAAGGCAAAACCCCAGATCTCAGCAGAAAAGGCGCCACCGAGATGATAATTTCAGCTTCCTTGTCTTCTTAAAAGTCAATTTATTTTTCTATAATTTTTTAGGGGTGAGGAAGCTATTCTCATCTCTTCAGCTCCCTTGATATCTCTTAAAAGAATTAACAAATTCATGTTCAACTTCAACTTCTTTTAATTGTTTCACTTACCATTTTGATAGTCTTAGTGCGTAGGAGATCAAGCTATGTCGATTCTTCAATTGATACATCAAGATTTTATGACTCTTAATTAGGTGGGAGAATAGGCAAAACTACCTTAATAAGCCCAAAGTCAGGCCCAAAACAAAGGCCATTAATCAGAATCAATAAATATCAAATATATTCTACAAAAGAATAGTATAAAATATATTAAAACGTGAACAATATACTCCTAACTTATCCTCTCTCTTTTTTTTTTTGCCAGACTAACTTATTTATCAAATCATGTCTGGACGCGCATGTAGTTTTTGATTTGTCGCGTGACAATTTGACACCTTGCCGCCACATTGTAATTCTTGAGGGATTTTATTTCTGAATTAATCTGTCTCCTTTGGTGGGAACAAGAAAACTGAGCTTTTTAGGTCATGTTTGATGTGGAACTCATTTCACGGCAAAAAAAAAAAAAAAAAGATATGGAAGTCATTTTCTGAGAAAAATGTAAAGGAACAGATACTTACTTGAAAAAAAAGCACTCATTTTTTAGGCTACAAATGTTTTTGGTAGGTTGAACAAAATCATATGTTTTTCATATGACTTAAATGCTCATTAAAATATTCAAGTTGACCTTACTAAGCATAAACCATAAATCTATATTTATTTGATTTACAGTGGAAGTTACCTCTTGCCATAGCGTATGAATACTGTATATATATGATATTTTCTTGAATTTTTCTGAACGGGAATTTCTAGCACAGCGATAGACTGTTGAACACCGTCACCCTGTCAGAGAATTCTTAATCGAACTAACAACTTTTCTAACGTGTCTGTTCTGAGTCTGGCCTCCTCCTTATATAACCTCCAATCAAGACTCTTGAAGGACTCAACGACCAGTCACAATCCTCTGAACGCAACTCTTCAATCCATAATTCAAATAATGATGTGGGACACATCCGGTGATATATTTATACGTGTATATATATATATTAAAATAATAACATAAAAATATATAATAATATAA
>JBAGKO010000015.1:18089683-18100195 GCA_037177275.1 Acacia concinna | reverse complement strand
CAATGCCCTTTTGTACTATTCCCCCAAAAATTATAAAAATGCAATTGAATTTTATCAGGCTCTTAATTCACAACAAGACTATTTGAATTAACATCACTAAAAGGATTTATGTACTACGTATTTATACGGTGAATTGTTGTGTTATGTTATTAATTGATATAGTCTTATTATAAATTAAGAGTCTCATGTTATTAAAATTTGATGACATTTTTGTAATTTCAGAGGGGGAAAAGTACAAAAAAGTAACTCTCAGTCATCTTTTACCTATTTTTCTGGCCTTTTTCTGAAATTTTCTCTCATTTTTATTACTACTACTGTTACTATTATTATTAATAAAAACTAAAAAGAGTTTGAGGACTTGGTTGGGCAATGATTTTCGCAACAATAAGAAGACGAATGCAAGTTTTAATTTCTTATGTTGGCGTAAAGTGGCAACTAAGAACCGTTGCGTGCACTCCCAAGCCTCTGCTTTTGTCGTTGCGATTCTGTTTATCTCCACATGAGAGTCTTCAAAGTCTGCTTCGTCTAAGTTCATTTCACATCAGAAATGGACCGACCCGATCGCCAGAAGCCAGTCATATCCGAGCAGCTCCTCGTTAACGGCATCCTCACGCCTGTATCTCTATTCGATGACGGCACATTATGGTGTTTGGACGGAGGTCAACGATGTTTACATCTCGAAAAAGAGGTTCTCGGGATCGTCACTGATGGCCCCGATATTAGGATCAAAAGCCTCGTTGATAGTCGCAGTGGCTGCTCTCCGAGGAACAGAGGGAAGCTTGTCAGAAAAGATGTCGTGTTTCAATCGTTGTCTGAGGAATCGCAGAGGCTATGGTGCCAGAATCTTCGCGAATTCCTTGATTCCTTCGGTAAACATTCTGGCCATTCTACAAAGCTATTTAAGCTGCTTCGTTTGTGTGTGTGGGCCATAAGCTATTATAACTGTTTGATACTTGTGCTAAGGTGAAAGGGTCCGCTATTTAAACTCATCATTGGTAGTTGATGGATTTTCAAACTGTTTACTTGCTTCAATCATAGAGTGTGTGTGGCTATTAAAAAATAGTTTAATTTTGGCATTGTTGAGTGATTTTATGATCCTCTATTGTGAATGAATTGTGTGTATAGAGTGTGACACAGAGAGAGGGAGAGAGGATGTTACTGTTAAAATAGCTTGATTTTAGCGTTGTTGAAGGGTTATTTTGTGATCCCCTGTTTCAAATGAACTACCCTGACTGTTCTGCGATTTAATTTACGTAGAATACAAGCTCTTGGTAATCCAATTAACATGTCACCTTTATTCTTATTTAAGGATTGATGTGATTTTCACATGCTGGTTGAATTAATAGAGTTCCATGTTAATTGTGTTTTGTTCTGAAATATATAGCTGTAGCTGAAGTTAATTGTCTTTATTACAGGCCGCCCTAAGAGGCTTTTTATTTTTGTTAATCCATTTGGCGGAAAGAAAGCTGCTACAAAGATTTTTCTTCAACGCGTGAAACCTCTTCTTGATGATGCCGAAATCCAAATTACTCTTCAAGGTTGAGTTGTCTATTAAGCTTGGCCATTTCTCTTACCCTGCCATTAGATTAATAATCGTTTCTCTTTATATGTACATATTAATGCTGTATTATGTACTCCTCAGAAACCAAACATCAACTTCATGCGAAGGAAGTTGCTCGCACACTAGATATTTCAAAGTATGATGGGATTGTCTGTGTTAGTGGTGATGGGATTCTTGTCGAGGTTAGTTTCATTTGTACTATATATATATTTTTGGAGTGAGTCCCATTATGGTCTAGATGACTTGACAGTTAACATTAGTAGTCCTTATTTTCCCCTGGTAGTTTAAATTTAAAGTTGTATTTATCTTCTGGGGGCAAAAAAGAGGAGAGAATGAATGAAAGAAGAGGTTGGAGATGATTCAACGCTTGCACACTGATGGAGACTGGGTAGTATGGGATACCAAGTCCCACAATGAGTAGAATGGGAAGTTCAATGGTTATCTTCTCCCATCTCAACAGCTAGCTTCTGAGATAGGGTTCTGGAATGGGGATATGAATTCTCTAGTCCTGGGCTACTAGTTTATTGATTTGACATCTTGATATAACACGCCATTCATGTTTGTTCTCGCATGAATTGGAGTTATAAAATCTGTACCTAGTATTACCCCATTGTGATTCATTGTATTTGGTTTGACTTCTTTATGCATTATGCAAGCAGCCCAAATTAACTCTGTACCACCCCCCTTATTACATCTTTCCGTGATTTTTTTCACCTCATCTTATCATTATATTACATTCTAGTAGGTTGTGAATGGACTGTTAGAGAGACAGGATTGGGATACTGCAATAAGAATACCCCTTGGAGTAATTCCTGCAGGTTTGTCATCCATTTGGTACCGTACGTTTCAATATTTAATAGTTTAAACAAATGAGTTATTATCTATTGAGAGTTATTTTTTCCCTCTTCATTTTTTTCTACATGAAGTATGTAAGTCAAAATATGATATTTAGCATCTTTTGTCTCTCTTGACATCTACTAGGAAGGGGATACATCAGCAGGTAGAACCATAGAGTTATAATTAATTTGATGAGGAGCCTTGTATTCCACCTTTGCAATCAATTCTTTGTGAAGAGTATATTTTTTTAGCACTTGTTTGCAAGAGATTGTGACAATTTCCCATTCAAATAGACTTGCATCAGTATGAAGGGCAGTATGATGGAGCTAATATTATTAACTAGATTTTGCCAACAAACTTTATCCATTTTATAGACATTGACGGGGCTAATATTGAATTTTTCTAATCAAGTTTTCCCCTCATCTTAAATGATTCAATCTGAAGGTACAGGAAATGGCATGGCAAAATCTCTTCTTGATTCAGTTGGTGATCCTTGCACAGCTGCTGATGCTGCTCTTTACATTATTCGAGGTTGGAGATCATTTCTGTCCTAATATCTTATAGCCTCACCAATATTCTGTTTCTTCTGCTGATAAAGGTTTAAGCTATGTATTAAATCTTGACAGGTCATAAGCGATCTCTTGATGTAGCCACCATCAAGCAGGGAGAAACCAGATTTTTCAGTGTATTGATGCTTGCATGGGGTAAGTAAAAATATGCCGGGTTATGCCAATGAAGCAGTGGCTGACACCTAGACAAACACATCTCAACTGATAGCTTGCATTGATCATCTATTATACACTATTAGTGTCTGATTTTACCTGTGACTGGTACCTTGAGAGATAATGATGATTATTAACTAAAGGCGTGACTATTTTACAGGACTAGTTGCAGATATTGACATTGAGTCTGAAAAGTGTCGATGGATGGGAAGTGCTCGAATAGATTTTTATGTTAGTAAGCCAAATTAATATGATAACATGTTATTCATTAGTTTCTGATGTTTTCAAATACTTTAAGTTGACTCAGTTTTTACTCTTTTTCTATTTTTGAATCGCAAGTAGTTTGGCCTCTAGGTGATTGACTTTATTAATTATTGTTTCCTTTTTTTGATTGTTATTGATTTTCTGTATAGTAGTTGAAGCTCATCTTCTGTTATAGGCTCTCCATCGAATCTTACATTTGAGGCAATACACCGGATGCATTTCATTTGTGCCTGCACCTGGTTTTGAAGCTTTCGGGGAGCCTACAAGTTATAATGGAAAATGTACAGGCGAAGACAACAACCATGATCCCAAAGAAGCAGAACATGTCAAGTTACAAAAGTCCTGGTATCAAGGACCTGATATTAACTTACAGAATTTGAATTGGAGAGCCATAAATGGACCCTTTGTTTCTGTTTGGCTTCATAATGTTCCCTGGGGTTCTCAAGATGCCTTGGCAGCACCTGATGCAAAGGTTGGTAGTATTGTGTTTTAAGAAATTTAGGCTAGCTTCGTTTGGCCTATAAGCTGATTTTCTCAGAAGTCATCCCAAATATCACGTGTTGAGCCAAAGTGGATTTTCACAGCAGAAAAGTCAGATTGGCAACACATAATATGATGCCAAACAAGCACTACATTGATAGAGATTGGGCTGATTTAGAGTATATGCAGTTGTTTAGATTCTTGCTGTATCAGATTCTCTAGTAAAATTATATCAGCTTGTCTATCAGCTCTGCACTATTTATTCTTTCAAAAAAGTTTATGCATGTGTTATATTATTATTGAAGGATACAAACATAGAAGAAATTGTACTTAAATTTTGTCCTTCAAAATGTCTGCATACTGCCAAAATGTTTTGCTGTATTCCATATTCTTCGGAAATACATCTGGAGGCAGTGAAATAACAGAAACTGTCATTTGCTCCCTATTGGAGATTTCTTCAATTATCCTTCATGATAAGGATATGTTATTTTATTCATGAATGCAGTTATCAGATGGTTGCTTGGACTTGATCCTTGTCAAGAAATGTCCAAAATTTGCTTTGCTGTCGCTGATGTCAGAATTAGGTAGTGGCAATCATGTAAAATCGCCTTATGTAATGTACCTTAAGGTGAGTTGAACATTTTGATTCAATGTATTTCCTCTAGTCCTTATTACAGGGCACTTCCAACTAATTCTCACATACTAAGGTATGATGGTTAAGTCAATAAATTTGTTCTACATTAATAAATATTTCCAACTTTGCTCCTCTTTAAATGATGTGATTTAATTTTTCCAATTTTGAACCTCCATTAATAATAAGGGCAAAATTGGGAAAAAAGTTATTAATGAGGCTGCTGTTGACTTATATTTGGGACGAAAAATTGCTCCTAGATGATGTCTTATGATAAGGATGATAAGGATTAGAGGAAGGATAAAGAAGCAAAATGACTTTCTTATCTGTCACAAGAAGTCCTAAAAGTCTCTCTGGCTTAACTGGGTCTGCCTAAGAAAAATTTGACAGCTTCTTTATTCTGCAACAAATAACAGGTGAAAGCTCTCATCTTGGAACCGGGTTCACGAGTTGCAAAGCCGCATAAGGAAGGCATCATAGATGCTGATGGGGAGGTTCTGGCGAGGGGGAAAGGAACATACAAGTGTGACAATATGACTTTAATGGCATATGATCAACTTCAAGTAACTGTGGATCAAGGTGTAGCAACAATTTTTACCCCAGTATGATAAAATGGTGGTTAAATTAAAATTTCTGTTTTCCCTTTGGTCCATTCCATTCTTGTTCTTGGTTATGGTTTCACTAATAATGATAAAATAGAATCTTCCATGGGATATGACATTGTGTATCCTGTACAGAACTGAACCAAATAAAATGGCAACCTGAGTAGTTTGTCCCAGCAAGGTTTGTTTTTGGGCCTTGCAAGTGGCAGTTTTGAATAGGTTTTGGAAATTTCGTTAGGATTTCATCTGTGAAGCTTGGGTTGATTTTTCTTTTCAGTCCCTTTACAACCATACAGTTGGAGTATGCTCCACAGGCTCTTATACGCTCATGGAAGGAATAAGATTTGATATATTTGCTGATTGTGACAGCACGTTTGTATTGTTAATATTGAGCAGATTTTAATTTGGATAGTTCAACTTTATTTTGTATTTTTGGGGTATCATAAGGTGCAGAATAATAGTTCAATATAAATAATATTGAAAGCACACTTCCCAAAGGCTGGAGTTATTTTAGATTATAGAAGACTATGCTTCAATCAAAATTAATAGAAGGATGTTTTCTATAAAACATAAGTATTTTAAAGGCATCATATAAAAACTGGTTCATTAAATAATTTATTCAGCTTCCATACATATAAATTCATATACATTGCGGTAGAATTTTACAATTGACACTTTTACATCTTAACCATTGCAAGATGCGGCTTCAGTTAAGCTCTTGTACCTTCGATCATCATGAGCATGTAGCACTTGTTTATAGGTCAAGATGTCTAGCAGAAATTCAAGTGTTCAACAATCAGAAAGGAATAAAAAAGAATGAGGCCTTCACAAGAGAAGCAAAGGTGTTTTTAATTTAAAGTATGAAGATGAGGTGAATGGGACTTCTGTTAGCATAATGGAATTGCGTATAACATTTGTTCAAATAATTGAACAATAAACATTACATTTCAATATCAACAAAATGATAGTACACGAGAACATACATGACCACCTTGGTTTCTGCTGAGACAGCTTTTTATGGTCTGACAAGAAGCTCAAAGCAGTATTACAAAGCATTTGGCCGACATTAATTGCTATTTTCCTTTCTTTCTTTCTTTTTTTGAGTGAACATTAATTGCTATCTTCGATAGTACTTTCTTGCATAAGTAATTTCTAGGGCTCTAGAGGATGAGGAAACGGAAGCGGTAAGGGAGAGAGAGAGCAATTAACCATCATTTGAGGTCTCTGATTATAAGCGGCAAAGGTTAGACTCAGAAGTTGAACACTGAAGCTTCAATCAATTCAGTGGTTTGATTATCTATCATTGATGACGAGAATTGCGTAGCTTTGGTTAAACGTGAATATATATATATATATATATATATAACAACACATTAACATATATTATTAATTAAAGTGGTAAAACGCATTTTTAAAGGGAGAATGAAATATAAATATCATTTAAATTTTAAAATTCTAAATCAATGATTTTTCAAAAATTTAAGTTGTTAATTGCAATACAAAGTTTAATTAATCCCGTCAGTCATAAATCTCAGGACTAATTTAAAATTTTAAAATTGAAATGTTATTTATATGTCATTCTCCATTTCTTAAAACCCCTGCATACACCATGGCTGGTTAGCAAAAGGAACATTATTTTTTTTATCAGTTGTCCAAAATAGAGGATGAAAATATTTCTCACCTACTACTAAAAAACCATGAAAATAACTTTTTTTTCAATAAAATATCATATATATAAATGATAATTCATTTAATAGTTTAATAAACTTATAAAAACTGAAATCAAACAAAAACACAAATCACTTATTTATTATTGGGATTTCTCTTTAGCAATTGAAAAAAAAATAATCATTTTATTTTTAGAGTGGCAACTAAATGATCTCTATCATGATCTACTGAATATTGGCCAAACCAATATAAATTTTCTCAATTTAAATCGATACATTTGTAGGAGACAGTATAGCATGACACAGCCAACATTAAACACTACTTTTATTTGTTTATTTTTTTTTTGGTAAAAACACTTTTAGTTTTTTACCCTAATGGCTACTTTCTAGAGCAAATACTCTTTGACAGCTCTATCTTATTAATCTTAGTGATATAGAAGTCTCCACAAACGTAAGGTGATGTCAGTTAAACCATAATACATCTTGGAATTATATTTTTATAAATAATTCTGACTTTGCCCAATGCTGTAGTGTTGCCATGTGGCCAAAACAAGGTAACAACTGTGTTTAATTTGTTGTTTGGGGTCAAAAATGTAATACAAACAATTTCATTATGAGAAGGCTGACACAACTTTAAATTGTCAATTTCTTGTAACTTGATTTGTTCTTCTAGACACTTTTAGTGTTGACATTGTATTGTTGTGAAGCCTAGACCTCCAAATATTGTCAAGTTCTGAATATGTTCTTCATAAATAGTCAAATAAAAACTATAAATTATCCTCCAAACTTGAATCTCCATCTTCAACTAAAAAGTCGTCTTAATTATATTTCAAATGGATCATTAAATGAAACAAATATTGTGTGTGCATCAATGAAAAGTTAAAGCATATAGCCTATCTTAAATGTTTAGAAAAAGTAGCTAATACCGTTTTCATCAATTTTATAACTCAAACACATAATTTTATAACTTATTAATTCTACAAGAGTCACAATATGAAATAGAGGAAAGTGCTTACTATTTGGCTCCTTAGACAGTATTATTTTACAAATGATATTTCATACTTTTACAAGTGTATATCTCAACTACAACGACATTTTGATTAAGAATTGTGGTATTAATGTTATGAAATTGTTTTCAAAGCATGCTAAACAACATATTCTTCGTGTTATAAAAGTAATCAAACCACATATTATCATATAATAATAGTAATATCGTAGTGTGACAGGATGCTATGGTAATATGCATGGTATCAAAGTTGGTAAGAAGGATCGGTATCAAATATAAGAGGGTTGGTTTCAAAGATTAGCGTCAGACGACCATGTTGTTGAAGAAAATATCACACAATCAAAATAAATGACATATCTTTTTATTACACAATTATGAACAAAATTACATAACACAACAATAGATTTAATAATAGTACGCAGGGCAGGGTACTGAAATTTAAGTTATGTGTTCATACGATTGGACTTATCTCCTTGAAGCATTTGAAATTCGGGTCCATTTACGTAACGGCTTTAAGACATAATACGCTTCAATTAATAGATGGGGAAATATACTTGGAAGTTTTTATGAAAAAACCCAATAACGACGGTGTCTCCAGAAAAACCAAGAAGTAATAATAATAAAAATAATTAGTGAGAAATATATATAATAGCACATTAACATTTTTAATTAATTTAAAAATAGTTACCTTAAGTTCAGGAGGCCATAAATAAATTTCTTCTAAATTTGATAAGTTGGGAAAGAGTATTATGGTATGAGATTATAGAACCATCGTACACATGCTTTTGCATATGATACCTAATTATAAGCATGATAAATAATATATTACTCATGTTACAAAAATTATTAAATCACATATATGTAACGAGATCTTTGTAGGCTGCGATATGTGATGACAAACGAATAGTATCAAAATTTGACATATAGCATTGTATAATAGTAGAATGATAGTATGGTATATGATACTATGATAACATGTTTAGTATCAAAGTTGGTATTAAGGATCAGCATCAAACAACCATGAATATTTTAAAGATTAATTGAGACTGGCCCAAAAATATAATACATGACTAATGGTGGCTAGTGGCTTTATGATAAAGGCTTAAACCCGTTACTCTTCTGAAAGCATATTGGGCCAAAATGCTACATCACTTGCCGATTTGTGATTGGCCCTGTGAATGATAATGAAGGGACGACTCGAGGCTTTTCGAAGCAAAATGGAAAATATGATAGAGTTAGTCTTGCTATTATGTGTTTGTTTGTTTTATAATATCCTTTCCTAAGCTAAACAACTTTAGAGAAATTAAAGTTTTGTTTTTTTATGTTTGTTGGAAAGATTAATAATGTTCTCTCATTTTTCAACCCTATTTCTTTCTCTGATCCCTTTTGTTTTATAGCATGGATATTTGGCAATAATTTGATAACAACAATGCAACTACTCTGCATCATAATGTTGTGGGATTAGAGGCCCTGCGAGAAGGATTACTGAATGGGCACCAAGTGTGTGTTAAGTCTAGAAAAGCAAGACAAGATTCAATAGAATTGGACATTCTAGCATCTTGCCAACACTTGGAAAATGTTATCAATTATCATTTTCATGTTATGGATGGTGGATTTGTTCATATATTTTTAGAAAAATATACTCATTGGAAACATTTGTAAACGACCACCATCCAAGGCTAGTAGAAAACGGGCTACCTACTCCACTTTTGCTATGTCTATTTGGTTGAGTGATGTATTGATTTATTAAGTTCTAATTTGATTATGTTTATTTAATTATTAATTTTCATTGTCACTAGGGACATGGTGAAGTCATTGCTCAATGTGGCATAGTGCATGGGAATGTGAACCCAAGGAGTTTTGTTATCATACCAACATCACCTAATTGGTTTATAGCAAAGCTATGCAATTTTGAGGTGTCCAGAAAGGTTGAACGTGATTTTTTATACACATATCTCTTATGATGTGATACTCTCAACTCAGTTTTGGATTCATATTAGTGGGAATAATTTTGACAAGCCCCGAAGCAGCTTCGATTTCATCAACCCCGTATAGGAAGGCATCACGTGGCCCACAAGAGGATAGAGAAAGCATTAGGTGAACTCAGAGGGGAAAAATACATAAAAGAGATTATGCATTTATCACAACTAAACCTAATGATCTGTATGTTTGACCAAAGAGTCCAGAAGAGGTAGGTGATTGTTTAAACAAAAGTTATTAAACCACATATATAACGAAATCTTTGTATGTCAACAAACGCATAGTATCATAATATGACATATAGCATTGTATAAGAGTAGAATCATACCGTTGAAAAATGACATCCTAATAGAGGTGTTATTATTAAATGTAATAATGATCAGCCCAAAGGAAATTCTTTTGCTCCGTTAATCAATGTAAATCAAGAGATGCTAGAGGTGGGCCCTGGCTCAGATTCTATTGAGCCTAATTTGTTTTCCAATATTGGAAATTCTGAAAGTGGGCCTTCAAGATTGGAAAAAAAGGTTCCTTTATATGATCATCCTCCTGATGACATGTTAGAGGATACAATTATTCCATCTCACGAAATTTATAAGCCATCAGATGTGGAGGATATTTTCCAGGTGGAGGACATTAAAGTGACACCATCCTCTTCCAATGTTTTCCCATGAATTTCATGATTTGGAATTCAAAGGGTACCGAAGTCTTTTCCGAGCCTAGAACATAGTATCAAAAATCATTATAAGCTGGATTTTTAGCTCT
>JBAGKO010000015.1:18032644-18085015 GCA_037177275.1 Acacia concinna | reverse complement strand
GAGTTGTACAAAATGAGTCCCTATATTATTTTCAAATGGTACACAATTCATCAATTCTAGGGAGTAAATACCTTTATTCGTCCATTTTCATGAGATGCAACCAGAAGATGTCTATCAACTGTAATAGACAGGACAACTTTCATCTCTCCAGGCACATCTTCCCCCAGCACGGTCAACAGGCTGTCATCATTAAGACTCCACAACCTAATACATTGGAGTTAGGATATTGAATACCATAGTGATATAAAAAAGAAATCTGTTCTAATGCACATGGATTATTGGACCTTCCCACATAAGCATGTGGTTTTCTCAAATATCAATATCTACTTACAAATCATGTACACATCAAATTATATGTTCCATTCATGGATGTCTTTGAATTTAAAATAAAATATCATTCGCCCACTTACATATATATATATATATATATATAATACAATAACATATAAATCTGGAAAACACAAAAGAAAGAAAAGAAAAAGAAGGGGGATATGAGCAGACAAGGATAAAGTCCCCAAATGCCGTTATGCCTCAACTCAATAATCATATCATGCGTACGTACTCTCTGATATAAAAATATATAATTAATAAATAAACGTTGCTGAAATGGAATCGAGTTATTTTATATAGAGTATAAAAATTTTATAAATTTTGAAATCATTGCTTATAAGAGCACTAAACAAGTTAAAAATTTGAGATCATGGCCATTACCAATCTCCTTCTCTCCTCTCTGCTTTTTTTTTTTTTTAAAAATACAACTATCTGATCAGGTTAGATCATGGATTCTAACTTTGGGTAGTTTCCTTAAAATCGTTTTCTACCTCACATGTTTCAAATATGAGGTCATGTATTTCAGTGGCTAAAACCCTTTTTATTACTAACGCACATACTCTTTCTGATTTTAAATATAAAATTTAGTTGACTTTTTTTAAAGATATTAAAAAAAAAAAAGTTACTTAATCATATCATATGTAGTTTATCGTTATGTTATATATCAATATATAAGTTAGACAACGTTGTTTGAAGAAAAACGATAAATTTAAATGATTTAGATTAATTTAATTAACTTTTTTAAAATTTTTCAAAAAATTTAACTAAAACTTATATTTAAGATAAGAGGTAAAAAGTATTAGTAATATTTTCTCGATGGTTCATTTGGGGATGACCTAGGATAATATTCTCAAATTATCTTAGGGAAAAAGTATTATTATGAAATAATGTCATGCAAATTAACTGCACATAGTTTGTCGTTGGTTACATGAAATTAAAGTCTTCAAGAATAAAGTTATTACATCGTACATGCAGCTATATATATATATTGCTATTGTTATTCCTTTGATGATAAGTTTCGTTGTTTCAAAAAATTATGCATTCACTTCGGTAAAAATTTAAATTATGCAGAGGCACACTATTCATGAATCAGATAATCATATAAATGGGTCCAAACTAATGTCTTTTCCCACACAATTAAGTACAAGACTAAGTAGTCATTAGCGTAAAATACAAAGCTTTATTTATACTGTAGGTTTTCATCTAACTGTGCGTGTGGTCAAGGCCATTTCCTTTGTCCAGGCTCGCAGATATATAAATTAGATTATATTAATCATACAATCTAAGGCCCCAGGCTATATACAATATATATATATATATAATATTATGAGTGATAGTTTAAAAATTAAAATTGCATATATATAATATGAGAGTATGATTATGAGCGATGATGAAGCATGATTACTCTTGGGCATAGTAATATGAGGCACCATTATTGTGTTACAGAATCTCAAGGAAAGCACCACCTGCCTATGTCAACTTGGATTGTGCCCATCTACCTAATCTATATAGTAATGAATTTATTATTATATATATACGCAGCACACAAAGAGCTTAGCTAGTCGGCTGACCAATAACAATTGTTATTAATTATTAATTAATGAATTTATTGAGTACGTAACTACTAGCTCTAATTATACCCTCACATATCCCTCACAAGAAACTATCAGTTCCATCGATAGATATATCATTACAAGCATATGTTATCTCTTGGGTTCAACGTGTACCCACGTTGTTGAGTACGTAAATTACACTCATATGCACTTTAAGTTTGATTAAATTATACCCCAAATTTTTCTTGTCAACTTCATGATATTTTTGTGTGACTTTTAATTGATCACTCTCTTTCTATGCATGTAGTATGTACCAAACGTTGATGCATATATATAACATATACTATATGATGAAAATAAATAATATGCATATTATTATAATATATACGTCGCACTCTAGACAGGAGAACAATGTCTGGAAGAAAAACGAAATGATGAATCTATTTATTTATCTATTTATTGGTCAAATTAATGTACTTACTACTTAGTTCTTGCTAATTAAGCTAAGTATGCCGCCGTAACAATGGATAAATATAACTTAACTTTTACTCTTTCGTTGTTTATACACTATAGACTTATGGATGATGGACACGTCACGTCACGAGTAATATTGAGGGACGGAACTTGTCATTTTGTGTCGTGCGGAGCTAATGTCCACTTATTCTTATGTATAAAAAAGGAATTAAGGAGGAAAATAATTATTGATCCCCAGTGTTTATCACTTTAAAAATGAAAATATTTTGGACAGAAAATGTTTATTGATACGTGTACGTGTGTGTGTGTGTGTTTAGTCTCTAAATTTAATTTATATCAAATTTAATTTTAGTCAATTAAATTTACAGTGCATTTCCAGACTTCATTGATCATATTAACAGAAAATGTTGAATCGAATGAAAATTAAAAAAATGTTACGGGTTGTCTGATGATTAGATTAGTAGAGTCGTTGTTGTGATGCCACATGACTGGAATTAGTATAATTATTTATAATATTTGAAAAATAAATTATCATCTAATCCAGCCGCATGACTTTAATTATCATTATCCTTTTGACAATTTGACAACTCATGATCTTCAAAGTTGGGAAATTTATAAATCCCCTCCTCGAATCCTCCAATTAAATATTACATGCATCGAATTAATGTCTCAACGTGAAGTACGTAATTAAATTATATCCTTAAGTTGGTCCGACCAAAGGATATGATTAAGCACAATGGGTTAAAATTTGAAGGGATTATATTAAATTATTTACTCTATATAAAGGTTTATTCAAGAATCGAAACATTGATGTATTAGTCATAAAAAAAAAATCTTTCACCTTTACCAAAAAACCCAAAAAAAAAAACTTTGACCAATGATTTGGTTATTATCTAGCCTTTATCCGATCTTAATTTATTACATTTTTTGTCAATTACCTTAATTTAATATTGTTGTAACCTTAATTCACCCCACTCAAGATCAAATAATTGTTTTTTACGAAGAGACATGCAAACATTGGATATATATCTGCATCTCTATAGTAATGAATTTCCTGGAAAAGAAAATAATCTCTATGTACAGTTTTGCATTTGGACATCTAGCTAGCTCTTTAATTTGACACGATATTTTATTAATTGGTCTCTTAATTTTATATATTTTTCCAATCCTCTAACTTTAATACTATTAGTTTCAGTGTAATAAAAAAAATACTAACATTAAAATTTCAAATATTGATAAAACATTTACAAATGATAACATGTTAAGTGTAACATTTTAAACATGAAAATGATTTGCAAAAAAAAAAAACGTCATTTGATATTAATGATCTTAGAGTTAGGGGCTAAAACATACTTTCCCGGTCCTTAAATATGTGTTGTTTTCACTTAAATACTTTCTTTAATCATATGTAATGTAACTATCCTTTATGATAATCACATTAGTCTTTATTAAGAGCAAAAATATAAACTTCAATGACAAAGTAGATGAGTGTCATATTTTTTTTTTTGTTACAAAATTTTTAGAAGAGGGTTAGACTCACCCCAATCTAAGGGCAAGGCATGAGTGTCATATTTAAACCAAAGTAAACCTTATGCCTAACTTTTAGGTTAAAACATGAGGGAATACTTTTTAAAATTAAGGACCAGACCAAAATATTGAATAAATTCATAGATAAACATATACATTTTCTTAAAGGGAGAGCGTGAATTATTATTGTTGTTATTTTTGGCTAGGCATAGGTATTCTCGTATTGGATACAATCATATTTGAGATACTGTCAGTTACTAAATGTAGACAACTCGTTTAACAAAGATTCAAAGATTAATTCACTGGGTTGTGAGGGAGCAGTAACTTCTACTAAACCCAACCTCACTGGTGAGAGTGTGAAATTAAAGATATGAATCGAACTTTTATGTTGTCGTGTACGATGATTTATTTTGCGGGGAAATCACATGGGAAAAACTTGGGAATATTCGGGGCCATGTAACACAAACAAACATCCACAGAAAATGGCCAATATACATGTTGAGATCAGAATAACGACGACTCTCATCTCAATCTCTTGTTTTTCTCATTTTCACCCACATAACTACGATACATGTACCTACTCAACGTAAGAAAATGTTTTATATTATGGATATAGTGGACAACTTTTTTACGCAACTTCTATATATATATATATATTATCAGGTTTTCTCTAATGTCAAATTAACAGTAACGACGACGTGAAAACCAGTATGGAAAGTAATTAACGTACGTCTACCCAAAAGTTAAACTCATCGTCATCAAATCAATAATTACAAAACGAAAGAAACAAGGTAAAAAAGAACAAAATAAATAAATAAATCGTGAATCCTTATCTGCATCTCGTTACACGTTAGCACCCTAGCTACCATCCGAAATCAGTCATTACAAGGTCCAAAAAAAGAAAGGATTGATTGAATTTGATAATTTCGCTGTAAATTATGACGTTACTAATTGATTAGTTATGGAATTTCGCTTCAAAAATATTGGTCGCTTGAGAGTATATGATTTAAATTTCTTACTAACTTAGCAATGGAATTCATTAATTAATTAGTGACCGTTTATTTAAGAACGAAACAGTACAATTCCGTTGTTAACATACTATTTTTTTTTTTATTTTTTTTGTAGTGTTAGCTAGGAGCACATGTCAATTGTCAGGTTTAAGAGACAATTAGTTTTTTCGAGGATACAAATGAGTAGATACTACCTCCCTTTCATAATATAAGAATCTGTTAAGATTTGAATTTGAATTTGAATGGAATATAAAATCTCATTCTATTTAGAGCCTTTCTGGTGATGAGAGCGGTAACAGGCGTTTTAGGCAGTAGCGTAAAAAAAAACATTACTTATTGAAATGTGTTGTTTAGTAGGAACTTATAAAAATAAGTTGAAAAAAGTGACTTATTTTTATAAATAACTTATTATATTTCTAATAAATCACTTTTTTCAAATATAAATAATTTATTCTATCTTCAATAAGTAATTTTTCCTACCCAAATCTAATCACAAGTTACTTATATAAGTCATTTATTTTTTTAAATCACATATCATAAACTACTTATAAAAATAAGTCATTTATAATAAGTTACATCCAAACAGCCATGAACCTCTTATATATTTGAATTTAGTTTTTTCAAACTGATGACTCACCTAAACTTTAAAGAAATTAGTTAAGGAGTATGTGGTAAATATCTTTCATTTACATGGATAAAGAAATGACATGCCAAATCGAGCTACGATATGTGTGGCATAATTTTATAATAAGGACAGGAACATGTGGAGAGAGAGGGAGAGAGGGGGAGAGAGAGAGAGATGTTAATTATGTGGTGGAGATGAGGAGGGAGGAATAATCTGAAATCTTAAATGAGGCAAACAAATTAAACAACAACGTGTGCTCTCTCACAAGTCTCATAATTATAATGATAATAATAATATCATAATCTGTCTCTCTCTTTGTGCTTATCACATCCTTCCCTCCAATAATATTCAACATAATCATCCTACGTGTCCATTATTTGTCTTCATTTCCTTCGTCCTCCCTTCTCATTATTCCCCCCACATGTTCATCTTCATGCGCATGCATCTATCTCTAGAATCTTCCCCCTCTCTCTCTCCACGCTCACCTGCTCTCTCTCTCTCTCTATATATATATATATAATTATAAATAATATCGTCCTGTCATTTTCAGTTTTGAGTGTATTTGTACGTTGTTTTTTAAACTCCTATATATATAATAATATAAATTCCTCTACGTGCAACATCCGCCCCACAAAGTTGTTTGTCATACCGTAACTCTAACGTTACATTAGTCTCATGAGGCGTACATCTGTCGCTTACTTTTTAAGTCAAGTCAACATATATAAATTGTACACGCCCGTTTTTATTAATTTTACTTGTTATTATTTACTGTTATTTATTTTGATTTAATCATAAGAAAGGTAAAAGGGTAATAATTTTAACTATATGGTAATGGTTGTTTGGAAGTTGATCAAGATTATCATATCTTGAAATAGAACTTGAACTATACAAAGGAACTCTTTTTTGTGGACGAGACTTGAGAGAAGGGGATATTTGTTCGCCATAGAAAGACAGATATTATACTTCTTAATTATTAAGATATATATGCACCTATTTATGCGTTTCATATTACTAACTTCTAATATCTCTTATCATTAACATCAAAATTATATCATAAGACTTAGTTAAATTTTTTAGAGACATTAAGGAAACTAAATAAATTAGTTAATCATAACATATGTCATATCTTATTTGATTATATATCAATTTATAAGTTCAATAAATTAACTTGACATAAAAAAGAAAAATAAAAATTACTTTAAATTAATTTATTTAGCTTCTTTAATCTCTAAAAAAAAGAATAGCATCTTATATTAAAGATTAGAGGTGGTATGTCTTATATTAAAACCCAAAAGAAGTTATATAGTTTTAAGTTTTGGATATGATTAAATGAATCATATAGAGTAATCAATGACATGGTTTGTTGTGGTAATTAATTTTAGAAGTTACTCATTTAAGGGATTTTTTCTAAACTTGTCATTGTTATAGGATTATTCATCATATATTTTAATTTACATGTAAATTCTAACTGTGACTATGACGTTATTTTTGAAATTATAATAGATACTTTAATTTTAAATGGGTTACAGTAGCATATATTGGAGACAATATTAGTTGGTGGGACTTAGTTTCGGATGACGTATATGCCACATAGGATACCTTGCAATTTGACTAATTTTTCCAGTTATTTTTAAGAAAAACTTAGAAATTAACCAAACCTGATCACATTGTTTGTACTTGTTATAAAATGGGTTAGATTATATATTCGTAAACAGTATCTTTTTTACTAGGATTAGGTGGACGATTTTTCAAGACTCCAAAAGTAAATTATTCATTTTAAAAAGGTAGAAGATATCCTTGAACATATAATTCAAAAATAAAATGGTAATATTAATCTGCGCTTTATTGTAATCTGGTACAATAGCAGAATGAGCCGATGAGGTTAGATTCAATAACTCCTGGTTAAGATCAATACTTTAATTTGTACCAAATTTAGATGATACAACATGAATTATTTTTACTATTATTCAACATCAGAAAGATAAATTTTTATTTGTCGTCATATATCTATAGATTCTATTGATCCTTATTTGTTTACTCTTATCATTTCCACACTTGATATGATAAATATATTCCCATTGTTCTAAAGTATTTCTTATTTTAGACTTTTGATTTTATTTAGAGATATTTGGTATTTTCGTATAATTTTCTTATATCATTAGTATAAGCCATTGATTTAAGGATCATCAAACCTAACAGGGGATCAACAACTCTCTCAATAATGTGATTTCCCCCCACCATTAAGTCCTTTTCATACTCATTTTTTTTTGTTTAAATAAAATTGATTTCTACCTTCTAAACTCAACCGTGGTGAAGGAATAATGATATTTCACTTCTTGTTTTTCTTTTTATATTAGCATTCTTTACAGGTTTGGGGTCCGTAGCCTCTCCTTCCAACATAAGTGTCTTCTTTGAGACTTAAACTCAAGACCCAAAGAGATCTAACAGGGCTTTACACTGTTAGACCAACTCTCTGTTGGTTTGATATTTCCATTCAGAATTTATACACACATGCACAATTTCACCTTATTGTTATCCTAACTTTCTCTAAACAAAATAGTAAGCTAGACAAAATTAAGAAATTAAAAGAAAATTCATGGTCAATTAATGTTAAATTTTTTTGTCTTTACCCCATGTAGTGGTGGAAACAGGCCAGGTCTCAGCCCTAACAAATTTGGCCCTGTTAAGAGAGAGAGAGTGGCTTAAGCCTAGCCTGTTTCAAGCCTCTTGTTCAGCCCAAGCTTGCATGTGGCCTGTTAAGCAAGCCTTAAATTTTAAACAGGCCTAATAAACAAGCCGAATGGAAACATGCCAATAACAAGCATAAATGGCCGAATTACATAATATAAATAATCCAAAGTACAACATAGAAAATGAAACAATCTAATATACCTATAAGTTAATCCAAATACAACATAACAATTATTCAATATAGTATACAAATTAAGATTAAATCAATATAAAGCCATCGGAATTTTACATCAAATCTTTAATATAATTTCTTTTTCTCCCTCAAAGACCTTGAAAAGAACAATTTAAATGTATATTAATGTGTTATGAATAACACAATCTAACAAGTAATATGCATAAGAAATGATAAATTTATATGAATGCAAAACTTCTACATTTTGCTTCTTCTTTAAACCGAACTTGTTCCAAAGCCCATCCCCACCACAAATAAAAGCAAATTTTGTAGCATCTCTATCTTCAAAGTTTTAGACCCCAAATATTATCCTAGTTAGAAAAATACAAAAATTCTTGTTGTGACTTTATTTTTATCATTTTTAAATAGAAAAGTACTTCTTATGGATAATTATTGAAAGGATGATATATATATATATATATATAAACATTTATAGCAGTAAGTAAAGAAAAAATTATCATATGTGAACTGATCATGACGTGTATGTAAGATATTAATATGAAAAATCTAGTTTGGTGTGTACATATAGTTTACTATTACCATAGGAAAATTTTCTGAAACTTTCCTCATTTTCTCATATAAAGAAAACTAAAAATTGAAGCATACTTCAAGCAGTGACTTAAAAGGGACATCACGTGTCTTCTGTAGTTTATAAGACTTAATTGCCTCACTACAGATTAATAACACCAGCTTGTTGTAGTAACAATTCAGAGGATCAAATTTTAAAGCTAGCATAGAATTTAGCATTGCTTAACCCTTTCACTATTACATCAAGATAAATTAGATCTAAAGATGAATTGTTTACTGAAGTTTTACACATAAGGTGGAAAGGTATAAATATTTAGACTGGGGTTGCTATCAGTGGAGTCCAATTGACATTGTGGCATAATTTGTTTGATGCTGAAAGAGAGCACATGAAACACGAAGGACTGATATTTTATTGCATCATGAATGATCTTGTTATGCAATGGAATGCATTGCTCTTCAAATCACACTACTTAACCCACATGCGCGCGCGCTCACATATATGAGCCTTTTTCAGTTTAGTTTCATTTTCAGTTTAGTACATAGATTATTTTATATACATTTGCCATAAATATAAAATTACATTATTAATGTATTGAAAATTATGGGATTACAAAATTCTTCGCACATTATCAATGTAATGAACAAAGAATTACAAAATGGTAACCCAAAATAGCCAAACATCACATAAATACTGGGATTAATAGAAGGAAGCCAATCAAGCCACATGAATAAATTAAAGGGAAAACACATTGATAGGAACTAAACACCACACCAAAGGGAACACACATAGCAATCTTAAACTAAGTAAATTGAAAGACAGAGATGAACAAGAACTTGAGATGTTGCTTTGTGCTTGTGCTGCCTCAACACCAAGAGAGAGTTCGAATGGGAGAGAACTGGAGAGTTTAAAGCCGACGATGACAATGAAGGCCAAGCTTTGCCAGTTATACAAGCTGACAAGTGACGACCAACGATGGGAAGAGACTGAGACAACTTTGTTGGAGATTGAATGAAGAGTGAAGATGAAGAAGCCATATGGCCATTGATTAGTTGAAGTGTGAGGAGAAGAGGAGAGTCTAATTGTTTGAAGGGTTAGGGTTGAATTTAGTTGTCTATGTTGGGCTGTGTTTGAAGAGATGTATTGGATCTAAAGAATAAATAAAGATGGGAAAAGATTGATTTGGACCAGATGATTTGCGACGGTCGACGATTTGGAAGGCTATGAGTTGTGACGGCCGACGAACTAGATTCGACAAAGAGAGGTAGAGAAATGATGGGGGGAGAGCTTTGAGCTTGTGATGGCCGACGAGTTTGACAGAGAGGGGAGCCGATGAAGGAAGACGATGAAGAGAGAGTTGAGAGGCTAGCTGAAGATTGAGGATGTGCAGCTGAAAAGGGAAGTCTGAAGGCAATGAAGGGTTAGCGCTTTAGGGCTTCAAATTTTATCGAGGTAATGTAATTACAATTTTGTCCCTCAGTTTATTAATATATATATATATATATCAACTTAACAGGCACAGGCCAGCCTGATAGGCGTAACAAGCTCATTAGCCAGCTTGGACCTAATATCAGGCCTAAAAAAAGGCATTGGCTTGACCTTCTAGTTTGACAGGCTAGGCCTAATCAGGTTTTTAACAAGCTAGGTCTAGGCTGTCTGGCCTGTTTTCACCCCTATCCACAATAGTAATGATATATATACTCCTTATTACCTTTTTATAAGGTACAACTACATACCCTATTCAAAATGTTAGTTAAAATAATAAATATGTAAGTTAAATATTTTTCTTTCCAATATAATTATACTCTAATTTATAAAGAGACTACATGAGGAATAATAAGTGAAATTATTGCAGAGAGATAATGAGTGGGCAAATGACACATACTCAATAAGGGTAAAAATATAAAGTTCAGTTTAAAATTTCAGACAAAAATAATTTATTCTTTATATTAATGACTACTCCTATGAGAGAGATTATATTGTTCCTTATACGCACGTTTTCAATATATACATGTGGCTGTGCTTGAGCCTTAATGAATGGACAAGAACGTTTTAAAAAAAATGTAGTTTTCTAATTAATAAGGAGGGACCAATTATAGATAATTTGGAGAGACAAGATTTGAGGTCTCCTATACATATGGCCAGGGAATTAATTAGAGAATTAATTATAGTGAAGAGAAGAGAGGATTGAGGAGTAATAGGTTGTGGATAACATATATATATATATATATAAAATAGCAAATGAGAGAGGGAATGGTACGTAGAATAGTAGTAGTAACTTAGTTACGTCGTTGAACATTTCTTCCACAAATGATGCCGACTGCCACTCCCTTTAATTTGTCCCTTGTTCACATTTTTTCTCTTCCCCTTTTTGTCGCTTTCTCTGACTTCTTCGCCTCTTTTTCCATCAACATTATCCAATTCCACACCTCATAGCCAACAAAACAAGAAAACAAATTTGTACACAAATGATCTGAAATTAAAGCTCCCAATGAGCTGAGGGATCTATCGCTTATTTAATCTTATTTGTGATTGTATCAAAGCTATTAGATCCTTAATCTATACATTTGTCATGACATATATATATATATATATATGCATAGGTCAAGGGTCCAAACCCTCCTAACGCGTTTTAATTTTTGTAAAAAAAACATAAGGGCTTTTTTTTTTTGAAAAATATATATTTCATCAATTTTATAAAAAGAGTTATGTAAAATGGTGAAAAGTTTTGGAAAAATTGCGTAGAGGTCCCGAGTAAGAGAATATACGTCAAAGAGGTCTTGAGATAAGAAAAAATTATTGTTAGGTCCCAGTTAACAACCCCATGTATTGCGATGGAGTTGTCATTAACAACCTTTGGGCACTATTGACAACTCTACAGGACCTGATAGTAATTTTTTGTATCTCAAGACCTTTTTGATGTAAATTCTCTTACCTAGAACCTCAACACAATTTTCCCAAAAGTTTTAAGAAAATGTCTTATAAAATAATATTTTGGGAAAATGACACTTAAATACCACTTGAATTTTTAAAACCCAAAAAAGTCTGTTAACATTTCTAAAAGACACTAAAGTACCATAAACCAAATTGAGTTTTTTTTTGAAGTGAAAAGTGGTACGAAAAGTAGCGAATTTCATTATTCTGATGGGTAATCTCATTACTCTTATAGCGAAAAATCCCCCTCTCTCATATGTTTTTCAAATTTTGTGAAGTAAAAAGTAATCCACAAAATGACAAATTCTATTACTCTTCTGGGTAATCCCATTATTCAACTTGCGAAATCTACAAACTAGCATGTTCTCTCTCCTCTATCACTATGTGTCAACGTCAGCGTTAGTGTCAGTGTCAAATGAATAGTGTTATCACGTGGGGAGAGAAAAACAGAGATAAAAAATTTGTAGCGAAAACCATTATTTTGATGGGTAATCTCATTACTTTTATAATGAAAATTCTGTTACTGTTTACATCCGAATTTTGAAAACTCAGATTCCTCCCTTGGCTTTTTGAAATTCTAACAGACCTTTTAGGATTTTAGAAATTCAAGTGATATTTAAATAGAATTTTCCCTGATATTTTACTCTTTCTTATTTAAGAAAAGTAAAAAGTTGAGACGTGGGTCCTACCAAAGCCAGTATCTCCCAGCTCAAAAAAAAAAAAAAGCTTATAAAGATACTTAACTATTGGCTATTAAGTGAGATTTAAATTCAAAATTTTGTGAGTTATGTATTAACTTTTTTTTGGTAATTAGCCTAACTTTTTGCTGTTTGCACAAATAAAGCTAATTCTGAGTCCCTTATCCATGTGTGTACGTAAGTGGTATATATAATGCAAAAATTGTAAAGGTTCACGAACGATGAAAATTGTCGGTAATTTGTCAACAAAACAACACAATGCTCCATGCATCCACACTAACCATCCACTCATTATGATCTCATAAAAGTAAAAGACAAAAAGAAAAAAAAGGAACAGATAAAAAGAGATCAGTTTTTAATAGACGACGTCGTTAAATACACAGAGAGAGAGAGAGGAAAGGTTTACGGTAATAATACAGTAATAGCGAACGTGATTGGGTCAAAGCGCGTGGAGGGGGACGCTACAGGAGAACACGTAGTGGGGAGGGGCATTGGGGGTTACGTGATTGCATGACATGAGCGGGCCCATGCATGATAATTGGGCAAACTTAGAATGGACTCAATCTCAGCCCCACGCGCCATGCATCGTTCAATCGCACTCGCCGCGTCCCTCTTTTTCACGTGGACTATTTTATCGTAAATACATGTCGCAGCCACCACACACGCCACACAGACTTAGCCCCACACCAGTCAACCCGCATTCAAACGCCACCTCGTGTTTCCTAACTCCTCTCTCCCTATTGGTATTACTTTTCTTTACTGTTTTTTTTTTTAAAAAAACAAAATAAATTAGAATCTCCTGTATCAATACACATGAATTTATTACCATATATTGATATATACCATGATTCTTGACATTTTTAATGCTTTGTTACTATAAATCATACCGTTACTTCTGTGAAGGACATAAATAAACGATTTTGAACATTATTGGATAGTACATAAACGGTCATGTTTGATTGGGTTTTTTGTATATATGTGGAATTGTGGATACTCTCTTTTAATTCTATTTATAAGTTAAGTGTTTCCTACCACAACAACAACAAAAACTTTAAACTTTATTAGTTCTAATTTAAAATTTAACAAAATTTAAACTTTACTCATAATTAATATATATATATATATATAGATTGTACTCAATGAGAATAAAGTGAATATGTTAATAAATGAAGAGTAAAATTTTATATCTTTGAGAATTTCTTTCTCTGTGTTTACATATGACTAAGAAATCTCTTTCTTTTCCCTCATAAGAGTATTGTGTCAAAATGGATAGTGTTTCTTTCTTTTCCCTTTTTTTTTTCTTTTTTTGCCATGACAGAGTTTCTTCCACCAAAGCCAACACCTATTACTTATACTAGTAGTACATTTTTATCACTAAAAGTTAATACTCCTCCCTAAGGAATACATTATGCCTTTTAGAGAAAAATTTGGTTTGCAATATAAGTCAGGTAGAAAATTATTAAATATTGTTTTCCAATTTCACTCCTATTTATTTCTTGATATGATACATATGGGATATTATTAGGAAAAATAGTGAGTAAGATAGCTTTGACCAGGGGCAAATTTGGAATTTTTTTAATATACAATAGATAGATATATAACGAGTTAACCTCTATTCTTCTTTTATTCCAATATAGTTTGATTGGGAGTGAGTTATATCTTAAATTAGATGTGTATACTGTTAAGTATTACCTTTAGTCCTAATTTTAAGATTTAATTGATTTTTTTTAAAAGTTAAAGAAGTAAAATAAGTTATTTAATTATATCATATGTTATATTTTATTATATTATATATTAGTTTATAAGTAAAATAAAATAATTTTTTAAAAAATATAAAGGGAGTATTATTTTTATTAAATAGTTGATGCATGGATGATATGGATTTTGGTATTTAGCTAACCCGGGTCTCATGCAGGGAAGCTATATACATGCACGGCGTGGAGGAGATTCGTTCCTACTTCCTATATACAAGGCCGATTAATATCTTACTTTTTTTTGTTTATTTTTAATTATTTCACTTTCTATATATATATTTAAAGTGTGAGAAATAAGCCAGGAAATCAGAGAATTTAATTAAGGGTGTAAATAATTAGGTGTTTTCCATAATTCAGAGAGAGGCAACAAGTACGGAGGAGGGAAACGAACATGGGATCCATAGAAACAAAACAAGAAAAAGTTTTGAAAAGTAGAGAAACGACGAACGCCGAATAATTGAATAAATGCCCTCTTCTTTCTTATACTACACACACACACACACACACACACACACACACACACACACACACACTTACCGTAGATATTCACATCAAGCAAACACACACACAGAGTTACTACAACCATCCCACTTTCTCTCTCTTCACTCCTTCCCCCGAAATAAAATAAAAACCATTTTCTCTCTCTAAAACCCTCCTCCCTCTTCAACCTTCTCTCTCGCCCCCTTCCCTCTTCTCACGGCCATGATTACAGATCAGGACGCACCAACCGGTTGAGCTTTTTCTCCACTTTCTTCACGCATCAGGCTGAGGTCTCCCGGAGTTTGTTCGGCCTGATATTTACGTTATTAAGTTCCAATGGCCACTGTCGGGTCATCTTCTTCTTCTTCGTCCAAGCCCTGCTTTAATCCCGAGTGTAAAGAATTGTGGCATGACAGACCTATGAAGGGTTGGAAAATCCGACATGGAGACTACGCCGAGCTCTGTGATCGATGCGGGTGACTAATTTACTATTTTGTTGACTCATACAGTCTGTTTTTGTTTTTTTAGCTCATGTTTTGAATTTCTTTTTTTCCTTTCAAATTTTATGTGGTTCACTATGTACAAGATTGGGACTACTCTAGGTTTCTGGGTTTTGGTATCGCTTTTGTTAAAGCTTGCCGGTTTCTCTATTTTGAAATTTTGCCGTAGAAATGGCTGTTGTAGCAAAAGTTTGCATTTTTCCTTGTCTTATATTGCGTATCACTTTTGCCAGAGGAGTGGAAAATTTTGATTTAGTGGCTTTGTTATGAATGCTTGGGGTCTCTTCTATTTTAGTGGAAGTCCAAATTTTAAACAACGAGTGGGGATTTTTTGCCCTCCATCCACCTTTTAAAAATCTTTCAGTTAGTTTCAAGTTATCTGGCACATGACTTCAAGGCATCCCTTACCAGGGGAGGAGCTGTTTTCAGTCATAAGCTTGTTACGAGATGGTAGTTTCCCCTTTTCATTTGGCATAATCTTGGGACCAAATTCTTGACTTCCTCGGGAGCATGTCTTTTCCATTTTTTTTAAAATTTTTTTTTTAATCTCTGGAATATATTTTATTCTGGAGCGGTGTAGCACTAATACCATACCATCCCTTTTGGTGATATCAACAATGTTGTTTTATCTTCATTTGGTGCTCGGTTACTCTTGTGTTGCTTCGTGGATGTAAAACAATACAAGTTTCGTTGTGAAACTGCGTCTGTATTTATTTTGCGGTACTAGTAGAGAACAGAGGTAATAGAAAACAAGACAAAAGTATCAACCGACTGAAATTGATTCATTCAGCTTTCCTTGTCACTAATGCTAGTAAGTAGTTTCTCAATGCTTCTGTAAAATTTTCTATATTTCGATTAGGGGAGTGTGTGTTTGGACCATCTCAGGTTACAGGTAGGAAAAGTAATAGTGATTTGGACGGCAGTTTTAACAGTTCTAGCTTTTCAGGGATCTGCATGAAGGCGCTGATTTTGAATTTTTGACAGTTTAGCATGCAGCGTATTTACTGTTTATAGGTTCTTGTCTTAGAGGATTAACTGCATAGTCTACTACGTGATGTTTAAGACACCAATTACTTTTTCACTTTTTACTAAGGACAATCCTTCCAACCTACTAGATGAAATCCGTCAGTTTACTCAAAACCTGGCCTTAGAATATCCAACTTGGATGTGTTAAGTTTCTCAACTATTTTATCAGGTTTCCTAGCAAAGAAGGGTAGCAGATAGGATTTGTGATAGATATCCAGCATCTTGGTTATCGCCTGAACCATCACATCCCACAAGCTTGAGGGATTGCCTGGCAAATGAACTCCTAGATAAATGAAAGGCCGCTGTAAAGATAAACAACTCGCTCCCTAGCTATGATGCTTGCAGCAACTTATTGAAATACAAACCAGGCCACATTTAGCAACCTTAACATAGACTTAAAACCACTAAGATTTGGTAGTTTTGGACAGGAGGGGTAATCGTAGGAACGATGAGGTATATCCATGGAAATTCCTGGATAAGCCTCATTTGACTGTAAACACGCGTGTGAGAAAAAGGGTAAAGCAGTAAACTAAATTGCCCAACTGCCTACTCCTTTTCCGTTTTTTTAATAAAATTTCCCAAATAGAGCTAACTTTCTATTTATCCGTTTGGTCCCTCTCCCTTGTAACACCTTGATTCAAACATACTTTGAAGTTTAGACGCTTAAATCTGGGACTGGTAATCAAAATGTTATTTCAATCTTTAGAAAGACAGAAAATAATGTCATTTTATGTGAGGAAACTCTCAGCTCTCTGAACTGAAATCCAAATGTTTCACCAGCTACACTCCCTCTGTGAAGCTCATGTTAAAATTTACAATATCCACAACAAGGGTTGGCAGAAATGGAGAAAAAGAAGTTGCCTTTCCTTGCTCTTTGCTGACCTTGATCTAAGATCTTGTGACAACATAGAGTAAAGGCAACCTCTGTTCCGTGGCTGCCATCTATCCTCAAATTGTCTGTGCTAAAAGCTCCATCTAGCCTCCTCCACAATTTCATTAGCCATTAAAGCAGCATTCAAAATTATGTTATAATATTCTGTTGGTTCTCTATGTTGATGAGCTAAAGAAATTCTTTTGAAAGAATTATAATTTCATGATTTTGTCATTTAGTAGACAGTGGAAACTTTTTAAACTGCAGAGAAAAATCCGTTGTTGCAGCTGAAATATAGCTCATTCAACTAGCAATGTAGGACTTGATGCCTGTTGGTGTGTTTTCTTCTAGTTGAACATTGCATTCCAATTTGTTTTTTACTGGAATATATATTGGGCAAAATGTACTCCAAAGAGAATCCACGTGTTATTAGGTCAAAAATTTTGTTCCCGCTCGCTTGTATGTTTTTATTCTTAATTGTTTAAATATGCTGTGAATAAATAACTTAATTTTTTCATTTTGTTTATACATGTTAATGCATCTGAGTAGAGAAGTGAGTTGACCTTACAATAATCATGCCATTGGTCCTTCAACTGATTTTGTTCTATATGCCACGTATGTGTTATTGTCATTCCTCTTGTAAAATTTGGCTTTTTTCTATGACAATCAGTTCTATCTTTGAGGAAGGAAGGTTCTGTGAGATTTATCACTCAAAAGCTTCTGGTTGGAGGAATTGTGAGACATGTGGGAAGGTGAGTTTAAATTGTAATAGGTTAAATTGTTTTATGTGTTAAATGCCAAATAACTTGACATGTGTCCCCAGGTTGAGTCTGGAACTTTTATCTGATGATGCGTCTTCCTTTACAGGGGATTCATTGCGGGTGTATTGTTTCATGTGCAGCCTTTATGCTGTTGGATCCTGGAGGCATCGAATGCATTTCATGTGCCAGAAAGAATCTTATTTTGGTTGGTTTTTCTTTCATTCCAAGCACATTGATGACCCTTTTTTCATTGCTTCACTTTTTGGGCTTTGTACTATAGCATGATTTAATCTGCCTGATACTTTGGTTATGTGCATCCCTGTTTCACACTCTTCCTTGTCAAATATTGCTGTGTCTGTTAATCTGCCTGACCATTTGAGACAAGCACGAGGAAGAGAGAGGTGCGGTTAGTCAGGGTGATGTAGGACAAGGAAGAAAAAGAGAGGGCGTGTGGGGGGAGGGGGGAAAGAACTAAGGGAGAAATAGAGAGATAGTGGGGAAGAAAGAAATTGAAAGATAATAATTAGTGTCAGCTTCAATTTATCAAAAGTCTAACATTGAGAATAGCCTACGGCCATTTATAGAGAGCCTCAAATACAATGACTTAAACTTAAAGTGAACGAAAACTGAAAGGTAAAAGAAATATCTTAAAACAAAGTTACTAAAAACTTGACAATTACCGAAACATAAAATAAATCCAGCTAGTGGGCATCAGAATTGTATATAAGGGCCTGTTTGGATCGAGAAAAAGGAGGGAAAGGAAAGGAAAGGAAAATGAGAGAAAATATTATTTAAATGTATGTGGTACTCACTCTAGTAAAAAGACTATTTTACCCTACCCACATTTAAATAATATTTTTATCTAGGATGAAATGGTCTTTTACTAGGGTGAATGGGTCCCACGTAGATTTAAATAATAAGTTATCTCCCTTTCCTTTCCTTTCCCTCCTTTTCCTTGCTCCAAACGAGCCCTTCATGTGACAAGTTAGTGTGTGCCATCTTTGTTTCACACTATTTCTTACCAAATGGCCTCAAGAACTGTTAACTGTATTGTTATTGGAGAATGTAATAAATTTCTCCTTAACGAAACAAAATATTGATTTCATTGGAATCAATTATCATAAATGTAGTGTTAGTATAAAGTGATAAAATTATTTCATGCATTATTCTTCCCTTAATCTCTTGATTTGATTCTGACTTTAAGTCTGTCTGGAAAGAAATTTTTATTCAGGATGGTCAAGTTATTGAGACACTACTCATTGACCCTTGAAGCACAGTCCTCCCTTTCTTTTCATTTCTAAATACCCTTTCGTGCAGCTTTTCCGGATGCTTCATCTGTCATGGTGTAGTGATGTTTATTTTTTCATGTATTGATCTAGTTTCGGCTTTTGCTCTGTTTTTCTCCCTAAGTTTAACTTAAGAGAAAGATTATCACCCAAAAGACATTGTTCTCTTGCAATTTCTAGTTTGTATGTCCTTAATCTTTAACTTCTCCATGAGCAAATGAGCTCTTGTTTGAGGTGTTGCTTATAGTCTAATTGGATTTAACATCTGCACACTGACTTTATATTTTGTTGTCTGCATCTCAGTCATCTAGTCTACCTTGGTCACCATCTTTCTCTGTTCAAAGTCGTTACCTGGCTTCAAAAAATTGGAATCAGTTAGCTGGATCAGGTCCTGTGCCATGGAAGCAAGCTCCAAGTCTGTTCAATACAATATCTGAACGGCACCCAGATTTGCCATCTATGGTTGAAATATCTAGTGTTGACAATATTTATGGAAATGAAAGGATGTCTGCTTCATCTCTGGAAAAGAAAAGTGATGATATTTCTGGAATACCAGCTAATTGGAATGTAAAGATTGGTGCACGGGAAATGATGTTTATAAATGGTAAGAATTGTGCATATTCTTTGGTGAGGTGGAAGAGAATGAAGAATGGCATTAAGATGACTACTTAGCATTATTTTTTCCCTCATTATTTCAGGAATGCGTAATGATGAAAAGTCTGGTTCATGCTTGAATATGTGCCAGCAACCTTCTCTAAAGGAGGATTCATCAACCCAACCATTTGGTTTAACTGTACCTTACGGCCATCAAAATGAAAGAAATGGTCAAATTGGGGTAACTGGAAGTCATCCACAGCAAACTCCTCCACCGCCTCACGGAAAGCAATTTAGTGGCCCAATACATGTTGCACTTGATTCATCAGGTGAATCACAGGTGCGAAATGGACGGCCCAGAGCAGATGCCCGAGGAAGGAACCAGTTACTGCCCCGGTACTGGCCTAGGTGCACTGATCAGGAGCTACATCAAATATCTCTCGAGTATCCTATAAATTACAACTTAGTGTTAGTTTATAATTCTCTAATGGATTATCTTCTCCAGTTATGTCTGATTATTAGTGAGGAAGTTATGTGGCCTTGACATTATTTCAGCTCTAATTCTGTTATAACTCCATTGTTCCAAAAAACGTTGAGTGCTAGTGATGCTGGGCGAATTGGGCGTCTAGTGCTACCGAAAAAATGTGCTGAGGTTAGTCAAGAGGTTGATTTCTTTGAACAATTAGTAGGTGGAAGGGGTACTTTTGGATTGACTATTACTTTAGTTTATGCTCCATGTGTAAGGTAAAATGAATTTTGTAAGGGAATTATGGTTGTATACTATATGGGTATGGCAGGCTCGTAAAACATGACACGACACTAGAAAAATACTTGGATTCTCTAAGTTTTTTCCACTGTCTGTGTGTTTTGTCATGTTCCATGTTAGATGTTTATTCAAGGCATACTATACACAATGTTTTGCTTCTTTCTTGACATATCCATACATATCCAGCCAACTTAGCTACTATTTATTATTGTAGGGTCATGTTGTAGAATACTTTATTTTTCCTTGTATTGCTTGGAAAGTCATGATGATAGTAATGATTCCAGAAAATGGGATTGGTGAAATTGCAATGACAAGATCAGGATTCAGGAATAGTGTCTTAATAAGAACTGTAGAGTCAAAATCAGGAATATATTGGTGCGAGGCACTGTGATCTTGTCCCCAGAATCGGATCAAGTGAACTGCAAACTAGTCAAACGCGTCCCCTTGCAGGGATACTGGGAAAAGGCACGAGTGTAATGCCTTGTGATATTGTTCTATGCTTACTGTGAATTGATGTATTTTGTAAATTGCACGAGTGTAATGCATTGTGAAATTGCAGTATGCTTATTGTGAATTGGTGTATTTTGTAAAAACACGTTTTGCAAATCTGGCTTTTTAAGTATAAACCAATCACAGGCGTTCACATAATGCTTGCTTTTAGAAGAAATAAGGTGGTTAAGTATAAGAATTTAATCCTGGCTCCCCATTCAGCATAATTAAATTGGATTTCCAATACAAGGCATACTGGGCGCATGATTTATCCTCCTCCATGTCTAAATTTGCTTTTGCATTAGGGTGCATGTTAATATATTAAATCAATCTTGGCCTTTTACTTGATCGTTCAGATTTTTATATTGTTTGAGATATTAATAAAACCAACCATGAGTCTTTATTCAATAGCTTAATCTATAAGAGGGTTTCATTTACTCCATTTTCATTCTCTTTATCAGAATAGGGTTTTTATACTTTTTTGGGTTAAAATAGGGTTTTTATTTTATTAACACAGAAGTACATATGAAAGAAATTAGTTTATTATATGGCACAATATAGTCAAGCTATATCTTCTGACTACTAGATATGGCTATTCAGCTGTTACCATCAGATACAACACAGTGTCTATATGCATATGCATATTGCATTGCGCTCGATGAAGTAAAAGAATGGGTTGATATTAGTGGTGGTTGAGTCGAGTGGAAAGCCCTTGAGCAAGATTGAGGGCTTGAATCTTCTGGAGGAAAAAATAACCTTGGAAGAGCTACCCCCTTTTGGACATGACAATGCTTGAATTTGATCCTATAGCGTGGGATATCAGATAAATGTATTGAAAAAAAAAAAGAACAAGTTGATTTATGAATGATATGTTGGGTATTATTAATATATAGGTTGGTTTACCATATACTTGTAATCTTGGAAAAAATATTTGAGCGTCCTTGCCGTTATTCAAATTCAGTTCAAATAGTAAGAATCTTAATGTTTGTTTGGATCAAGCTTATAAGTGATTTTGTGCTCTGAGGTAAATACATGTGAGAAATTGTCTTGTAAATACATATGTTTGATCAAAATCATTTTGGATTGACTTGTGTCAATGCCAATACTTTATGGGCTTTGTATAATTTCATCAAAGGTTATATAATACCATGTAAGTTTCAATGTGACAGGCCTACTTTCCACCAATTTCTCAGCCTGAAGGGTTGCCTCTTAAAATCCTTGATGCAAAAGGAAAGGAATGGATATTTCAATTTCGCTTTTGGCCCAACAATAACAGTAGAATGTATGTTTTAGAAGGCGTAACTCCGTGCATTCAGTCCATGCAATTGCAAGCTGGTGACACAGGTAACCTGTAATACTGAAGGCAACTCATTGGAATATATGATGTCATACTCCTGTTTCTGGCTTACAGCATTTTTATACGATGGCATGGCTTAAAGCTTCCTAGCTATCCCTTGTCTAATTTAGAGGTCTCCACTGAAATTAATGCTGCTTCAATTAATTCACAGGATATTTTTACTATACAATTTGTGTTGTGTTAAAAGCATAATATTTCTACATTATTTATGCTTGTCTACAGCTTATTAGTTCTTCTAGATTTAAAGCCAAAGATAAGACTGCATTGATTCCTGTTGTTTTATGATCTAGTAAATATGATTTAAAGTTCTTGTTTTGTCTCGTGTCTGATTTGAATTTGTTGCTGCAGTAACATTTAGTCGGTTGGAGCCTGAGGGGAGGTTGGTTATGGGATTTCGAAAGGCTTCAAGTGCTACCCAATCTGATCAGGTATGACCTTGGTCAATGTCAGAATATAATGATTTGCAATTATATTATTTTAGAGTGCCAATTATACGTTTAATTGAAGGCCTTCTTGCTAATTTAACGTCAACTGGATGCTCATCTTGAAAATTATACATATGAATATTTTTTTAAAAGATTGTAAATGATTTTTCACCCTTAGATTGCTTGGAAGAAAATTAGAAAATTCCTGAAAACAGGATGTATACACACCATGAATGACATGGTTGATCGAGACCGGACTAAAGGTTTTAAAATGCCTTGGGGAGCTTTGACTTGAATTGCATCGGATGTGAATTTCAGCTTAGTGACTACAGCAAAAAATTTGATTGTAGATATTTTATCATAAATAAAAGAAGACGTCAATTTGATATAGCATTGCATGTTGTTATTTTATTACGCGTAATTTATCTGTGAGTTTGGGGGATCCTTGCAGTTTCTACTGAGAACTTACATATATTGGCTTTGCATTTCCTTTTGGCAGGATAATGAAACAAACAATACTGGAAATGGATATTCAACACATGGTGAAGTTAGTATTACAAACTTATTTTTACTGTAACTAATAAAGTGCATAATTTAACAAATTCTCCAACTTGGTTGTATTTTCATGTGCCATGTAGGTTGAATTGGATCCTAATTCATGGTCTAAAGTTGACAAATCAGGATATATAGCAAAAGAAGCACTGGGGAGCAAAGCTTCCATTTCTAGGAAGAGAAAGAGTAGTGCTTTGGGTTCCAAGAGTAAGCGACTAAGAATTGATAATGAGGATCTAATAGAGTTGAATATTACATGGGAAGAAGCTCAAGGCCTGCTTCGTCCCCCTCCTAACCATGTTCCCAGCATCGTGGTGATTGAAGGTTTTGAATTTGAGGAATATGAGGTAAGTTCGTCTTGTTTCATTTTAAATGATTTCTAATGGGTAACATCATTTTATTTTTGAAGTGTCAAAACACTGGATGGCAAATTTTGGTAGCATCAATGCATCATGTGGTCTTCTTGTGCTGAACGGAACCACTGAAGTTGTTAGACATTGAGATTCTGGAAAATATCATTTCTACTTTTAGTAATGACAGTCTAAAATAACAATCTTAAACCATGTTTTCAAAGCTGTTTTTAGAGTGCATATGGTGAACAAAAAATACCAACCTTCCTTTACAAGTGTTCAGTACCAATGACGGGCGTATGCTTTCCACTTGCACATAAATCTTGCATTTCCTGGGCCTTGAAATTAACCAAATGGTAATTTGAATGTGGCAGCTATGATGCGGGAGATATAGTTGGTTGACAATGAAGTTTTAGCTGGGTGAAATATAGTAAATCTAATTGAGAATGATGAGTTGATTTATTGTAAACCAAATTAAAAATTTAGGAGGACGGGCCATGTGAGAAAGGAAAGAAAACAGAAGAGTTAATCTGCTCATCTTACCATTTTTCCTAAAGCTATCGTTGTTACCTTGGCGCTTCTAAAGATTTGGGGATCTTTATGTGTTGTAGAGGCCCTTTATGTTGGCATTGTTGTTGCAGGATGCTCCAGTGCTGGGGAAACCAACAATTTTCGCTACTGACAGTGTTGGGTAAATCACTCCTCCTTGACTTTTTCCTCCGGCTTGAATCCCTTCTCCTTGATTAGTTAAATATGAATCCATTTTTGGCTGTATGGCTTGTTTTGCCATGATTTATCAATCTGTTAATATGACTTGCGCATTTTTGGCATTGCTGATTGAAAGAAAGGGAAAATTGTTGTTGTTAATTTACTGTGTAAATTCATGCTAGTAACAAATATTATGTGTGCCAGTGAAAAGATCCAGTGGGCTCAGTGTGAAGATTGTCAAAAATGGCGCAAATTGCCAGCTAATGCTCTTCTAACATCAAGATGGACATGTTCAGATAATCCATGGGACCCAGAAAGGTGCAACATATATGTGTAGTTTTAGTTTCTATTGGAAATTTTGGTCTCGTGCTGTCCATAGTTTTCTGTTGGCAAATTTGCATAGAAGGTCAGGATTCTCAGTATAATGTGTTTCAGTCTGGACGTTCATGCTGATCATAACTGCGTTAAGTGTGGTCTCTGATGCACTAGAACTCTAGAAGTGCGTTAAGTGTGAAATACAATGTGCTAGGGGTTGTTTTCTTAAACCTCAAATGGATATGAAGATAGATTCCTAGATTCTGGACTGTACCATGGATTCTGATGATTAGGGAGAGGGGTGTCTTCTATATCCTTGATTTGTTTTATATTTATTTGTCTTTATTAGAGACAGGGTTCTTTTGGGAGGTTGGTTTGGTTATTTGTCTTTTTCTACTTGATTTGCTTCTTCACCATTTCTACTAAGCACACTATTAATCTACCCTAGTAGCCTCGTATCATAAAGTTCATACTTTCGTCAGTTATAAATCTACGTTAAATTCTAACCATTATCTCTGAAAATTTTTGCCATTTGGTGAATCCTCCATGCCTCCAGATCATGTTCGGCTGCACAGGAGTTGACAGCAGAACAGCTTGAAGATTTGCTTCCCCCTTGTAGTTCAGGTTTGATTTGCATGATTTATTGACTCTTCTATCTTTATTTTACTGTTGCTTTTGAATGTATAATCCTTGTCATATATATCATAGACGCCATATATGGAAATTGAAGAGCTACTATATGACAAATACTCTATAATAGCATAATATAAAATAATGAGAATATTTTAAAGCTTAATCTAATTTGAGGGAGAAGTTATTTCTAGCCAAGATTTTATTTTCATTTTTGACAGTTGTATCCAAGAAAATTAAGACTGCCAAGCAGGATCCTGATAACGTCGAAGCTTTGGAAGGACTTGACACTCTTGCTAACCTAGCTATCTTGGGAGAAGGGGAGTCTCTCCCAGCTTCTGCCCAGGCTACAACAAAGCACCCTCGGCATAGACCAGGCTGCTCTTGCATTGTTTGCATTCAGCCTCCTAGTGGGAAGGGGCCTAAGCATAAGCAGACTTGCACATGTAATGTTTGCTTAACAGTGAAGCGCCGATTCCGTACCTTGATGTTACGGCGTGAGAAGAAACAATCAGAAAGAGAAGCAGAGACAACACGTAAAAAGCAGCAGCCCCAGCCTCCTCAGCCTCCACCACCTATGTCTGAGATATTGCTTGATGATGATTCCTTGCCTTGCAGTAACACTGGAGATAGTGGCAGCCCTAATCAGAACAGGGAGGGCAATGAAGGTTCTGATGATGACCCTAACAAGACGAAGTCATCCGCCTCACCATTTAAGGGCCAGATTGATCTCAATATTCAGCCAGAGCGAGAGGAAGAGTTATCTCCCAGTTCAGATTCTGGAAGTATGATTAAGATGCTCAGTAATGCCAGTGAGAGGTATCTGAAGCAGCCGAGTATGGTGAACTCTTTTGCTGGAGATACTTCAGGCGGACAGTTGCAGCAAGTTGGAGATGACGCGAGGGAAGAAAAACTATGCAATGGTGTGGCCCTTGGCAGCAGTAATCACAATGCTGACAAGGAGCATGCCCAAACATTGTCTATGAATGTGTGAGCAGCTTCAAGTGAGATGATCTCGCAAAGCTATATTGGAAGTGTAGAATTTTTTGCTGTACATTTATCCACTTCGGCTTCTTGCTTTTTTTCAGGTCTGTACAGAAAGAGGGGTAGGGATAAAAAAAACAAGCAGGTGGAAAAACCAACAATTTATTCTAGTAATATAAGTGGACAACATAGCGGCTTGTGTAGGGGAAAAAAAGTACTGAAAATGCAGGTGAATGAGGTAGCAAGTTGAAGCTATTTTCATTTGAGAGTTCACCTTGCCACCATCGTTCAACGACGAAAATGTAACTAAGCTTAATTTGTTCTTCCATTGTTACCTTTAGCTCAAGAAAAGTTTCTGTTGAATCAGTTTAGATCTGCTGCTTTGCGTAGCTTAACTGAAAGCAATAGGATGTATGCCAGAAAGCTCTAATGTTTTTTTCTGTGGAAAGCTAATTTATTATGCCGAATAGTGGCCATTGTCATTTCGATCCAAAAATCATTAACGTCACTTCACTTGCTGTAATATAGAAGAGTAAACAGACAAATACTCATGGGATTACCTGATAATTACCAATACGCCTAGTAGAGGGTATGAGCAATTAATTGCTATGTAACATCTTATTGTGGTCTATAAGTCTTGATATTTATTTATAAAATAGTACTACTACTTTATCAGAAGTCACTCTTACAAGTCTGATGATCTGATCTGTCGAGTTGTTGGGGAAAAATATTGTACTGTAGTTATTGATCAGATGAGGTGAACTGAACAGGAAATATATATTCTTTCGAGATGAGCAAAGCTGTGCATTTGGGTATATTATTTGCTTGATTGGTGTTTTGTGAGTCTTGTCCATTGGAGTAGAAAACATGCAATAAATACTGTGGGGGCTAAAGCACGCAAGGAGAAATGGCAGAGAGAGAGAGAGGGGTGGCAGAGAATGGGACATTAAATGCACTGAGGAAATACTACACAGTAGTTGTAAACGGAAAAAGGGCTTGGTTTGAACTTTTGAAGTGAAGTTGAATGCATGATCATGCACTTGTCCATTACACAGTGGATGAAGGGCTTACAATCTTAGAAGACATGCGTAGTTCAGCGACACAATACTTCTTCCTTAGATTTTCTTCAAGTATGAGACAGGGACCCACTATTCAGGTCCCAAAAAATAAAAAGAAGATAGGGACCTTTTATAAGTATAACGAGTACGCCAGTTACTGCGAAAAAAAAAAGAAGGATGGTTATCTATTATTTATCGCCAATTCACCACAAACCATATTTTCCTCATAGTAAACCTTTACTTTATACCTACCGATTATTAAAATATCATCACGTGCACACATGTTATCACTCATCTGTCAACTGGCCCTTCACCAAATTGCTAAGAGTCTGTTTCTTTTTAGTAAAAAGGAATGTTATTACACTGGGTTAGTCATTGAACCAACTTCAGTTATAGGTCTTAGTAGTTAAATTGGAGTTAACCCTGGGGCTAAACTAATGAAAAATTGAAGATTTCAAGTTGTTGATGTGAAATTCTAAAGAAAATATATAAAAAAATCTTCTTTTTTTTTTAAAGTGGACTAGGTTGATACTCAGACTGAATTGGTTTACCAAACGGTTTGCTAGTTTCCGGTAAGGGTTTAATAACCCTGGTTAAATGGACACACACTGACGACATGGAATTATAAGTAGGATCAAATTCATGACCTCCCACTTATAGAGAAGTTTTCATATCATTAGGTTACAAGACTATTGATTACCATGCCTTCAACATAATTACCTCCATTAACAGATACTGGAACATCCTAAAAATACAAACATTAGCTATTGAGTCATTAACCCCAAACCGGATTTAATAATATGAATATATATTGGAATTTTTTTACCGTAATTATCTAAATTTTCGTTTCCAGTAAATCCATAAGTCAACACTTCAATTTTTTTTTTATGGACAAGTAATTTTTTGGTTGACTTAAAAAGGGGGGAAATAACATAACCTGCAATAGAAACACTAATATTTCAGTTCATCCACATACTCCTTAAATATGAACGGAAGAGAATTGTTTATGACGATAGAAAAAACACGACCATGGATTTTAAAACACTAATCTCATTCTCTTTTTATCAAATACCGGTAATGTTGGAGTTTCTTAAATTAATTATTTTCAACCAAAAAAAGCAAAAAAAAAAAAAGAAAAAGAAAGAAAGAAGCCTCTGAAGGCGCATTCTCTCTTTAGGCAAAACCAAGAGAGGAACTTTCGCCTCGGTGCCTTTGTTGGTGACAATTGGTTTTGCTTTTGTCACCAAAAACCTTCATCCTCATCCTCAACGTCATCATCACCACCAAAATTTGATATAATCATTAATCCAGAAAGGATGATGAACCTTGTTTTGAACCCTTTTCTAAGTTAATCATTTGATATAACAAGTTCAGGGTATTTCTGTTACCGGACTTGTCATTATTCTTTTTATTTCCCAGAAAAGAGAAGTAGGAAAGAAAAACCCATATTGAAATTGAAATCATAGAATTAAGGGGGGGAAAAAACCTGTAAAAATGAACGATCTAATATCAAAGTCCTTCAAGAAGTACAAGGACTTGCAGCAGCAGCAGTACATGGACGACGTGGAACAAGGGAAGGAAAGTTTAAACCTGGACAAGTTCTTTGAGGATGTGGAGAATGTGAAGGAGGACATGAGATCTGTGGAGAAGCTGTACAGGAAATTGCAGGATGCTAATGAGGAGAGCAAGGTTGTGCACAATTCTAATACCATGAAGGACCTCCGAGCCAGAATGGACAAGGACGTTGAGCAGGTCCTCAAGAGGGTCAAGATCATTAAGGGCAAGCTGGAGGCTCTAGAGAAGTCTAATGCCGCCAACAGAAACATCCCCGGCTGTGGCCCCGGGTCATCAGCCGACCGGACCCGAACCTCTGTGGTCAACGGGTTGAAAAAGAAGCTGAAGGACTCCATGGAGGGCTTCAATAACCTCAGGCAGCAGATCTCATCGGAATACCGCGAGACCGTGCAGCGCAGGTATTTCACGGTCACCGGCGAGAACCCCGATGAGAAGACCGTCGACCTCTTGATCTCTACAGGTAACGTTAGCAATACTGCATCCTCCCTCACCTGGAAAATATATATACCCATGTTATAACTAGCGAAGAATGCTCTGGCCTCTCAATCTGGAGAAATCAGATTACGGTAATGATATTCGATCAAAATGAATTTTCAAAATTCCATTTGCAAACTGTTATTGAAGATGGCAAAAATGTAATTGCGAAATAGACAGTTAACATGTACTTTTTCTGTATAACATGAAACACATTCATTTGCTTAGTTGTTAATGAACTACGTCACAGGCATTCGTATAAATTAGTAGGAAATAGTTAAAATGAAGAAGTTATGCAGGCAGATTCTTTATGATTCGGTGGGAATCTGAATGATTTTTAATCAACGAGTTGAACATGAATGCAGGTGAGAGTGAGACGTTCCTCCAGAAAGCCATCCAAGAACAGGGTAGAGGCAGGATTCTGGATACTATAAGTGAGATTCAAGAGAGGCATGATGCTGTGAAAGAGATAGAGAAGAATCTGAAGGAGTTGCATCAAGTGTTCCTTGACATGGCAGTGCTGGTGGAATCTCAAGGGGAGCAATTAGATGACATAGAGAGTCACGTGGCGAGAGCTCAATCGTTTGTGAGGAGCGGAGCGGAGCAGCTGCAGACCGCAAGGAAGCACCAGAAAAACACGAGGAAGTGGACCTGTTATGCTATCATTATTCTCCTAGTAATCATCTTGTTTGTGGTTCTTTTTATTGTTAAACCATGGAATCATAAGAGCAGCGGTGGCGGCGGCGGCAATCAGCCAGCTCCGCCTCAAACACCTCCTCCGCGTCCGCCTCCTGTAAGGTAGCGGGTGGATGATTATTCTATATCTACACGGATATATATCTGCAATCTGAAAAAGGTCAAGGTCCCCGGTGCACTTGAAACTGACTGTCCCATATTTTAATTTGGGCAATCTCCAACCCTTCCTTTGAGCGTAGAATCTTATCGAGTGGATTGGTTGCATTATTGATCATCTATGGTTTATGTGTATTCTTCGTGGAACTCTAAACTTCTCCTGTGCATTCCTCTTGCCTTTTTAATCTTGTGCATTATTTCTCTATTATTGAGTGAAAAAAGAAAGAAAAAAGAAATGGAATCTCCACATTTGGTGGGCCTAGTGAGATACCTACCGAGGGCAGCTGCCAGTGTAGCCGATTTTCAGTAGTTTGTTATTCTTCTAATTTTATTTCTTGATCTGTATTTTTTTTTTGCCAGTTATTTCTTGATCTGTAACTTAATCGTTAGATTTATATAATTTAGTCTTTATTTTCTTTGTTTTCAATATATTTCGATTTTTTAAGAAAAATATAGGGGGTTAAAATGGTCTTTATCTTTATTATGTGTTGTTAAATCATTAACTTAAAACTCATGAGATGAAACAGAATTTTATTTTTTTTAGATTTAGGTTGTACAATTAAAATTGAGAAGATTACTTCCATGAACATCAAATTTGCTTTTTAAAAGAGCTGAAAGAATAATAATCGTGGAGTATCATTGGCCTTGTAACCTCATGCCATCAGTATCCACCCTATTATTTTTTGAAAAACAACAATAACCTTTGAGTAAAGGATGGGAGGAGTGGGAGTAAAACTGTGAAAGCACTTTCTAGTTTCTGCCAAAGAACAGTTATCCTTTTGCCTCGGGTGAGACTCACGTAAACACTCTGGTCTTGGTCTGAGGCTATGTTATTGTCTGCCATATACTCTCCAGTCTTTTATATATATATATATATATATATATATATATAGATAGGGTATTTCTAATATTTTTCATTGATATTAAGAAAAATCTTAATTCATATTAACTCTATTATAAAAATCAACAATTTTTTTAACTCTATCCTTATTTAATACATATATAATATCAAATAAAAATAAAGTCAACATATTAATAAATGGGGTAAAATTATACATTAATATTAAAATTTTAATAAGTTGCCTTATAAATAGAATAAAAACAAACATTGTCTCCCTACTTTATATATAAGACTTGAGGTTTTGAATTTTCACAAAATCTCCACGCGCTTCCGTATCTCTGTGTGAAAACCAAATAACACACCAGGACTGGTTAATCTATTGAACTTTCAGCACCATTTTCTTCCTCGCATAATATAAGTTTTTTCCCCCCCTCATGTCTCAGCTTTACGTGCGCGTTATTTTATTTTTTTCATCCCTAAGTTAGGCCTCTACACAAGTGAGACCTTAAAAATAAAGAAATCTTTTTAAGTTCAGGCTAGGACTTGGGCAGGAGGCGATGGTGTGCGAGATCTCAGTGAGCGAAGTACGTACGTTGGGGTGGATCATAACTGGAGCATGTCTTGAAGGTCGATGCAAAAACAGGGATTCTATTTTGATTTACATGGAAAAACATTCATCCTTCTGTTTTTCATTATTCTCCCTGATTTATTTTATTAACCTAAAAACTAATTAAATTTTTAGATTATGAGGTAACTTAAATATAATTTACTATAAGTTATCTATCACCCTTTTTAGTATGATTTTCTACTTCTTTTCTAGTTTAATTGCTATGCGAATTAATTAACAATTTAAATGCAAATTGAAATTCTCTTGATTATCCAACTAAACCTATCCTAATCACTTCTGGATTTTTAAGAACATGGAAGCAAAGAATTAAACCAATATTACCTTAAGGTTCAAAACTAGTAACTCACTAATAACCAAATCAACAAACATTCTCAATGCATTTCAATTTAGATTATCATTGCTAACTTAAGATACAATTAATTCATATCGTTCCACATGTAATTCTCCACAGATTTGCATCAAGCAATGTTAAGCAAGTAGATCAATCAACTAATCAATCCACATTCATTCATTCTAGTCTTAAATCACTTAAACCAAAGCAACTATAGATTATAACTACTCAGAAAACTTGCATAAAACCAGTACAATACGAATCCACGTCCAACAGAAGCATAACCATGCTCTGCAGATAATTTCACTAGAAAATTCAAGCACAAAACAGAAAATGATGAATGACTAAATATAATTGGTTACAATAATGTACAGAAGCCAAACCATCATGAAATTACACGGAGAAAATGAATTTAGCCTTGCATCACGATCACAGAAGCTAGATCAAGCTGAAGAAACCTCGCTAGAGACATCGCCAGAAATTGGAGGGCTCACTGTGATCTCACGTTTCACGGTGTTGCAGACCTCCAAATCACTTTCAAATCCTTCCTCTCTCACTCACGCATGAGTCTCAGCCAAAAGAATGATCCATATCACTTGAATCAACTAGGAATTGTCCTTAAGTAGCGCAAGTTGACGGAGCTCTGTCGGGTCAAGGTTCCGGGTCTCGTGACCCGGCAGAGGAAGAAGACAATGAACAGGGTTATTACCGTTGAGATCCAACGATTAGCATTCAATCTGGAAAGGCGATGGACGTCAGAGATGAAGCCACGTGTTGGCTTCTGTTTTAATCTCTCAGAAGATATCTGGTGGCTACGGTTAAGTCAACAATTATCATCACAAACAGCGCAGATCATCCCTGATTTAAGTGAAACGGTGTGCTTTGATGGTGGGCTCAAATATGATATCGGGTAATTAAGATCAACGGCTATGCTTCACTCCACCTCTGACCGTGCTCTTGAACTCTTTTATTTACATTTTGCCCCTGGATAATTACAGTTGAGGACCCCGCCTTGACTTTTCTTCAGACTTATAGCTTTCACAAAACTTTCTTTGCATCCAAGTCCCTATTTTAATTACAGAAACGTCCCTAGACATCTATTAACTTTTCTGATTTGGTCCTTCTTCATTTTTCTCCTATTTTCTTCTGAAATAATTCAAATAAAATATAATACCATATTTTCTAAATCAAATGCTAGGAGAAAATGACAATTATGCCCCTTTTAATCATTATTTCATGTTTTCCACATTAATTCTAAATAATCCCAATTTATTCAATTAAATGCAATTTAATTATGATAAACTCAATAAAAGCTCTTCAAAATACATAAAATTAAATGGTAAAAATGTAGTTTATCTTATAACAAGATGTTGCCTTCCCCCTTCAATTGACGACAACTCCACCCCGTCTAACCAATCATATAATACTCCCATACCATTTTATACGGAAAGAAGAAAACAAAAACTCTCAATCGCATCAAAGTCTACCATTCTTAACGACATTTATGTTTTCAGACCGTAAAAAAAATAAAATTGGTTCTTCTAAAGAAAGCGAGTGGACTGTTTATTTTTGTAGAAAGAAAATATATAATAAATTTAATGAAGCATCTTGGAAGCTAAGTTTATAAATATCGTTGGCGAGGAAAAAAATATGAAATGGTTGAATTGGCGTTGTGCCGAACGCTTTGACCCGTTATGCATTCCTTCTTTTGCAGCCCCCGTCTGATACAATTATTTGACCAGTCTCTTCCAAGGACCATTTTATTTGCTTATATTCTGATTCATTCAGACAGATTCTCCCATATCCTTCTGTACTTTCATTCCAAAATCTTTTCTTTTCTGTGGCCTCCAACATGAACGACTTGTTCAGCTCCTCCTTCCCCCGCTCCGACGAAGACAACCACCACCATGTCATCCAGATGACGGAGCTGACGGACGGCGCCAACCTCGACAAGTTCTTCGAGGAAGTGGATTCCCTCAAGAAGGGGCTCGACGAGCTGGAGCGCCTCAACCAGTCCCTCCGAAGCTCCCATGAACAGAGCAAGACTCTTCACAACGCCAAGGCCGTCAAGGACCTTCGCTCTCGCATGGACTCCGACGTCGCCCTCGCCCTCAAGAAAGCCAAGCTCATCAAGCTCCGCCTCGAGGCGCTCGACCGCTCCAACCAGGATAACCGCAGCCTGCCCGGTTGCGGACCCGGCTCTTCTTCCGACCGGACTCGAACTTCCGTGGTCAACGGCTTGAGAAAGAAGCTCAAAGACTCTATGGAAAGCTTCAACAACCTCAGGCAACAAATTTCCACCGAGTACAAAGACACCGTACGACGCAGGTACTACACGGTCACAGGCGAGAATCCCGACGACAAGACCATCGACCTCCTTGTCTCTACTGGTAAGCGCGCGCTCACATATATTCCGCAACCTTTATGGAAAAGTCAACGACGTCCCAACAGAGTTTTTGTAACAAATTAAAGAAACAAACTTTCTTAATCATTTGATCTAGTTTCATGTATGTAAATAAGATATGCTGATAGGGAGTATAATTATGGTGGGGCAGGTGAGAGTGAAAATTTTCTGCAGAAAGCGATTCAGCAGCAAGGAAGAGCGAGCGTGTTGGACACAATCCAAGAGATTCAAGAGAGGCATGACGCCGTGAAAGAGATAGAGAGGAATCTGAACGAGCTGCACCAGGTGTTCATGGACATGGCAGTGCTGGTCCAGACTCAGGGGGAGCACCTGGATGATATAGAGAGCCACGTGGCAAGAGCTAATTCGTACGTGAGAGGTGGGACGCAGCAGTTGCATGTTGCAAGGAAGCACCAGAAGAACACCCGCAAATGGACTTGCATTGCCATCATTCTGCTTATCATTATTATATTGATTATAGTTCTGCCTATTGTGTTAAGAAAGTGAGATTTCACAATGTGCTTCCATGCTCCTGATGGCTATGAATTAGTCAACTCACGCCTCCTTTCATTATCTCACCTTTTCTTGTATTCATTATATTATTTTTTTGGTCGCGTGTTGCTGTATAAATTAGCTATTTATTCTTCTTTTTATGAGCACGTATGTGTTTGAAGAACCAGGAATTTCTAGAATCTGATGGGGCCTACTCCCACTCCCATTACCGATGCTTGTTATATAACTGGGAACACATGTCGAGGGTCTTCGTGGAAATTTTCAATAGCTTTTATCATTTGTGGGGAATTACGCATTTTCGAGCTTGATAATTTCTCAGATTTTTTTTTCCTGTTCCATTTTTAGTTTTGGTAGCCTCTACACAAATTTCATGCCTTCTCTCTGTATGTATTTATATTTGTTCTCACTCCCAATAAATTGCTCTTACCTAGCAATCTAGCCTCAATTCATATGTATGTTCCTGTACCAGACATATATAACCTATGTCAGATATGTACTCGCCCCGCTTAGACCGCAGACATTTTGAAATGTAATTTGACTAATATATTTGCCATTAATTTCCAACAAACATGAACAAAAAAATGGAATTAGATTTGGGAGTCAGACTTGGCGGCTGCCATCGCGAAAGAGAAGTCTTCATGCTTTTGGGGTATGCTCATAGCTTGTTTAGACTGGCCAATATCAAATATAAGAAAGCTTTCATCAAAACAAACCAGCAGACAATCAAATCACTCGAGTCAAGGGCTAATCAAAAGCCAGAGTCTTATAGGGATACATTGATCTAAACTCACGAGTTCGAGAATAAAACGCACATAGACATAATATGATAAGCACACTTAGTCAACTAGAGGATCAATTATTATTACATATTACGGTCAACTGGAACAGGATATCAAGTTCATTGACATGTCCAATCTGTTCAGAATGACCGAGACAGTACCGGAGTACATATATAAGATGAGCCAAAAATGGCTCACCTAAATAGCCAAGGATGATTTGCCTTCAAACCAGATGGTAGTTATATAGCCTATCACAGTTGATGCAAGTAACAGCAATAGAAACCTCTTCATCTGGCCACAGCACTAGTTTCCCTGGCCTTCTAGCTCAGAGTTTGCAGCAGTTACCCATTTCGTAGGCATAACAATGCCACGTCCGCTATCTATCATGTCTGTAAGAGAGTGCACAGAGGGCCCCACATGATTGAGACCAAATCTATCAAAAGTTCTACGTGCAGACATGCCAGTGACATCTAACCCTGAAACATTTGAACCGCTGCCATTGGTTTCCTTTGATGAATTCAGAGTTCCAACCTCTGATTGCAGAACTTTAGAACTTTGAGAACCACTGGACTGGAATAGACCTTCCCCAGTTTGTGTCATTGCGTTTCCGCTTTCACCATTCCCATTATTCTTCAGATTTCTTGTGTTCAAGAAGCGACCACCGCATCCTCTTGGTCGCCTCATTGCATGGAGGTGACGTGATTCATGCATATAGCGCTGTAAAAACAAAGGAAACCAAAAATCAAGCAATGCCATCAGAAGTGAAATGATATTCAGCTTATAGGAAAACCCACTTTATCACATTCTCAGATAGTAACTTACTACAGCATGCAGCAAGCTTTGAGGTAACATAACATGCACTCGTTTGAAGATGATAAATAAATGTGGGTTAACAAATAAAGAATAATACCCTGCGGCGTTTTGTAAATTTATTCTCAAGTAAAGACTTTGAACGTGACTGGCGACGTCTGATGATCCCATGATACTGCTTAGCGTTTACATAAATTGGCCCATCATCAGATGTCAAGTTAAGTGGCAGCATTAAACGGCCCTGATTCGTCAAAGACGGATAGACCTGTGAATCAAAAGATAGGGCAGATTTTTTTTTTGCCAACAAAAGATAGGGCAGATTACCAAAAAAGAAAGGCAAAACCAAATAATGCCACATGGACTGCATCTTAGAATTTATCAAGTGTAACATAACTAATTTTGTTAATTAAGTTAACTTTCTGATGTACGTTGTTAACTAGAGTTAGTTCCAAGATTAGCTGGTGGTTTTATCCATTGATTGTATATAAATGTACAACCTATTCATCAATGAAAGTCATACTTTATTCTCAATTATTCTAGTCACATACTATCCTGAGCCATCTGACTCTCTTTCTCCCCCCTTCCGTTTATTACCCATCGTTTCTCTTCAAAGCTTCTTCTTCTCTCTCATAGCTTCCAATCCAGTTCTTGATCTGGCAAGCCCCTTCAACATTCATTCCAATGAAAACCTAGCCCTGGTGCTTGTCTCTCCGCTGCTTGATGGATCTAACTACCATAGTTGGGTGCGTGCTATGCGAGTGGCTTTGTTGTTGAAGAACAAACTCAAATTCATCGATGGTTCTGTTTCTCAGCCGTTGTCGACCGAACCAATTTTTTCGGCATAGGAACGATGCAACAATCTCATTCAAGAATGGATCACAAAATCACTCACTCCGAATATTGCTTAGAGCATTCTCTAGTATGATTGCGTTGCTAACATTTGGAACGACCTTCAATCCCAATATTCTCAATCGGACGTTTTTCGCATCGCTAAACTTCAAGAAGATATATGCAATTTGAAGCAAGGTAATCTCAACGTAAGTGACTATTATACTCAACTCAAAATACTCTGGGATGAGCTATCTATTATTCATTCCCTGAAGCCATGTACATGTAGCTTGATCACTATTACTCACTATCATGATGAGGGTCATGTAATCCACTTTCTCAAAGGCCTAAATGAACAGTATGCTTAAGTAAAGTCTCAAATCATGCTTCTCAACCCTTTTCCCTTCATTAATTGTGAATTTCTCTTGTTCTTCAACAAGAACGTGAAACACATGTTCTTTGTTAATCCAAAGTTTTGTTCATTAAAGGATATCGTCTTCCCACTACCATTTCTACTTCCAATTCTAATGTGAAGCCACATAACAATAAGCTTTGTACTTATTGTGGAAAGTCAAGGCACACTAAAGAAACATGCTATAGAAAGCATGGTTTTCCATTAGGCTTCAAATTATGCAAATTTAGTTCTTGTCCTTAGGAGTCTCAATTTAGTCTACTGATTCTATCATTGAGAATGTTTCCACACCAGTTATCTCTCCAATTTCATCATCTACAACTTTTGTTCTTCTTTAGCTTATTGCTGACCAATACCAGCACCTACTTGCTTTGTTGACTCCTTCACCTACTCCAAATGTAGTGAATCAAATTTCTACTTCCACTTCTTCTTCAATTCCAAGTAAATGTTTTTCCATTTCTTCTTGGTCATCCGCCTCTTGGATTGTCGACTCTAGAGCAATAGACCATGTTTGTTGTTCTTTAGCTCTTTTCTCATCTTATTATGTGATTTAACCATTTTTTGTTAGTTTACCACAGGACCTAGTGTCATTGCTTCAATTTATGGACCCATTATGGTCTCCCATAATTTTGTCATTCATAATGTCCCCTATCTCTCAACTTTTGCTTTCAATATTCTCTCTGTCTCTAAACTCACTTCTTCTCTCAATTGTTATCTAACATTTTCCTCTCATGCTTGTCAAATTCACTTACTCAATCCTTCAGTGATGATTGGTACAACTAAGGTCTTCGAAGGGCTATACATTCTTGATGTAGGTATGACAACTCCAATCAATCCTTCTCAACTATATGCTGCTTCTCGATCTGAATCAACATTTCCTCTCTAGAATCTTCATTTAGGACATGCTTCTTATTCTGTATTTTCTATTTTAAATAAGACATTACCCGATATTACATGTAAATCTCAAAATCATACTTGTGATACTTGTCATTTTGCAAAGCAAAAGCGTCTCTACTTTCTTATAAGCATAAGCTCTTCTAATAAAATTTTTGATTTGCTGCACATTGACATTTGGGGACCTTTTTCCATTCCTTCCATACAAGGTCATTGCTATTTTTAACTATAGTCGATGATTTTTCTTTTCATACATGGTTGATTTTAATGCATACAAAATCTTACACCAGAACATAGCTTCAAAACTTTATCATTCTTGTTGAAAATCAATTCTCTATTTCTGTCAAATCTTTACAAAAAACAATGGTCCAGAATTTTATATGCCTCACTTTTATTCATCTAACAGAATTTTTCAACAAAAATCATGTGTTGAGACCCCTCAACAAAATGGTTTGGTGGAACGCAAACACCAACATATCTTAAATGTCTCTAGAACTCTTTCCTTTCAATCATATGTTCTACTCATTTATTGGTCCTTCATTGTTTCTCATGCTACAAATATTATCAACCATTTACCCTCTCCAATTATCAATAATCTTACTCCATTTGAAAAATTATTTCAACATTCTCCATCTTATGAAAAATTAAAAGTCTTTGGATCATTGTGTTTTGCTTCAACTCTGGTTGCTCATCGTTCCAAATTTGACTCATATGCACGCAAATGTGTTTTTCTTAGCATTCCAGTGCTTCTAAAGCCTTTACACTGCTAGATTTACATACCAATAAGATTTTGCTTTTTGGAGACATTATCGTTTATGAGCTTGTGTTTCCTTTCAAAATTGACAATATCACTCCTTCCATACTTAAACCTTCCATTCAATCCTTACCTCAAAATCTTGATGATATTTTCCTTTTGCCATCTTTATATTCTTCTCCCACTCAACCCTTACCTCAAAGTCCTATTTCTCCACTAATTCGTCATTCTACACTCCCTCATAAGCCTCTTTCATACATGTGAGACTATCATATGAAGGTTTATCTAGGTACCCTCTTTCATCTACTTTGCCTTACTCTTCTTTAACCCCTGCTTATCATCATTTTGCTCTTGTTATGTCTTCTTCTCTCGATCCCAAAACTTATCATCAAGTTGTTAAAACTTCTGTTTAGAGAGATGTCATGGTTGGAGAAATCACATCTCTTAAGCAAAATTAGACTTGGACCTTAACCGAGTTACCTTTTGGAAAGCACACCATTGGTTGTAAGTGGGTTTTTCGAACCAAGTTTAAAGTAAATAGTAACATTGAAAGGCACTAAGCACGTCTTGTAGCCAAGGGTTTCCCCCAAATGAGAGAGTTTACTATTTTGACACGTTTTTCTCTCGTAGTAAGGATGACAACTCTTTGTTTGCTTTTTTCTATAGTTGCTACCAAAAATTGGTTTATCCATCAATTAGATGTGAATAATGCATTTCTTCATGGTGATTTACATGAAGAAGTTTACATGGATCTGCCTTAAGGATTTGTTTCTTTAAGGCCTCACATAGTTTGCAAGCTTCAAAAGTCTCTATATAGGCTAAAGCAAGCTAGTTGTCAATGGTATTTTAAACTGTCTTAAGCTCTTGCTTCTTATAGCTATTAGATTTCTAAGTCAGATCATTTTTAATTCTATAAGACCATTGACTCCTCTTTCACTGTGATTCTCATATATGTTGATGATGTGGTATTAGCTGGAAATGATAAATCTAAGATTAATCTTGTTAAACAGCAATTACATGCAGCTTTCACCATTAAAGACCTTAGTAATCTTTGCTATTTACTTGGTTTAGAATTGGCTCGTTCCAAGGATGACATTTTTTATTTCAATGCCAATTTGCTCTTGAATTACTTGAGGATGCTAGTTTTCTGGCTTTTAAACTTGCTTAATCTCAAATGGATTCTTATCTCAAACTCTCTTTGGATAAGGGTAAGCCTTTATTAGATCCTACATAGTACATAATCCTCATTAGTTGGCTTTAACACTTAATTACTACTCAATTAGACCTTAGCTATTGCCACTCATCAACTTAGCCAATTTATTTTGGCTCCTACTGATCTATGTTTAGAGGTAGCAAACTGTGTTCTCAGGTATATGAAATCTTCGCCTGGTGCTAGAATTTATTGTCATTTGCTTCAAATTTAAAGCTTCAATACTTCAGCGATTTGGATTGGGCCACTTGTCCTGATACATACCGTTCAGTCATTGGTTTTGCCATATTTTTAGGATCTTCTCTCATTTCTTAGAAAGCCAAGAAATAAGCTACTGTATCCAAATCATCCTTTAAAGCTAAGTATCGTGTTCTTGCTTCCACTACTTGCGAAGTATAATGGCTTGTTTATCTCTTGAATGATTTTAATATATCCTATCTTGATCTAGCATTGCTTTACTATGACAGTCAATCCTCCATCCGCACTGCTTCAAATCCAACCTTTCATGAACATACAAAGCATATTGATCTTGATTGTCATAAAATAAGGGAGAAGGTTCAATCCAAACTCATTCATCTCATGCCAATCCCACAACAAATAGACTTACAGATGTTTTCACAAAGCTACTACATCTTGCTTGTTTTCATGAACTGATTTCCAAGCTAGGCATGGAAAATATACATGTCCAGCTTAAAGAGGGGGTATCAAGTAAAATGTAACTAATTTTGTTAATTAAGTTAACTTGTTGTTGTATGTTGTTAACTAGCGTTAGTTCTAAGATTAGTTGGTGGTTTTATCCATTGATTGTATATAAATTAGGCCTTGTTTGGTTGGACCTTTTTTAAGGTGAGGTTAGGTGAGGTGAGGGTTTAATGCTGAAAAGCTCTGTCTGGTTGGAAGGAGGGGAGGTGAAGGGTAGTGGAAAATTTTGTCTGTTAGTGGCCCCCACCCCTGTAACATCCTGATATTTTTGAACTCCTTACATGAGGGATTCAGGATGAACGGAGGGCCTAATCTATAGAGAACTGAGAGATCTCACAACAATTAAAGTGAAATCTGGGGAATGACCTATAAACAAAGAGGAAAAATTCCACAAAGTTTCATATCAAAATGCGATCAGATCTGAAAGCTTCAAAAATTCCCATAAAATCCCAAAAAATAGTACAAGGTGTCCAGAATAATATGGTGTGATCATAATGATGTTTTGAGGTCTAAGGAATTTTTATGAATTTTTTGCTGGACCGAGTTTTTGGCCAAAACTGATATTATCAGATATATAAGGACATCATTTTTCTGGACTAGGATTTGAAAAAATTAGTACATTATTTTAAAGAATTTGTGAAGTGGTTGAAATCCAAAAATAAAATCGGTTATGTGAGTAAAAACCCTTGAAATCAGTAAAATGCCGGTAAATGTGTTTTTAAATAAAAATTATTTCTGGAAGTTCTAAATGTCCAAAAAGTATGAAATTTTTATGGTAGCCTCCTAACATTTTTAGAGAATTTTGGGCAATTTTTGATAAACACAAAATTTTCTAGAATTGTTCGGTTTTCAAGTCGATTTGGAGAAAATTGTTGAATGAAATTGGGTCAGGGGAGTCCCCTGAGCCCACATGAACGTGGCTCATCCTTTGCTTAAGGGGGAAGGCAGTTTTTGCACATGGAAAATATGATGAAGAGTATGGAAGTCAACTTTAGAAACCCTTGTGTTCTTGAAGAAAGCCCTCTCTGATCCTCTCGCTCTTTTGAGCTGGCCTAGATAGTGAACCTAAAGGAAGGCTCTGTCCAACTATCCTGGCTCAAACAAGCCTTCCTAAGGGGAAATGCTGCCTAATTTTTCAGGACTAAGATAGTATTTCCTAGGAGAAGGCTTTGTTCGACTGTCTCGGACTAAGATAGCATTTCCTGAGGGGAGGTGTTGTCCGGCTGTCTTGGACTAAAGCATGATTTCTAAGGGGGAGATGCTGCCCAATTGCCCTGGCTTAGGAAATGGGACGGGCCAACAACAAGGACCTGTGCTTGATAGGCTGTACAGGGTGGACTACAGGTAAGGGAAGGATACGGTCTAGATAGTAGGAAACCAGGACCCTAAAGGGTATAGGAAGGGAAGGGCTATAGTATACCGATAGAAGTATACAGTAATGCCTTTCACTATGGTCTATGTAGCATTATAGAGCAACGAACTAGCAATGCCAAAGACAGTTAACCAAAGCCACAAACCGCATGAGAGTATACAGTAGCTAGAATCTCTACCCTCAACTTGTATTGCTCTGTTTGTCTGCTATTTGTTTATTGCTTGTATATTGTGTTCTAGTTAAGTTAGCATATATGTATGAGATGTATGACTCTGTTATATGCCTTGGCTATTGAGTAGAGTAGAGTCAGGTGCATACTCCCAGTACATGGTAGGTGCTAAGAGAAAGGGCACTAGAAAGGAGATACGGGTATTGCATATAGCATGACATGCATTGCATTACACTGTTATCAGTTTTCATTCTACTACTGAAGTTTCTTCAGAAACATTACCCTCTCCACAATGCAGCTGATGACTCTACAGGAGAATAGGGAAAAGAAAGAGTTTAGTTATAAGTGTTTATGCTTCCTGTTTTTCTGGCATGTTCATATGAATGATAATAGTATTGTATCTTCTGGACTCTGCATGTCTCTGTGTAATAACAGAAAGTAGTTATTTTGTTTGAAATGATCCAAAATTTTATTTTCTCTGTTCCAACGTACGAACATGGCAGTGGTTATAAGGGTCACCTTAAGGGAAGGTAAGGGTTTAAAAAGTAGGGGTGTGACAACCCCCCTCCCAACCTTCTAAATTTGGGGGTTTTGTAAGGGAAGAGAAAATTTGTGCTTCATCCAGATTAAATTGCCCATGGCAATTTTTATTTATTCCATAGGCACCCTCTAGCCAAAACCCTTCTCTCTCTCCCTTGATTCTTCATTGTATCGATAATTTTTCACTTCGCTCTTTTCCTTTGGTCGACCAACCAATGTTGCGGTTTCCTCCTCCACTGACACTGCCGCCTGCTCTTCCCTTTCTTTTGACGCAATTTGAATGGACTCTAGCTCTTCCGGCATTTGGAGGTCTCACAGAAGTGGCTAAAGGCAAGAGCTTGCTGAAGCCACTGCACAAACATCTTGTTGAATTAAGAGATGGGTTTCTGAGATTAAAGCATACAGCCATACAGGGATGATGATGATGATAAGCTTGCAATTTTAATGAATGTTGCTGAAAGCTGACAAGAATATTCAACCATTCTTGCATGAAAATACACTTTCAGAATACCAAATTTAATAGCATAAGATGGCTTGGTGGCGACTACTTTTGGTCCTTTTGTAAATTGCTTGCTAACAAAAATTTCTCACTTGCCTTCTGACTTAGATTATAGGCATTCATTTTATATCTTACTCATCTTTCTGTTTCCTAAAGTAGCTGTTCAAGACATTTATAGTAGTTATAAAAATTGTACTATATAGATAAAAATAGGGAAAATTATTGTATATAAGGCTGCCTATGATATAAAATTTATAAATGAATACGGAAAATATATAGATAAAAAGAAAAAGAAAAAGATGTATTTGTCCATGTATAATTAACTCCCCTCACTAACCTTCCTAAACTAAACAAAAAATCACACATAACCTACCATCTCTTTGAACCAAATAAATTTATAACGTTTACTAATCTAACTTTAATAAATCTCACCTAACTTTACCTCTAATGAACCATACACACCCTAAATATACACCTATTCATTAGTGAAAGTCATAATTTTCTCCCAATTATTCTAGTCACATAATTCAATGAAGACGCTATACATATTCCTTTGTATTAACCCTTCACTTCATTATTTTAATGTTTTTTTTTAGTTGTATCATTCAGTTAAAAAGCCTCTGGACATGTTACTCAGAATCATTGTTGACCTAGCTTGATCACCCAAGCAAAGGCGACAGAGCATAAATGGCAATTGGTTCCGTCTACCCTGATAACCAACATAAAATCAACTTAATACAATGATTAAACCCACCACCAGCCCGTTAACAAACAGAGTAAAATATGCAGGACATCGAATATCATAAGAACATCCCCCCCCCCCCCCAAAAAAAAAAAGGGAAAAAGAAAAAATTCTTATCTCATAAAGAATCTGGAAGGAAAGTTTTCAATTTTATGGCTCTATCATATATATGCACGCCGTATAATGCCATTGATAGATTAATCATGTTTCCCTTGCAAGCATATTGTAAGAATCACATGATTTTAATAGATCAAGAAGCTTGCTAGAGTTAAGACGTACGAACCGGAATCTGAGGTCCATAGGTTGCCATAAGACCATGAAATCGATCCATAACACGATATTTTGAACAGATCTACAAAAACAGCCACAAGGTAAGCCTAAAGATAGAATAATGAAGCGTCAAAGGATTTATTTTCTGGGAATTCTTACCATAGGCTGACTTTTTATCTCAAGATGACCTCGAGGTTCAGGAGAGGAAGAATGAAGTGACATGACTGCCTGATACTTCTGTGTATCATCTGACATCTCGCAATCTTCTGAAGAAAAAATGTAACATATTAAGTTGCCAATGCATTAAACGGGCTTTTAAAAGCGAATTTCAAGGATCTTAAGGTGAACCATTAAATGGATAAGCTCATTTTATCTGCGAGATAAGCTACTGGTTATAACATTTGATTAGCGACACCTTGTAAGAGGAACTCGTCTTCATAAGAACTTTGGAAGTGAAAAAGAAAAGAAAGAGCCCCCACCCATGGGGAAGGAGGGAGGAGAGAGGAACATTCTTCATATGCTAGCCAGTCCTTATTGGTGTTTCTTATTGATGTAGTCTCCTTCCTGAAGACCGTCATCATTAAAATATTGACCTCCGTATGGGGTAGTACTTAGTAGGATAATTATTATTCTTTCACCACATTTGTATGCTCATCAATCAGCATCAAAGCCAATTTAAGTATCACCGAAAAGGGGTACTTGCAAATTGTTTTAACCAGCAACAGAACTAAGTGAAGTGCTGAAAAATCTGGCAGCCGAAATATCAACTCCCCAAGGATGGTCAATTGACGGAGATCGAGGTATAGTAAAGGATACATAATCTCATATACTCTCATTTTCTTAATTATAAGACTTTATTAAATTTTTTAGTGGGATTAAAGATATTAATTAATTGTTATAATATGACTTAAATTCTAAAATTATTCTCCAATCTTAATAACTACAAATAGATAAAAGGGTATTGACATGTGTAATTTAAAAAAATTAATTAAATATGGAAGATAATGTGAATATGAATCTTATATTTCGGATTAAAACAAAATTTCTAACTAAATTTTATAATTATGACCTACAGGAGTAATATAGATTGTTCTATGCAACACATAAATTGGGTGATTCTCCCCTTTTAACATACAGCCAGTTATTTATGGAGAATTCTCCACCCAACTTATTAGAAGGTTGAAATAACAAGAGTTACACTAAAAGGAAATACTTGAAATGAACTACAATTGTGAGGGTAAGGACATAAACTTCATCTTTGGGCAACCTACATCTGACAAATGGAAGTAGGTATGTTTGGCTGCAAAAGTTGGTATATATAGATGAAAAGGCCAGAGAATTACATCCCGTGAGCAAAGCAAAATGAAAGAGACACTAAACAAGACTCGTGTCCTTTTTAAGTAATTTTCAAGAATCTTTTCTCACACAACGCTGGGAACAGTGCCATTGCTGGGGATACCACTCACTTTCTGCCGCAATTAGAATCATCTTCTCCTCCCATTTCTTATCCTCCAACAACCCCACCTACGGTTTGGTATTAAGGAAACATCTTCAGTTTTTTCTTTTTTTTTTGCGTGGCTCTCATCTCTGCAGCACAATCTTGGTCGAATCTCAAAATGGCGACTTAATGATTCATCTGATGGATTATTACCCTATATTAGGTCAAAGCAGCGAGGAAATTCTGTTCCATTACATACAAAGGCTAACTTAGTCAATGTTTACCAGGAGGCCATTGGACATTCTATCCTGTTTACATATTTCCCTTTCTTGGAATAGACCATACTAGTATCTGAATTGCTATGCTTTCAAGCGTTAACACATTGGAATAAGATGCGTCTAAGGGCACACTAGATTCAGAGAAGAAAATTACCTGGGAAGATAGTGAACTGTGTTGTGTGTCCTTTATCCAGAACCTGATGAGCTGCTCTTGCTGTCTGCTTGGGGCCAGTAAAATGGTCGACATAGCTGGGAAAGTCCAGTGACAAGGGTTTCCTTTGGCCCAAAGACTCCTGTTGAACTGTTTGAGATCCAAGGGCAGGCAACCAGGGGGCTGAGGCTACAGGTGACAATTGCCCAATGGAGTTGTGGGCAATTTCTTCATGTTCTTTGAAATAAACAGTTTGCATGGCCATATGAACCCTCTAAAATGATTATTTGTAAGTTTATCCTGTCTGTAAAACAGGTACAGTAAAGAGGTACTTATGAGTACATGTACTCATCTTAGTGCGCGAGTGATAATAAGAAGAATCAGAAGACTAAAAAAGATGGAAGACTGGACTTTGAGTGAGTCAAAGCTCGATGCTACTACTTAATATAGTTACCCAGTCTTCCGTAAAGCTTCAGTCAAGAGAACTTTTTTTAAACATGCATCACAACAAGAAACTCTGTTTCGGTGGTTTTTCTATCTACAAAAGACGATAATAATTGCTGTAGAAAGCTGAAACTTCAGAGTCAAGTGTTCATAAACCATAAAACAGAATGAAGTGTGAAAAAGTAGGAGACAGTTGTATGAAGAATATGAAGAAGAAATTATTTGAGGAAAAAAAGAAGGACACTATCCAACAATTCCAACCAACAAAATGCAAATAGCTAGCGCTGCAGAAATGAGCGTGGAATACAAAAGTCAGACGCATGAACCAATTGTATATTATAAGCAGTGACCAGAAATTTAAGCTGCAGAGAAATGAAGAAGCTCGAGAAACTGAAGAAAAAGAAGAGGAGAGAACTCACATAAGGGAGTGAAAGAAGCAAATGAAATTTTCAGGGAGTTGGAAGCATGTCGGTACAATTAGAAGCAAAGCAGAGACACTGCTGAAAGTGGAGGGAGAGAGGTAGGGAGTAGCAGCAGTAGGAATAGTGTAAAGGGTAAATCAAATCACCGATGAGTAAATGATTTCATGACAATAAATTACAGAGAGAGTTATATGTAAGGTCCAAATAAATAAAATAATATTAAAAATGTTTCTGTTGCAAGCAAAGAGATACAAGTAATAGGTTAGACAGCTATTATGAAACTTATCCGTAAATATTTTTCTTCCTTGAATTTAAATGTAATTTTTTTAAAATTATACTCTCTCTAATTTTTTTTAAAAAAATTAATTATATTATTTTAAAACATTAAAATTTAATATTTTTTTAAAATTATGTTATTTAATTTATAAACTAATATATAATATAATAAAATATAATATATAATATGATTAAATAATATAACTACTTTTTTAAAATTCATCAACCGCGTTTGACTGTTACTAAAAAAATAAAATTATATATAAACACGCAACCCTGAAACCCCTCACACCCCCGCTCACACTCACCTTTCTCAAATAGGTTCCCTCTTGCACTTTCTTCTTCATATAACTTCACTTCATACGTGTGCAATGACGTGCTGCAATTCCAGGGCTTTTTTTACTCCTACACCACAGAGTGAAAAAAATTACAGAAATTCTAAAAAGTGAAAAATGTTTCCCAACATACTACACCATTATATTATATGATGTGGTTTTTTTTAATTAAAAAGCAAACTCGTACTTGCGATAAATGAGTTTACTTTTGTTGCTGATGATGTGATAGAAGAGAGAAGGTGTGAGGCATAGGGGAGCCCGGCCTCTCTCCCATGCAGCTCCCAACCTTGACCTCTACCTGAACAGTAAAATGACACCGTTTTGATGTCATTTGGAGGAGTTCTCCTCTTTTCTTTTCTTTTAAATATTTAAGTTCAATTGTTGTTTAAGTATCATTTAATATTTTAAAATGATTTTTTTTCACCATGTAATATAAAATATCTTTTAGCATCAGTATCTGATAGAATATTTTTTAGTAATATTTTATATCTTAAAATAATTTTTTTATGTACAATGTACCATAAAATAATTTTTAAAAGTATCCAGTATCTGATAAAAAATATCCTAAAATCTTTTTTTTTGTTCACCATGTACCAAAAAATATCTTTTAACAGCATCACGTATTTGACTGCATCTGAAAATTTTTTTTAATAACATTTCATATCCTAAATAAATTTTAATAGCACACAATATCTAATAGGCAATATCCTAAAATCATTTTTTGTTCATCATGTACCATAAAATATATTTTAGCAGCATCTAGTATCTAACAGGTTGCACCTAAAATATTTTTCTAGTAACATTTCATATCTTAAACTAAATTATTTTCTAGTTGTAACAAGAAGCCTCTAAAATTTAGTTTAAGATATGAAGCATTATTGAAAAAATATTTCAAGTGCAATCTGTCAGATACTAAGTGCTGTTAAAAATTATTTTATTGTATATGGTGCACAAGGAAATTATTTTAGTATATGAAATATTACTAGAAAAATGTTTCAAATGCAGCCTATCAAATACTGGATGCTGCTAAAAGATATTTCATGTACATGGTGAACAAAAAAATTGATTTTGGGATGTTGCCTATCAAATATTGGGTACTATTAAAAATTATTTTATGGTACATAGTGCACAAAGAAATTATTTTAGAATATGAATGTTACTGAGAAAATATTTCAGATGCAGCCCATCAGATACTGGATGTTGCTAAAAGATATTTTATGGTACATGGTGAACAAAAAAATTATTTTAAGATATTAGATGCTACTTAAAAAAATACTTAGGCTTCAATGTTTTTAGCAAAAAAGGGGAAGAACCCCTCCCAAATGACACAAAAACGGTGTCATTTACCTACTATGGAGAGGCCAAGGAAGGAAGCTGTCAGGGAGAGAAGTCAACCTAAGTAAAGGGAGGGGTCTACATCCAATGCTTATTATTGTGATTAACAACTAATTTCTTATCAATATGGTAAGATCTCAACCGTTCATATTTTAATATGAACAGTTTAGATTTAAAATTTTTAATTTTTTAATTGATAAATTTATTATTATAAAAAGTTATAGTTATAAGATTATCTTTATTTTTAATTATACATCTAATAAAATAAAAGTTTATTTTAAATAACATAAAAATTAAATTAAATTAAGGTTGTCTATAAATTCAATCAATAGTGAAAATGAGTGATAGAACACAATTTTGCCCATCAGAGTAAAAAATATTTGAAAAAATTGTGATTTGGTTTGTCCAACATAATATACGATCAAACGGTTCTATAAAATCGCGTAATTGCAATTAATTTAACATGAGAAATGTCTCTTCTACCCTTAATGAAATGAAAGTTGCTTGATTAGGCACTTGTAATATCATCTGACTCTCTCACACCATTTCATCAACCTTACCCCCTCTCTCTCGCCTTGCAAGAAAACCAGAAACCCATCTGCCTTGCTTTATGTCTCAGCTCCTTGTTGATGACTTAAAAGACCAAAGGGGTGTAAAAATAAGGATAGATTTGGCGCGCTAAAGTTGATAACTGGAGAAACTTTACTCTAGCACCTAAGGCACTATTCAGAATGCTCTAGTCTTCCTTATTCCATATGGTTGCTGTTTTCTCTTGATTATATCACCATTTTAAGAGTGTTCAGCAACCAATATGTTATTTCCCTAAAAAAGCTATCTCCTTTTTAGTTGAATGTTGATTGGGGGTGGGTTTATGGGTATGAAAATGATAACATTTATTTGGGAACATTTAGTAAGGCTTTACGTGTTGGAGAAAGGGCATGCTCTGTTTTGGGGTCCATGTTGCTCTGTTTCTGCAATTGAAGGGCAGAGAAATGAAGCAGATGTAAAAAGATGTGCCTTTGAGACATGGTGCGCAAAAGAGAAAAGAAGTCGTTAATGGGTTCACCGATTGTTGTTAATGCGCAAAAGAGAAAAGAAGTCGTTAATGGGTTCACCGATTGTTGTCAATGTCTTTGATAAAGTTGTTAATGATAAGTGTGTGTGATAGTTAAATGATATAGTTGTATAATTAGAACATCTGATATACTGAGTTTGAAACAGTTGTCAATAAGGGTAGATATAGTTGTCACCACGGGCATCGATGGTTGTTAATGACAACTGTATGTGATGGTTAAATGTTATAGTTGTGGTTTATTGCTATTTAGGAATAGTTTGCAAATTTTTTATAAGTTTTTTTTTTACTAATTTATGGTCCTTTTTTGCATCAGTGATGGGAATTAATCATCATTAGATGAACGTCGTGTTTTTAGAATATCTTATATATTGAGTTAGAAAAAGTTGTCAATAGGTGTAAAGGTAGTTTATCACTTGTTTGAGTATTAGAGTTGACCTTGAACATATTATTTGCTATGAATTAGTCTTTCAATTAGTATACATTGTTTTTCGCTGTGGTATGTTTGTCTTTTTATTCCAGCTTGCATATTATTCTAACTTCTATAATATCTTTTTCCAAATCCTCTAGGGTTCTTTACAAATTCTCTACCCATAAAGCATGTTTTAAGGGAGAGCATTGTGAATTTTCTCATGACCGGAAAGATCCTCCAAATAATGTATCTGATACAAGTTCTTTGCTTTATTGCTTATTCATAAATATTTTGTTATATACGTTGCTCTTATTTGCTACTTGTACCTTGCCTTGTTTTGACAAAGAAAATTACAAAAAGAAAGAGGAGGAGGAGATAGAGAAGGAGAATGAGAATGGGATGGGGAAGGGATAAAGTGCTAGCTTTGTTAGAAGAGAGAATGTGAGGAGGAGATTCAGATAGGATTTGAATGCTAAATATAGTTGTTTTATAACTTCTTGAATCCTAAACATTTAAATTTAAGTCAAATGTAAATATCGGTGAACAAAGATTATACCAACTTTTGTATTTAATTAGTTGTCATTAATAGCAATCTATATTCTTATCTTCAATTTATACCAATTTGTACATAGAACAAATGAGTACAGTGCTTCTACTAATAACTCTATGGGCACCTATTAACAACTCAATATACTTCTATTGACAGCTCAAAATATGATACCACTAATAACTCAATATTCTGCCATTGACATCAAGTATTAGCTTACAATGGCATGTCAATGTGCAATTGTGTATAATGTTTTCTTAATTGATATTAAGTACATGTGCTTCCACTGACAACTCCACGGGTGGCACATCCCGAAAATTTTTAAGTCTAGATAAGGTAGTTAGGGTAGATCGAGTATTATACCCTGATATTTTTTAGGCCTAGATGGGGTATTTGGGATGAACTGAGTAGGGGTGAGCATTCGGTTTTTCGGTTCGGTTTTCGGTGAAAACTGAAATAATCGAAAAACCGAATAGAAACATTTTGACAAACCGAACCGAAACCGAATAACCGAAAATAGTTAACATTGAAAAAACCGAAATGTTTCGGTTCGGTT
>JBAGKO010000015.1:17904015-17914778 GCA_037177275.1 Acacia concinna | reverse complement strand
TCCCAATAAGCCCAGACACATCAGAAAGATTAAGCATGAAGGAAAATGGTGATGATGAAGGGAAAACATGATGAACACTTTGCGGCATAGCCACAATCTCTCTCCCCCTGAGTTAACAAGATTTACAAAAGGCATTCCATAATCCAACAGCTGGATAGATGGCTCAACATCCAATCCCACACGGAGGCAAATGAATACATTTAGCAAGCCATATGAAAGGCAATGTACATAAATGAACATAAGCTGTGGGAGGGAAATTAATACATTTAGCAAGCCGTATGAAATGTAATGTACATACATGAACATAGGCTCATTTGAATTGGCTAATCAATCAGCAACATTAACTTATTGCATTGCAAATGTCATCTAATGCACTTTATAAATCGTTTGTTCTCTTTATTAACTTGTATATATTGTCTACCTATCAGGTGCAGATGTACGGTTGTGAGAAAAAATTTCCCTAGAAACTAAAAAAGGCAGCACAGAAAATCTAGTCCTAAATGTCCTTGTGCTGTTAACCAGAAAACTATAATTCCAGAATGTTACTCAGTAGAGTATTTTTCCCAATATTTTCCATGCAGACAATCATATAAAATGCCAAACCAATTCTTAGTCAGCATTGTACAAGAGAACCTCCCTAAAATACCAAGAATCCAAGTCAAACGCAAAACAAACAAAAAAAAAACTAGAAGCTGTTCACCAAAAAAATAAATAAATAAATAAATAACTACCCAGCTCCCAATTCCTTTCTTTTCTTAAAACAACACATTGGATTCTTACCTTCACACGCTTAAAATGTTCCTCTTGTTGTTGTACTCGTTTCAGTTCATCCTCTTGCTTTCTCCTTTCCAACTGTTTCCAAACAAAATTTGGCAAAAGTCACTTAGAAAGAGAACATTTAAATATCAGTCAGTTAGTATGCAGCGGGTACTAAGCAATTATGAAAAGAAAACCTGATATTTCCTTTGTTCTTCGGCCTTTCGCCTGGCTTCTTCAGCCAAAGCAACCTGACGAGCAAGTTCTTGTCTTTGTCGCATCTGCTGCTCCTCACGCTCAGCTGCTTCAAGGTGAACTTTTGCAGCTGAAAGTAAGTGGTTGCAGTAACCAACATGAGTTTCAATTTTCTTCTCATCAAACCCATGAATGTGCAGGTTGGAAGCAGCAGACAACTGACTAAATATACGAACAGCATTTTGCAGCTCTGCAACAGTTGCACGCACCTAACAGTAAGAAACAAATGTCAGATAGAAAGCAGATCATCAAGGGACCAAAGTAGATACTACTCAGTGTGATCTACAAACAAAAATACAAGGTACTTAGAGGAATAAATCAAATTAACAACCCATGAAGCCTGCACTAAGAAATAAGCTGGAACCACATCAAAATAATGCAACGGATTGAGATGCTAATTAATCAAACAGAAAATTTTTCTTAAATACTTGGCAACAATGCCACCTCAAAACCCTCACTACCAGACCATAGATAACGTCTTAAATGCAAATAATAACTGACCCGGTGCAGTAAGAAAAAGTTTTCCCTAACCAATTAAGCTGATACTTGTGACATAACTCGCCCCATGATTTTTCTCTTCAAGAAAACTGCTACAAGGTTGGAAAACAGAATGCTACACGATCGATCAGCTCACATCAAAAGATTCAAGGGATCTAAGAAAAAACCTCATCTGCAGTCCTCTTAGCCTTTTGTAGTGTTGATGCTGAAAACTTTTGCATTGTGACACCGGCATCAAATCTTAGTGTATAATTTGAGGGTGCCAAATGGATAGCTCTCAATAGAGTTTTTATACAGTCTTGCCACTGTTCAGCTTCATAATGGGTACGAGCTAGATATAGAAGTATTTGTGAATCTGTGTTATGATAAAACTTCCGCAAGCAGTTCTGGTACTGCATGAACCAAGGGTAATTAGCATATAATTTACACGGTAAAAACTACAGGAGATACAAAGGATTAGAGTGAGTATCAGTCATGCTGAATTGCTAACCATTTTCACAGCCAAGGCAAAATTTCCCTGAGCAAAGTAAACATGGGCCAAGTTTATCCACACATCAGGCATCTGCACGAAAACACTCCCACTTGCAGCCTCTTGAACCTACAAAAATTTAAGTAATTAGCAATTGAAACTGCAAAATCTATATCCTTCATGGCCCAAAGATCAGTAGCATATCAAAAGGACCTGTGTGAAGATATCCTTTGAAACATCAAAATGACCTTTTTCTGCTAAGACTACCCCAGCACCATTGGCAGCATACAAATTAGCAGAATGCTGTATCAAAACCTACAAATTTTTGAAAATCATGAAAACATAATTAACATGTCAAAAAATATTGTCAGGACAGTGTTAATACACAGTAAAGAAAGTAACATGAATGGGTAAGTTTGACCCCAGAAAAGACACCGTATCTAATTGAGATTCCATACCCTTTTTACATTTTTTCTCTCAAAACAAGTATGTTTTACATACTCTTCCTCATGCTGAAGGGTGACAACAAAATACAAGCAGACGCAACTAGAAAATCCTCTAGTTGAAGGAGAAAAGTACAACACTCACACTTCATATTCTTTTCCCTTGTTTGTTCTCAATTCAACGTACATTATGTAGACCAAATACCAATATCGAAGGAATCAAATATCACTCTAGAGAATAAAAGCTGATAAAGCACAATTTTAGGCATTGTAGATAATAGCTTGTAAAAGAACACTTATAAAGACGAAAAAGTAATACTCTGGTATAAAGTTCCTTGGACTTCTCCAAATGAGTCGCTTCAAGCTTCGGATTTCTCTTCTCATTGCGAACTGCTGCAAAGTAGTTCCAGTTTCCCTATTCACATCAAACAAGTTCATAAAGAGATAACATAGTTAAGAACAAAAATTATTTGATTCTACAGTGGGATGAGCAACATCTAAAGCAGCCACGTGAATAAACATATTGAAGCCCTAGCCCAAGTGTAATTCAATTTCAAACATCAGTAGCATAACAGAATGGTCAAGAAAAATGCTTTACAGGAATTTGGAATAAAGTTATGAAGTAGAATGAACATGGAAGAGTAGATGTACCAGGGAAAGAGCAGCATAGGAGTCTTTTCCATCAGTTGCATCACTAGCTGCCCGAAGAGTTTCTTTTGCCTTCACCCAATCGTCATTTTTCAACTCCAACTCACCAAGCATAGACAAGGCATTTGGACATTTTTCATTGACCTTCAAGGCATCGTTAACCTACAGAAACAAGTGATTGACAATAAAAGCTATGTAACTAAATCAAAAGAAGATTGACAAAGGCATGGGGATAACGGTCACCAATTCAATGCTTAAGAGAATGTTATTCCGAGCTTTTGCAATAGCAGCTAGCCTCAGATAAGCATCAACATAGTCTGGATACTGGGGGAAAAAAGATAAATGAGAAACCAGTAACGAGAAAAATTTATGCAGCATGTAAAAACAGATTGTTTAACTATTAATGGTCTCTATTTTAAAAGGTGGGCACGAGTTGAGATATACTCTGATGCTGACTAGGCAGCTTCAGTCACTGATTGGAGCTCAACTACCGGTTATTGTACCTTTGTTTACGGCAACATGTAGAAGCTGGTATCACATAGTAGTGTAGAAGTAGAATTTCAAGCTCTATGAAAAATGTGAAGGAATATGGCTGAACAGGTTATTGTACCTGCTTTGATGCAAATTTGATGGTAGCATGACTTCAATACTTACTTTGAATATACTGTTGATCCCCTCAACTCATCAAGGGGTTCGCCAATGGCTGGAATAGAGAACTTATCTGGCACTCTAATCTTGTTAAATGCTTGATAATCAACACAAAACTGCCAGCTATCATCTTTCTTCTTAACTAACAAAACAGGGCTTGAATAAGGTCTGTTGTTAAGCTGTATAATTCTGGCCTGAAGCATGTCTCCCACTATCGCTTCAATCTTATCCTTCTATGAACGAGGGTATTTATAAGGCAATATATTCCCTTAGCTTGATTACAATGGCGATGTTGTGGTCTGCTAGTGGTAAGTCTCCCGAGGCTAGGCAATCCATTGAATATTTAAATAACAAGAGCTGAACCTCTGATAGCAGCAGCAAACCTTCATCACTGTCCCTCTCAATCCCTCTATATTTTATCACAAATCCTTAACCATGTTTCTTTACAAACCTCCTCAACCCTTTCAAAGATCCTTGTACGCATGATGATGATGGTTCTCCATGCAAACACACTCGATCACCCTTCTTCCCTTCTTCAATATTATTTTCCCCAATTCACCGTAACCTCATCCAATGATTTCAACTACTACACCATCAATCAATACCATAATTTCTTCCCTTGTTAGTTGGCCTCTCACTTTCATAGTATGGTTGCTCCCAAGCCTAGCCAGAGAACTTCATTCAAAACTCATTGCACGTTCTTCAGCATCAAATACGGCTTCATCTCTGTTAACATCATCCTTGGTCTCCATTTACCACACCATCAGCTACAAATTCTTCTTCTTGCAAGCATGATTGGGGCCATATTTGTCAGCATACTTAAAACAAAGCCCCAACACTCCTCTGCACAATCTCAAAGTCAGAAAGTTTTAGGGAACTTCCTCCTTTTTAAATCGAAGAAGACCAAGTTGATCTGCTAGCCACCTTTGACTCCCCTGCCTTGGTTTTAGTCTTCCTCGTGTTGTCCTCACTCAATAACGAAGCCCAAAATGTGAATACTCTATTGAGGCACATGCATAATGCATGAGAAAAAGGTTAGGCGCAGATGTGAATCCAATGTCTTCATGTTGACCAAATTAAGCTCTACTCAGACCGCCCCTGTCAATCCGTTGATGAAAGGACCCGTTAAGCATTCTTTTAAAGCCTTGTTCAATGGTGCAGAAGTTGCTTGATTTCTTCCACATATTCAAGTATGGTATGTGAAATATCGTGACGCAACTCTCAATATATTTATTGATTAAAGGAGTTGTACATATATAGGAAGGAGAAACCCTAATAGAATACTGGAAATCCTATAACCTAGGTAACAACAATTCAAATTTTGAATTAAATAACTAAATACATAAGTAATAAATATAAAATTATATATTATGCTAGAAACCCAATAACGAAGGCCTTTCCCAACACTCCCCCTCAAGCTGGTGAATAGATATTGATCATTCCCAGATTGCTTCTAAGGCCTTCAAATTTTCCTTGAGTAATTGACTTGGTCAAGATGTCAGCTACTTGTGTTTCTGATGAAATATGTGACAGATTTATCACCTTTGTCTCTAGTTTTTCTCTAATAAAGTGTTAATCTATCTCCACATGTTTCATTCTGTCATGTTGAATAGGATTTCTTGCAATCTTGATGGTTGCCATGTTGTCACACCACACTTTTATAGGTTCATCTGGTGTGGCCTCAATTTCCTTGAATAGACCTTCACATACTCCAAGAGACAATGCTCTATATTCGGATTCAGCAGAGCTTCTTGAAACCACTGGCTGTTTTTTACTTCTCTAGGTTACTAGATTGCCCTAAACATAGGTACAATATCCAATTGTAGAACGTCTGTCAATTTTTTATCCTCCCCAGTCAGCATCTGTGTACAATTCAACACTTTTGGTACTCCCCTTTTCAAAGAATAACCCCAAACCTGGAGTTCTTTTAAGATACCGAAGTATCCTACACACAGCCGTCATATGTTCTTTCTGTGGATTACTCGAAAATTGGCTCACGACACTTATAAGAAAGAATATGTCTGGTCTGGTATGGGATAGATAAATTAGTTTTCCAACTAATTTTTGATACCTCTCCAGATTCATAGCAGTACCATCAAGTCTGATAGTTAATTTTGGGTTTAGTTCCATAAGAGTATAAGCTGGTCTTGCACCTAGCATTCCAGTCTCTTTTAGGAGATCCAGTGTATATTTCCTTTATGACACACTAATTCCTTTATTAGTCCTGGCCACTTCCATACCTAAGAAGTACCTTAGTGGTCCAAGGTCCTTTATATCAAATTATGATGCTAGATGATTCTTTAGCATTTCAATCTCTTCTACATCATCTCCTGTTAATACAATATCATCAACATATACAATAAGAATTGTCTTTTTCCCATCTCGGTTCTTTATAAACAAAGTATCATCAACTTGACATTGTTTATAACCCCAGATTTTAATGGCCCATGTGAATCTTTCAAACCATGCTCTTGGGGATTGTTTTAATCCATATAATGACTTGTAGAGAGCCTACATAACTTGTTGGAATTTTCTGAACTTCTCAAACCTAATGGAACCTCCATGTATACTTCCTCTTCAAGGTCTCCATTCAAGAATGCATTTTTTACATCCATTTAATGGAGAGGCCAATCCAAATTTGTTGCAATGGATAACAATACTCGTATAGTATTAAGTTTTGCCACTGGCGCAAAGGTTTCTTGGTAGTCAATACCATAAGTTTGAGTAAAACCCCGTGCAACAAGCCGAGCTTTATATTTATTTATGCTACCATTAGGATTATATTTTATAGTAAAGACCCACTTACTACTTACAACAAATTTCCCTTTAGGTAGACTTGTAATTTTCCGTGTCCCAATCTTGTGTAAAGCTCTAAGTTCTTCTATAGCCTCTTTCCACTTAGGATCACAAATAGCTTCATCAAAACTTTTAGGTATACTATCCTTCTTGACATTTGCCACAAAAGTTTTCATATGTGGAGCAAGTTCTCAGTAGGAGACATACCTTGCAATAGGATGTTGAGTGGTAAATTTTCTCTTTCCTTTTCTTAGGACAATCGACCAGTACATATCTTCTTTAAGATTTGCTTCAGGCACAGAATCATGAGTTTGCTAAGATGTGGAACTAGAATCTACCATACCATGTTGCTATGTTATAGCTTCATTTGGTTCAATCATCCTAGTCTCACTGGATTCAGACTCAAGGTTTAAAGTAAGTGGCCCAAAGCAGTTGGCTGTTTGGATATCAATACTTGGGGAACTGTTTTGAAGCCTATTTCTCAGAAATCTTGGAGCTTGATTATTAGGTTCAAGGGTATTGCTAATGGGATTAGTATTGGCAGCAGAATCAGAGTGAGAAACAAGATTAGACCCACTAGAAATAGGTGAAGAATCAAGGAGCATAGGTGATGTTTGAGATCCCTGAAGTTGTGGATCAAATTCTAAACCAGCTAATGTAACATCATTGGAAGAGTCATAAACAAGCCATTCACTTTGTCTCTTCCCCTAAATGGGTGGTTTTGAGAAATATGGTTGTTTTTCAAGAATTTGACATCAAAAATGACATAAAATTTGTTTGTCAAGGGACAAAAACACTTGTAACCTTTTTGCGTTGAGGAATACCCCAAGAAAATACATTTAAGAGCTCTTGAGTCGAGTTTACCGCCACCTTCATTATAGACAAAGGCAGTGCAACCAAAGACCTTTTGTGGTATAGAATTTAGAAGATGAGATTTTGGAAAATGTTCTACAAATTTTTGAATCGGAATTTGAAACTTTAGTATTTTGGAGGACATTCAATTAATTAAATAGGCTGAAGTAAGAACAGCATCACTCCAAACACGGCTTGGAATATTACTTTCAAACATGATAGTTCTAGCTACTTCTAAAAGATGGCGATTTTTCCTCTCAGCCACCCCATTTTGTTGGGGAGTATAAACGCAAGAAGTTTGGTGATGAATGCCTTTTTGAGTCAAAAAATGTTTGAAATTCGAGTTCAAATATTCCCAGCCATTGTCACTTCTTACAACTTTGATAGAAGTTTGAAATTGAGTTTGGACAAAGTTAGAAAAAATTTTGAAAATACGAAGGACTTATGATTTGTCTTTCATTAAGGCAACCCAAGTTAACTTTGTATGATCATCAATAAATGTCACAAACCATCTAGCTTTAGAACCTGTTGCAACTTTAGACGGACCCCAAACATCACTGTGAATAAGGGAGAAGGGATAAGAGGATTGATATGAATGAGAATGATATGAATTTTGAACTTGTTTGCCAAATTGACAAGAGTTGCAATGAAAATCTGAAAGAGCTTTATTGGAAATATCGGGAAACAGAATTTGCATAGAATGAAAACTAGGATGGCCTAACCTAGAATGTCATAATTGAATATCTTCATTTGACATAACAGAAGAAACAGCATGAGATTTATTAGGAGGAGATCCACAGAGGTAGTAGAATCCATTCCACAACTTAGCATTCCCAATCATCTTGCCCAAAGTCCTGAAAAAGACAACCATGTTTGTCAAAGGTTACTAGGCAGTGGAGATGATCAATAATTTTGTTAACAGATAATAGACTACACTCAATCTCTGGAACATACAAAACATCCTTTAATGCAATATTGTTAGAAAGTACCACCGTGCCACATCCTAGGACTTTGGAGAATTGTCCATTAGCAACATCTACTAATTTGTGTTTAGAAAATTCAGTAAAGTTAGAGAAAATTTCTCTAAAACTTGTAACATGATTTATTGTACCAAAATCCACAACCCAAAGATCTTTGGAGAGAGATATACTACAGAGGGCACATGTAAGAGCAGTACCTGGTTTTGCCAAGGTAACCGATGGAGTAGTGTCACTATTTTGGGAAGAGGAAGAGCTACTGTGTTTCTCGAGGATCTTGCGTAACACAAGAAGTTCCTCATTGCTCAATCCCGCCCTATTGTCTTCAGGAACTCCAACCGCCAAGCCTTCGCTATCATACTTACCTTTCTGTTTGGATTGTGGAGGCTTACTGTGTAGAACCCAACAAATTGCTTTCTAGTGACCACTCTTTTTGTAGTGATCACACCATTTGGAGGATTTCTTGGTCTTTGCATCATTGTTATTTCAACGGACAGCAAGGGCAGATAACTCTGAAGTAATTGAAGATTGGTCAACAGGATTTTTAGTTAAAACCCTTCGACTTTCTTCCTACTTAATCATATTAAAAGCATCTTCCAGCAGAGGTAGTGGTCTAATGCCCATGATACGGCCTCTAGTATCCTCAAAAGAATCATTTAATCCAAGAAGTCATAGCAACAATCTCTATCAAGAACTCGCTTATGATAATTTACATCAGCATTGCCTGACCATTCAAAAGTCTCATAAAGATCTAATTTTTGCCAAAATTTTCCTAGGGCAGTATAATATTAAGTAACAGACCAATCATCTTGATATAATTCTCAGAGGCTCCATTTGATTTGGAGAATGACAGTAGTGTTCTCTTGAACAGAGAAGATTTTCCTCGTCAAATCCCAAATCTGTTTGGCAGAAGAGGCAAGAAGATAATTCTCTCCGATCTCTACAGTCATGGAATTGATTAATCATGTCATATTGTTTTCTGCCTTCCATGTCTTATATTCAGCAGAAGTAACCAACAGTGGATCATTGATGAGATAGTGTTCCTTATCATTTCCTCGGATGTACATCAAAAAATTACAGGACCATTGAAAATAATTATTTTCACTCAAAAAATGACCATCGATACTTGGGAAAGAGGACTGGTGCCCCAACCGAAGTAGTCGATTGAGGCTGGCAAGAATGGTCCAGACTAGATCTATCGGTGCTGTAGCTAGTTCACTGTGACGAGGGGTTGTCACTGTCAACAGCAAAGGCCCTTGACTGGCCATGGAGAGCTGCCTTATAGGACATAAAGCCTATTAGGGCAGGGCTATGATACCTTGAAATATTGTGATGCAACTCTCAATATATTTATTGATTGAAGGAGTTGTACATATATAGGAGGAAGAAACCCTAACAGAATACTAGAAATCCTATAACCTAGGTAACAACAATTCAAATTTTGAATTAAATAACTGAATACATAAGTAATAAATATTAAAATTATATATTATGTTAGAAAGCTCAATAACGTAAGCCTTTTCCAACACTCCCCCTCAAGCTGGTGAATAGATATTTGATTATTCCCAGATTGCTTCTAAGGCCTTCAAATTTTCCTTGAGTAAATAACTTGGTCATAATGTTAGCTGCTTGTTTTTCTGATGAAATATGTGACAGTTCTATCACCTTTGTCTCCATTTTTTCTCTAACAAAGTGTCAATCTATCTCCACATGTTTCATTATGACACGTTGAATAGGATTTCTTGCAATCTTAATGGTTGACAGGTTGTCACACCGCACTTTTATAGGTTCATCTGGTGTGGCCTCAATTTCTTTGAGTAGACGCATAATCCACATACCTTCACATACTCCAAGAGACAATGCTTTATATTCAGATTCAGCAGAGCTTCTTGAAAACACTGGCTGTCTTTTACTTCTCCAAGTTACTAGATTGCCCCAAACATAGGTACAATATCCAGTTGTAGAATGTCTGTCAATTTTTTATCCTCCCCTAGTCAGCATCTGTGTACAATTCAATACTTTTGGTACTCACTTTTTCAAAGAATAACCCTAAACCTGGAGTTCTTTTAAGATACCGAAATATCCTATACACAACTGTCATATGTTCTTTTTGTGAATTACTCGAAAATTGGCTCATGACACTTATAGGAAAGCATATGTCTAGTATGGGATAGATAAATTAGTTTTCCAACTAATTTTTGATACCCCTCCTGATTCACAGCAGTACCATAAGGTCTGATAGTTAATTTTTGGTTTAGTTCCATAGGAGTATAAGCTAGTCTTGCACCTAGCATTCCAGTCTCTTTAAGGAGATCCAGGGTATATTTCCTTTGTGACACATTGACTCCTTTTTTAGTCCTGGCTACTTCCATACCTAAGAAGTACCTTAGTGGTCCAAGGTCCTTTATATCAAATTCTGAT
>JBAGKO010000015.1:17880140-17894444 GCA_037177275.1 Acacia concinna | reverse complement strand
AACATTTATTCAAACACTCTTATTTTTTCAAAACCAACTTTTTCACAAAAGCCCTTCTCAAAAGGCATTATGAAAAAAGTCCTTTTGCAGTAAAATGACTTTTTAAAAGCTGTATCAAAACAGGCTCTTAAGTTATTTTAGAATCCATTTTCTTTATCAAAATCTCATCTCACCATCATTTTTGAAAAAAAAAAAGTCTAGATTTAATATTTTATAAAACTATTATTTTAAATATAAATATATAAATTTAAAGTATTCAAATTTGATTAGCACCATTTATAATTGCAATGCAAACAAAACTAATAAAAAAATTAATTGATAAAACACTATAATAAAATTTTTATAAAATATTAAATTCGAACACTTTAATTATTTATACAAGTGTAATGATGAGATTTTGAAAAGAAAATAAAGACGATTTTGAGCAAAATATGCTCCTTTAGATGAAATATGAGGAGAAACATTATGATAACAAGTTTTTAAGGCAATTGTACATATATGAAGTCATTGATTAAGGTAAGAGTAAAATACTTTAACCACATTTCTGTTTTATCTTAATTACACATATTTCTCTTTTATTTTAAAAACAAACATTTTACTCCAAACCTTTGACGCTATTAACAAATATTTCTTAGAAATATTTGTTAATTAAAAACTATATTAGATTTTTTTTTCTATTTTACGCATTTTTTAACAAATCCTTAACTTATCTTATAACATTTAAGTGCATTGATATATATTTGATATTCTTACTAAATTTAGAAAAGAAATATTACGTAGTTTCTTATTTGGAAAATATTAACATCTTGATTTTCACATATGTTTAAGCAAAATATATTTAAAAAATTTGTAATTAAAATATATTTATACAAGGATCTCAAAATCATACCGTTTTATTATTTTATAATAAATTGATATATATATATATATATGTTTTAACAAATATATATTTTAAAACGAAAATATATTGCAAAACATTTATACCAACACATATATTTAAAACATTACATGATAATCAAGTTTAAAAAAAAGAGAGATTAAACATATGATTATAAAACTAGTTGCTCCCTTCATTCCTTGATATATGATATATTTAGAGAGTTAATCTTAATCTTAAATATAAAAATATATTTTTCACACTTATCAATCTTTTCCTAACTTATCTTTGTTGACACTTTCTCAACAATATTAAAGAGAAAATGGAAGGATGAGATTAATGAATATGATTAGAGTATTTTAGAAAATACATATCATATTAATTAACTTAACTAATTTTCTCAATCTAATTCAATTAGATACATATCTTTTATATTAATGATGAGGGAGTAACTTTGTAATATAGTAACAGTATGCCAAAAAGCTTATACATATATATATATATATATATTAAAATTAGTTTTAAATCTTGATAAAAGTATGCCATAAAATGTTTATTATGTAATATTGATGTTAAGGATGGACATTTTAGTTAAAATGATGGATCAATACTTCAATTTAACAGTCAAGTAACGGTTAGGTAAATAGAAACTGACGTATGTTTAGATTTTAAGAGAGTTTCATGTAAATTTTTAAAATATAAATGAAAATTTTATAATGTTGAGTAAATAGAATGGAAATTGATGCATTTCACTGCTCATATTACCTTACTAGTCGAGTAATCCGCTCATTGTTGGATGAGTTCAAACTCCTTTTATGTTTGAAAAAAATGTGAAATGTTTTATTTGAAAATATGAAAACAATACAATAAACAAGAACAAGCACAAAAGAAAATGTTTGATAACTTAAGACTTATTATGAACATATTAACATATATGCCGACAACTTCACTAACACAAAACATATATATGCCGACAGATAAAAAAGTTGGAATATAGTATTTAGAAAGAATGGTAATTGATAAAGATATCTCTCCAATCTTCTGTGGCAAGGTTTAAAAGATGTTAATGTGATCAACTTTTTTTTTTTTTAGGAAAAGATTATTTGCTTTAAGAAATAAACAAATAACTATCAGAAGAAGCGTGAATTTTCGGATAAGGACATTGAAATTGAACGTTTCTTTTTCTTGCTTTAGTTGGTGATTGGAGCCCAAAATCTGAAAGTGACATACATAAACTTCTTTAAAAACATGCGTTTTGTAGTTTTGTGATGAGATGATTATTGTACAAGCCTAATACGTATGTACTCAATAACATGATTATAAATTATCATCGTCACATGGATAAATTGTTGGAATATACAGTACCTCCACAATTGTGTGGTAATTTTTTTTCTTTCACAGATACAGCTGCATGGCTTACATGAAACATTCAATAGGATTGCTCTAGGGATTTGGTGGCTTGTATGATTTTCTCTAATGTGCAGACATATTTGGCTCAATCGAGATGTAGGAATTTTTAAAGATAGATATGTTGGACAACAACATTTAATAGCAAAGACAAGAGTTATAGCGGGATGATCAAAGTTATCTAATTTTACACGTTATGATAGATTTGAAGATCAAGTGGTAGCACCCTTACGTTAGTTTCATTAAACTAAACGTTGACAGTGCAAGTTCTAATAAAGGGGAAATTGCGGTGTGTGGTAGTATCGTCAGGGATCATAATGGAAGAACGTTGAGTGGTTTTATGTATTATATTGTTTGGGTAGAGGTAATAGTTTTTATGCTAAAGCTTGGGCGATGTTATGGGATCTAAATAGAGTTTGGGATTGTAATTGGACGAAAGTTGTTATTGAAACATACTACAGAGAATTGATTGATCTTATACGAATTGGTTTTAGGAAGGAGAATCAATATTCAAAGTTGTGTAGCAAGATTTAGAATCGCCTGGATCGTGATTGAGATATTAGAATTAAGTGGTGCTACAGAGATTCAAATGGAGGCTCTGGCTATTTTCAATGGAGTTACATTTTTTGTGACACTTCTATAATAGATTTTACATAGGTTGAAACTAGATATGAGATAGTTCCTAATTTGTTTCTCTATCAGAAAAAAGAAGAAGAAATTATTGCCACATAATTAATCTTAGTAATTCATTTAGCAGAAAAGTAGTTACTAATACTTCGATGTTAGTTCTCAGTAGCATCAATCACTACAATCTTATTTATAGTGTTATCTAACATCTCAACTTTATTTTCCTAAAAAATCCAACAAATATTGATGTTATTTGAGTTAATGGATACATTTGTCTCAAAAGCTTTTATTGAGAAGTGATGTTACCTTAAAAGCTTTTTCAGATTCAATATCTCATCAAAAGTTTCAAAATATAGTAATGTTGCTTTATATTATAAAAAAATTAATGTTGATTATTGACTTTTTTTACGGTACATAACAACATTACTACTATTTGAAACTTCTACAGTAATATTGAACATAATTTTTTTTTCAGCATAACATTACTTTTTAGTGAAAAATTTTGAGACAAATTTGTGCTTTAATCCACATTATTTTGTAGTTACATTCACCACCCCAAGCTTATTTAATAATTTAGGGGGTCTATAAATAAGATTAGTGTACTTGAAAAAGAAGAAAAATAACATTAGGATGTTAGACGAACCATACAAAAATTTACTGTGCATGCAATTAGTAAATAAAAATTTATGAAGAAACCATCGATGCTGAAATGAAAAAAAATAAAATAAAATAAAATTCACATTTGCAAACTGTGATTTCAATATACCTGTTTGTTTTTAATTTTAAAACTTAAGTTTTATAAGTTATGATAAAACTCCTCTCACGTACTTATTTCAAAATCTGTATAAAGTTCTTTTTAAAAATTAATCTAAACAGACACTAAATCTCTAAATAATTAAATATCATCTTGGTTTGAGTAGTCTCGGAATATGGAGTATTTTAATTTCGCTGCCTTGTCCGTAAGCAGTGACATATGTTTAAATAATTAATTAAATCACCACGGCCAAAATATGGGCAAATATGCTTACAGAATATGTCAAATTATTCACAATTATTTGACTGTTGTTTCTCCATTATTTTGGTTACAATATGATGGCATGAGTCAAATTATTAGCAGTTCATGAAATAATGTCCGTAGGTTTGTATTGGCTTGCGTATAACAACTTCTTTCCCCCCCCTGCTTGGGAAGCTTGAATTCATAGTGTCACTCCGTACATATTTATAAATTTAAATTATTTAACTCTCTTATATTAAGGCAGATTAGTTAACTCATTAAATATAAACTAAATTTTTAATTTCCCCCCTCATTTATGAATGAAGTTCTAAGTCTCTGCAAAAATAATTTATTATTACAATTACTATGGATAAAATCATGAAAATCTCATTTATTTTCTCAAAATGGACTAAATTTTTTTGTCAAAATAGATTTATAAGTAGAACTATGGTATTTAAGAACTACCACAGCAGTGAGCAAGAGTGAAAACATAAATTCAATTAATCCAAATTTCCGATCCACGAGATTCAAAGTTTGAAACTTTTGCAGGTGTGGCCATAGATTTTGGACAAATCTGGAATAAAGCCGTCCCTCTAAACTTGAAATTAGATTCGGTATTAGTGGGAAAATCAAAAAGTTGAGTCTAATAAGTTTGATCCGCAAACGACAAAGCCCTAGTTGGACTATCAATCAATTTATTATTGATTTTATTAGCGTAATTTGCCCCATAAATAAATCGCTCCCACAACTCTCCATTGAGGGGGTCATCCAAGGAGTCCGTTTTTGCTTTCCCCTTCTAAACGTGTCACTGACTCACGAAACTAACTATCCATACAAAGAAATCCAGAAATCGCTCAATAATTGTCATGTCCTTGTATTGTTACAGTTCTGGAGCAATAATCCCACGTTCTCTCGTGGGAAAAGGAAGAAGAAATAGCGGCTTCTCTCATGTAGAACCACCAAGCTCATCTTCCTCTTCCTCCTTCTCCCTCCATTATAAATTACCCCATAACTTGTCGAGGCACATTGGGTTTGTACCAAAATTCGATCATACTTCTTGTTCTTGTTTTTCTTCTTCTTCTGTGATGGAGGAGGACCGTAAAAACCTGAGCTTTGTGTCCGAAGCAGAGGACTATTCGAAGGAATTAGATGTTGCTGTGAGAGCGGTTCAGATGGCTTGTTCCCTCTGCCAGAAAGTGCAGGAAAATTTAGTTGTTAAGTCCAAGAGTGGCAGTCAGGTCCATTCCAAGGACGACAATTCTCCAGTCACTGTTGCAGGTAAACGTTTCTGAATTGGAATATCGTGGTTTTGTTTCTGATTCTTGATGGAATAGTACTTTCTTAATTATTTCAAAACGTTCTGTCATGACCTAATGGGTACAATTCAACCCATTGTTGTCGTTTGAGTTGTGCATTCAGTGTAATTTTAGCTTACTAGAATTTTGGGGTGGACGAGGTTTCTGTAGCATGCAAGTCCAGGGACTTCAGTAGTGCGCATACTAAGTTCCAGCTTAACACGTGTTACTTGGTTTTCCAGGAAAGTTCTAGAATTAGTTTATGGATAGAAGGAGGAAGTTCCAAAATTCCGTTCATACTTAGTTTGTTCATGATACTAATATACAATTTGTTTATTTCTGGTCAGAAGTTATAGAGAAAAATGAAAACTTTGTCTGCTACTCGGGGACAAATAATCCAATCAATGAAAGAGTTTTTCTGTCTTCTAGACTGCTTTGAAGTCAAAGTCAAAATTTTTGGGCTGGGAAACTGAATTAGATGCGAAGGTTCCCTGGGTTTTCAAAAGTTGAAGTTTCAATAGAAGGGAAAAAATGATTGATGAGACGAACTGTCTTCAAATTTTTTCCCCTCAGATATCTTTTTTATGTTTTCTGAGATATCTATCAAACGGTTCATGTTACGATAACATGTCACCTATTTTAGAATCTTGTGCGTAGTTGTTTGTCCTTTATGCGTGCAGAAGTCCTAGAAAAAAACTAAGTACCTGCTTAATCTAGATCGTCAAAAAGACAAAGGGGTATAACAAAAAATTTACAGGACAGAACAGGATGCTTAATACAAAATAACTTGCATGTCTGCCAATAATTTTCTCTCTGTTGCATGAAAGCAAGGCAATACACATGTGGCTTGTTTCTATTATCTTGAAGTTTACGCATGATGGGGTGATTGATCAGACTTTTTCCTGTCAGCTTGTTGTATTTATTTTCATTCCTAAGATATTGATTATTTGGGACTCTTTCATCACCCCTGTTAAATCAGATTGGAGTGTCCAAGCAGTTGTCAGCTGGATATTATCTGAGTGCTTAGGGAGTAAAAATATCTCAATTCTTGCTGAAGAAGATATTGAAACTCTCTCCAAGACTAGTTCATCTGGACTGTTGGCAGCTGTGGTTAAGACTGTGAATGAATGTCTAGCTGAGGCTCAAAAATTCGGGGTTGATGCCCCAAAATCAGCTCTTGGTGCTTCTGAGGTTCTTGAAATCATCAGCCGATGCAATTCTATCGGTGGTCCTAGTGGAAGATTTTGGGCACTCGATCCTGTTGATGGGACGCTGGGGTTTGTACGTGGAGATCAATATGCTGTAGCTCTTGCACTCATAGAGGATGGAGAAGTTATGCTTGGAGTTCTTGGGTGTCCTAACTACCCAATGAGAAAGGAATGGTTAACCTATCAACATCGCTATCATAGGATCATATCTAAGCTGACTCCTCCAACATCTGAAACTTGGGACAAAGGTTGTGTGCTATATGCCAGAAAGGGAAGCGGCAGGGCTTGGATGCAACCACTGGTCCAGCTCAACAAGAAGTTTGTGTGGCCAAATTATGCAAGACAAGTTTCAGTTTCTTCCATTGACAACCCGGCTTTGGCAACTTTCTGTGAACCTGTTGAGAAAGCAAATTCAAGCCACTCTTTCACTGAAGGACTAGCCTATAGTGTTGGTCTTAGGTACACTACTTTTCCTCCTTGTTTGCTTGTTTTTAACTCTGAAATTTTCATAGGCTGTATCAAGACATGGCGGAACATGATTTATTTTATATGCTCTTTAGATATCTCAGAAGTTTGGATATTGAGTTAAAATGATGTTCCATGAGAATCTATGTCAAAGCTGTCATTCATCAATCATCGATTCACTTGTATGCAGGAAGCAGCCACTAAGAGTGTACAGCATGGTGAAATATGCAGCAATAGCTCGTGGTGATGCCGAGGTATTCATGAAGTTTCCGAGGTCTGGTTATAAGGAAAAAATATGGGATCATGCTGCCGGTGTTGTCATCATACAAGAGGCGGGTGGTGTGGTTACAGACGCCAGAGGCCGTCCTATAGACTTCTCAAAAGGTGCATACTTAGAAGGTTTGGACCGAGGAATAGTTGCTTGTTCCGGAGCGTCACTGCATGAAAAGATCATAGATGCTGTTGATGCTAGCTGGGGTTCCTCATGCCTTTGAGACTGTTATGATAAACCTACTGTGAATACAGTCATACGGAACGTATTGAGATTATCTTAACCTTTTTTTTCCCTCTTACTTCATAAGCTTCTACAGCATAAGATAAAATCAGCCTTGTTTTTCTTCTGTGTTGCTGCTGGTGTCAGTTTGTGAATTTGCAATTACTGTTGTTTGGCATTATATGAATAATGAAGTCATTGTAAATTTATAGTTCCATCGCATTCTTAGTTTGTTCAGAGTGACATAAACCTGGAACATCAGCAATGGACTTGTATAATGTATACTACTGAAAAAGTGAAGATCTTTCCAATTATCTATATTTGCTTGTAGCAACAAAGACTCTCAAGACAAATAAAAAACCAGCCCTCCATGTCTGACTATCTGATGCTGCAATACGGCACCAAATGAAAGTGAGATGCTTCAAAAGATCAACTGGGAATTTGAAGCAATACCTCATATAGAGAGAAGTCACTAAACATTACAAGAATTTTCATCTAAGGGATAGACCAAACGTAGATGGATAGTTTCACTAATAATTTCAGAGTTCATGTTTCATTAATATAGATGGATAGATCTACTTGGGGAGCCTATTCATTTTGAATACAGATATTTGGTTACAGTAATGTAAGTGTATCAATAGAGGAATTTAATAATGCAAAATAACAGATATATTTCATAAAGAAGCCATAAAAGTAAACTGTGAAGCAACACATTAAAAAATTTGCAATGAATGACCTACATAATTATATTTACAATAACGTTTGCAAAAATAACTTATTTACATTTAAATTTATGTAAAAATAAGATTGGATAATAGTTAAGTTAAGAAAAAGTTTAAAAAACACACACACACACTTTTTCTTTTTTAAGTTTTCAATGGCCAATAAGGCTCAAATTGGTAACACAAACACGCAATTGACCTGCACAATGTATTAGGTAGTATCTGGGAATGGCACATACTGAGTTAAAATGGTCAGATAAATGTTGAGAGGGTTTCTTCCTTCTCCCTGAGGAGAAACAGAGAACAGATAAAGTCAAGAACTTCATTAATTGCCAAGTGACTAAGCTTTGGGATAAAATGGGAAATGTCTTAATCTCTCAGTTGACAGACACGATCATGAAGAAGGCGGGAGGGGTGATGGGTGATTGGGTGGGTGGGTGGGAGAGTGAATCGCTTGTGGATGGTGGTGGGCCCATACTTCAGTGTTGGCCTTTCTTAGTGTTCGACCAATTCAATGCTCTTTCTTCTCAATTATTTACATTTATTATCTTAAATTAAAGTACTTTTTGAATTAGAGGGAGAGACACTGCTTCCTTAAGGTTGGGAGTGAGAATGAACTTATGACCTCCTAATATGAAAATTTTTATCCCACTAAATTATGATAATCTATCATTTTGTGAGTTTAGAGTTCAAATTATGTGAATGTCACTCCCCTTGGAGAGGCATCTTTGTGACTAAGTGAAACGCTTTGTAAATCACCTAAACATAAGGGATGGATCCGTAGGGGGTTAGTTGCCCTAACTTGTAGGTGAGTCTGGCCTCTTGCTTAAAATTTTTTCAAAAGAAAAAAGAAGCTACAAGACATTTAAACGTGCTATAAATTTCTTGAGTGTCATTGTTTGATTTGTAAGATGGACTTTAGTATAAAAAAGTTAAAATTAATATTAATTATACGCATTCAGTTGACAGTACTTGAATCTATCTTGATGATCATATATATATTTACATATATATATATATATATATAAACAAGTTGTGGTGGAAGTGGAAGAGACTAGACTGTTAGTGCAATTACAATATAGGAAATATTTTTTTTTGGACTAAAATATAAAAAAATATTTGAAAGTGGAGAAAAATGTAGATATGTGGATCTCATGGTATGTTCTAATGTCAAAATGCTGAAAAATGGGCATATTGTGTGATGGAAGATTCATCTAGCCTTTTGAAATCTACAACTAGAGTTAATGATCCTGCTTTTTCTTCTCTCTTTTTTAAATAAAGTCTTGTCGGAGCATAGGGAATTTGACAAAGTTTCCAATTCCCTGTAGTATTCTCCGTCCTTAATTTTGCGTAGATATGATATGCAGATGTTCGTTTGTGATTGAGCTATTTTACGTTCTTTTCAAATCTATTCCTATTAAAAAGAAGTATGTTTTCAGAAGATCAATTAAAAGATGGGTGAAATCATTAAATTGATATGTTTTAAGAAAATCTTTTAAAATATAATAGAATGCTAAAATATGCTTCATATAAAAAAATAACATACTAACAAAGTGTTAGTTGGCATGGCATGGTAAACAACTTGACCTCTCATGAGCCTAAAAACACCAATTTGAATTTTGAAGATAGTACTTATTGACAAAAATGAAACCTATTGATATTCTAACCAATGTTTTAAAATTTGAACTGAACTGGCCGTCTAACTTGACTAGAAAACTGTTGAATTGATAGGAAAATGGGTCTAGTCCAGAGTCAGGTTCACAATTTAAAAAGAAAATCAATTTTTTATTTTTTTTAAATATTATATTAACAATCCTGAAATCTTTACTTTCTCATATATTTTGCCTTAATTAACTTCAGTTTGACTCTGATCTGACCTACTAACTTTGATCCAATACCTTGACTGGTTGAGTGGCTGGTCTTAGTTTTAAAACTTTGGTTTTAACTTCTAAGTCTTAAATGAGATTATGCCCTTCATCGAATCAAAAGTAAAAAATTTTAAGTAATATATCTAGGGAGGGAAAGAGTATGCACCAGACCAGCTAAAAACAGTCGAGGACTTAAATTTATTTTACTACTATTATATTATTTGTAAGCCTAATCCTTTTGAAATGGGCTTAAGAGCCCATTGTAAAGTTCATAATTTCTTATCATCATATTATTAAAGGCTAGACTAGAGATCATAGTGTGAAGCAAATGAATTAGTGACCTGGTGGAATCCTTTTATGAAAAAATCATAATAGCAATAAGGTTTAATAGAATTCAGCAGTCTAGTATGTTAGTATTCCATGTGATAGCCTCACGCCTTCAAATCCTGAAAATAAATTTAATAATATTATCATAAAATATTTATTACTACTTTTTTAATATTTCAAATATACACTATTTGATTAAATATATATATATATATATATGCTGGCTTAAGTTTTTAACTGTGGACTATTCAAATATCATCGTTAATAAATGGCCTCAACGGTTAATTAAGTAGGGTTTGGTTGTGCGTTGTTTGATGCAACTGATTTGAAAAACCTGTCCCAAACATTAATTCTTGATGAGTTTAATCTTCTTCTTCTTCTTTTTTTTATTTTTGCCAACAACTGCAATACCTTCAATCAATCGAAATATTTACACACTTCCAGAATATATAGTTACATAGAGACTAAAATAATTACACAATATCTAGCTATCAAAAACTAGCAGCTAGCCATTCAATCTGGCTTATCATCTAAAATAACAAGGTCTTGTGAGAGTAATTTTTGTAGCTGCAACGGGGTCTAGTCATCCAGTCTTTTGGACATGACCCTTATAATGAAGCCTTAACAACCCACTCTGCTCTTAAGCTTGCTTCTCTCAAAACATAACTAAAAGAGTAGTTCCTTCCATATTTTCTTAGTTTAATGATATTTTCCCCAACAATATCACATATCTAGTTAGAAGCAGGATTGCCTTCTTTTAAGCACTTAATGAGAGAATAATTATCATATTCAAACTTTACATCTTCCAGCAGATTTTCAATTGCATACCTCACAGCCTCTTGCATTGCTAAATATTTCCCCATGTCAACTTGGATTTCACAACCATCAATCAGCCACCCATTTAAGGGCTTGTTTTTTATAACTTATTAAGGGAAAATAAGATCTTATACACAAAGTACAAGAAAAACCTTTCTCATATACTTACTTCATACTCAACAAATAAGATTTTATTATTCTAAAATAAATTATTCTAAACGAGCACTAAATCACGAATTTCAAAGGCTCTTGTTTTCCTTCCACTACTTTCAGAGAGAGAATGTACAGTCAGTATTTATCTTCCACTCATTGCTGATAAGTTTAATCACAGTTAAGTAAAGTTACGGTTGATTTTTTCTCCTTTTTTTTTAAAGAAAATATTTTAGAGATACTGTATTATTGTCTTGTTTGTATGTGATGTGACAAGAGTTGGTGTCTACTAAAATTACTCCGAAACTTGTGGAATATTATTTGTTTCATATTTTTATTTTTTTACTATTTTTTCCTTTTATAATTTTTTATATATTTTTAATATATATTTATTAATAAAGATAAACTCATTCTCTTACAAGTTTATAATTATCTAAATTTACATTCTCATTATTAGTTTATGTAAACTCATGAATTTAACGGGTTTTGTTACAACATGTCTTTTTCTAAAGAGATCCGACAATGGTAGCGTTTGGTGGCACTGCTTTTTGATCATGGCAGAACATTTGAACAACAAATGAATGTGGCATTGCCAAGATAGATAAGGAAACAAAATTGAAAACTTTCGAATTTATTGCATTATTTAAGAAGTTGGGCCTATTATTTATTGCTTCCATGTTATGCAACCTTCCCTCTAGTCTCTAGTGTAAGTGTATGTTTTTATTAAAGTTAGGGATGGCACATGCAAGCCATAGCTTGACCTTTTAATTTCCACATGTTTTGCTCCCCCCTTCTATATATTATAGAAACACAATCCTTGATTTTTATTAATATAAATCACCCCTCCTAGTAGTCATCTCATCAAAATAAAAAATTGGTTAAAATATTAGCTATTGTTTGAAAATTTAAAAAAACATTTATCCATATTTAATATCACAAATTATAAATCATGGAAGTTAGTGAAAATACAATTAATGAGATTTAAAATAGATACAATATTAAAAAAATGTAATTAATACTCATTTAGTGACTTGCTATAGTAAAAACTACGTCGGCTTCTTTTGTTTTTGTTTTTGTTTTTTTTTAAAAAAACCCTTTTTCCCATGTTGAAAATTACTTACGCGATTTAAGGAAGTTGTTAAAATTTTGTTTTTTTTAATTAAATTACCCACTTTTTAATGGGATTTGTAAGAAAGAGAAATAAAGTATATATAAATATCACTCAAATTTTAATTAACCCAATATATATATGTATGCAAGCATGTATGTATATCCGATTAACCTCTTCATCCTCGTCATCAACATCATAAAAACTCTTGAATGTGAACTCTAAGATGAATATTTCAACTCACTGTCCCCCACCGTCACAAGACAATTAAAACCCTGTCTCTTCATAAACTCATTAATCCAGGTTTTTCCTCATAAAAGAGTTTGCTTTTCAAATTTATATACCAGAATATCAAATTTTCTTCCCAAAGAATTTTTTTTTTCTTTCTTTATGTATAACTTTGTTGTAGGATGATTTATTTAATTTATTTTTATTCCTTCCGGTTCTAATTATAAGGGTAGCTAATTTTTTTGAAAAATCTTAAGAAATCTAATTATACTAATTTAAAGCATTAAAATTTATCATTTTTTTAAAATTATTTCACTTAACATATGAACTAATATAGAATACAATAAAATACAACAAATGATATGATTAAATAATTTATTTTACTTCCTTAACTTCTCTAAAAAAATGTTAACATATATTTATAATTAGGATCGGAGGAAATACTCTCCATATAGTCTTTATTGCAAGGCACTAGTTATTAGCAGTTTTAAATCTTACGATAAAGTAATAATTGTCACTGCCTAACTCATTTATTACTACTTTTATGCATTATGCGCTCATTTTCAATGACTTATTTAAATCCACATAATTAAAATACAGATAAAGTTAGAAACATTTATCAATTTTGATCTAATTTAATGTTTAATTATTTTATTTTCATTTTTTAGTTGACAGGAAATGATAATTGAAATCTCATAATAACAATAATAACAATAATAATAATTAACAGAGAGAGTATGAATTTAATATCTCCTCACAAATCACAACCTCATTATTGATTGCGAAACCTGTTTCCCCACACCACCTGTAAGCCAAAGTTGACAAATTGTTGATGTACCTGTACTGTTGTACGTACGATACAATCCAAAATTTATGGATACCTCAAATTTCAGTCCTTGTTATTAATTAATTTAGGTTTCGACAATATTTTTCAAGTTGTTGAGATGGAGCAGCATCTCCCTCAAAAAATATTATAATTTTAAGATTTTTTTTTTTTTACTAAAGACGCAAATACTAATAACATGAGGTTATCAGAATTTTAGATGTATCTGAAATATGATCAACCTGATGAAGTACCCCACATGAAATCAAAACATTGATACAGACTTTGTTTACATTACATGGCAAATTCACCATATATATATATATATGTATATATATAACTGAGAAGGAGAAGAGAGATAAAATTCAGAGGAAGAGAATATACAGATTGTTTATATGTATCTTGTCTCACACATGCACGCACGCAAGTTCCTGATCAATCAATATACCCTTTCATCAACATATGCATTATATTGTATGGATTTTTTTTTGAATACATACTGAAAAACAACCAGATTACAAGTTACAAAGACCCATTAGACTCTAATTCCTTTCATCAAACTCCCACCTGTCCTGAAATTGGATGGGTGGAGGTTGATCAAGGATACAAAAATTATCTACCATACTATGGGCTAACTTAGCCAAATAATCCGCCATCTGATTATCTTTTCGAGGCCTATGAAAGAAGTTAATATGCCACTCCTTGTGCACGAAATTCCTAGCTTCATCAATGATATCAAGAAATGGACGGTCACCTGTGGTATCTCTCAAAATGAGGTTAATAGCTTCCATACAATCAGAATGAATGACCATGTTTTGAAAACCCCTAATCCAGCATAAATGTAATCCATTCAGAATTCCCAGAACCTCTGCAATCACTGGTGGAGTATTGATTAG
>JBAGKO010000015.1:17849169-17873332 GCA_037177275.1 Acacia concinna | reverse complement strand
GATATGTAAATTTAGCTTATTTTTCAATTATACCCTATCATACGTGCAAAGTAAGGAAAGGGTTTAGAAGAAAAAGTATTTAACATCTATGAAATTTAACTAAGAACAATAGGTAGAGCATAATACCGATTTATAACTTATGGATCATACAAGTTGTCAAAGAGATCAAAGATGAAATTTTAGATAAGCATATTTCTGTAAGCATATTTTTATAGGCTTTACCTTTTTTTTTTCTTGAATTATATTGATTTGTTTAGAAATATTTTGCCTCCACTGATTTCCGGTATTTTTAGAAGACAGAATCTGGGGGTTATGGGCTGAAGTCAACTAACTTTGTTTTATAAAAAAGATGAATTTATTAATGAATCTTCACAATTTCGACCACTTAATGATTAAATATTAAATATAATTATGGGTTATATTTCTTTTCTAGTGTTAAAATTACATGTATTAACACAAATGGATTAAGGAACAAAGATTTAACTTCATAATAAACTTATTGTGACCTTTTTTACTGATTTTCTGACTAGTGTGACCTCTGATGAATCTTTTACCGTTAGGGTTCTTACATAGTGTGTAAATAATATAGTTTAGTATCTAATTTTGTGTTTTAATAACTAAAGGGTAAAAAAGTAATTTGAGATAATTTGGCCGAATTTCTAAATTCATAATTGTGTCATATAACCTAATTCATGATTTCTTAAATTTAGCAATTTAAATTAAAATTTGGGTATTTCAACCGTCTTTATATGAGATTTCCTAAAATTAAGTCTTGTCAATGGAGAAATAAATATGGGCATTTGCAAGACAAATATGTGAATACCCAACATTTTTTAACCTCTTAAATTCTTTTAAATCGCTTTAATTGTAATGTAAACGTTAATATTTTCCTTATAAATGCTCTTATGAAAAAAATAAAGTAAGGTCGTTAATATAAATACTCTTATCTAAATATTTATATTTGCCATATAAATGCTCTTACAAAAAATAATTTTATTGTTTGCCCTCAAAAAAGTAGTTTATTACTAAATTTGCACTTTTATCTTTTAAAAATATATTAAAATAATAGAGAGTAAGACTCACATTTCAAAAAAAAAAAACTAATGGCATTAACAGTGTTGCTAAATATGCTTAAAAAAATTATTTATGTCTAATTTTACATTCAAAAATAGGTAAATCTTATAGACGCTCATGAGAAAATTGTTTGTTACTAAATTTCCATCTTTGGCTTGAAAATGTGTGCTTTCATTTAATTTCATATCACGTTGTCTGGAAAGCATATCCACGGAAAGATGACCAGCAATAAATTTGAAAGATTAAATTTTAAATCAGGTTGTTGGCACAAAAACAAAAACAAAAACAAATGACGTCAAATTTATCCGAAAAATTCCCTACCCACCTTTTTCTTATTAAAATGAAGTCCCCTTGCGCAATTTCACCCTCTACATTTTGTGATTCCAAAAATTTCCATTGCACAACCAATAACTTTGTATGACGTTGTAGCCTAAACGACACACAAACTTTCTTAAAATGAGGTCATCCCCGCTTGTAACTTCAAACTCAAACTGTGTCTGTCTGTCTCTATCTTTAATTCATAGAATAAAAAGTGAAAACGTCCAACTAACAACTTGCGTCTAAGTAAAAACATAGTATGAGGAGTGATCTACACTACAGAAAAGACGAGAAATTTTATGGAAAAGAAAGGAAAAATATTTTATGGAGGGCCTTTTCATTTTAATTTAAAACCAAACAAGAAAAAAGGGGAATAATCATCTCTTATAGCATTTAACCAAACAAGGAAGGGGATAGCAAAATTCCTCCAGCCAATGAGCCAAGCCTAACATACCAACCATAAAAAGAATGTTTAGACCTCAGTTTGGAACATGTAGGTGACAGCCAACAAACTAAGAATCAAAAAACAAAATCATTATAGTAGATACACGTCAACAACAAATGAATTTATAGCATGTTCCTACAAGGTGTTTAGGTATGGGTCTGCATAGTCATAATTAAAGGCTAACAAACCACATGTTAAGGGATTAAAAAGAGACTAAAAACGCATGTTGCAAACAAAATCACGATCAATACAGTGCTCGGACCACCAATTTACTGAGACTACTAATTTACAACATAGATAGATAAATGCAAATATATGCAAAAAGCAGCCATTCCTAACACAGTGGATCATCACAGTGCAGCCCTCATTGCTCCTCTTGCAGCTTCCCGTTTCATCTCAGCAGCCTTTCCACTCCCACGGAAGTACATATACACTTGCTGTGTACACAACCAACAACGAGCTGTTAAGGTCAACATTATTATTTTCTTTTGGGGCGAAAGTTAGTGTTAACATTATATCAAATGAAAACGGGTACCCATCTGTAAAAGATTAAAATTAGTAAACAGTATATAATTACTGTTGACTCTTAAATTGATGTGTTCTTTATTTTTTATTCTTGAATCCTTATCATTAACAGGGGAATTGCAGAAGTCTTCAGGTGTAAGATGTAACCTGAATGACCCAAATGCTGATCAATGATTCAAGGCAGAATAATCCAAATCCGACGAAGTAGAAGATCTGAAAACAAAAAAATGGAGAAACAAAAAATGATCAACCATTCAGACAGTGGAAGAATATGTTCCTTGTTTCCTGCATTATCTGCTAGAGACCATGTTTCATAGCTCTTGCTACAAACATTGAATTGATTAAGCTACTAAAACAGTTCTAAAACTTGTCATGATTAATGCGTATAATTAAACAGCACAGAGGATTAAAAAATATAGAAAATGCTTCAGCACGAGTACACTTACTCCAATCACAACATTGTCGCCCACCACATCAATTGCAGGCAGAATGCCTCTGTACCAATGAGTTTGCAGAACAACATCAGATGAAAATGTAAATAAAACGCAAACAAAAGCAGATTACCTGATTATTATGGTTATCTTATATCCAAGTCTTGTTAAATCATATTTGTATGCAGTTTTGTTTTGATACAAGTGTGTATGTAGATAATATATGATATTTCATGATTACAATCCTTTTATGCAATTTTAATGAATTACTGAGGAAAAATATATTTTAAAGGAGAAACATACGTCAGGGATTTTCCTTTGAAGACAATAGGAGGAGCAACTGCAGCAAATATACAAAAGCCAATGTGAACCTGTAACCAGAAAAAGGAACGAGGATAATTAGCTTTTCTTTCCCCTTTTTTTGAAAAGTTCCTATGGGTGTTAGGTATAATCATTTTACCAGGTAGAACAGAAAAAACCAAGCAAACTTCATAGCACCTTCATTCCTGAAAAAATAACAAAGAAACGGACATAAATTGAGTGAAGCATGGATCAAAAGAAAACTGAGGTGGTATCTGGAAAGTGATATTTTGAACTCCAAGGAATTTAAGATGCAGGGAATTTGAATACCCAAAATTCAAATTCACGACATCTTTTATATCCATTTGTGTAATTAAGCGCACACATGGATGTGTGTATATATCAATACATTGTGGATCCCCATGGAGACACAAGCATACACTTTCAAACAGACAAGTACATGTGTATATATTGGCATGGGCACATGAATGCCCATACGTATGTGATGAACATGTCTACAAGTGGATTCAAGTGAAATTTTTTATGGCACAACCTGGTATTTATGTGGGCATATCCACACGCACATGCAATACATTCACGAACAAAGGTATATGTCTGTTGTGTGTACCCACACACACACACACACGCATGTATGCATATATTGATACACACACACACACACATTGCATATTTCAACATGTACAATGCAAGTATATGCGCAAGCAGGTCTAAATGTTAGGGTAGTTATATATGCATGTGGACAAAAAATTAATACATCTCTAAAACAAAGAGTACTAAAAAAAATAGAATTTCTACTTTTCAAAAGAAAATGTTACTAAAAAATGATAGGAAAAGGTTTGAGGCAGAGGAGTAGAGGACTAAATAACCCCAGGAAACAAAGGACTATGACTAAGCTACATCCAATAAGTTTTGCAACATTATTGATATTGATAACGCCCGGTGCAAATAAAGACTTGGTTGCTCAATCTAAATATTTTGAAATATAGCTGTTCCATTAAGACCCCACACTACCACAAGTATCTCATACACTTTCCCAGAGTGCAACAATAAGTAAAGATGATTGAAATTAGTAAGTTTACATGGAAATTTAAAAAACAATTGAATGCATGCAACGCAGGAACAGATACCTGAAAGCACGATACAACGGACGATACCACAGGAAATAGGCTCCAGGAACCCCTGCTATGAAGTAGATGACAGAAAGAAACCAGATTTTTACACCTAAAACAAGCAAGGAAGGGTTCAGCATCACAGAATTTGAAAACATAATATTATTGTTCCAGACGATGAAACCTGAAACTAGCTGCTTGTTCCACATATAAAATAAACTAACCTGCACCCTTAATCCAAGCTGCAGTGACAGCTATGACATTCCAGAAAAGGCACAGCATCAATCCTGAATCATATCACTATTAGTCATTAATGGCCAATTTTACATCCCAGGTAAGAATTTCAAATCAAACAGGAAAAGAATCAAGCATCAATCTCTAACTATTGTGTTCAACGGGGAGAATACATCACACCATGTCTTGAAACCATAACATTCATAAAGAATGTTCCAGATAGCCACGAGGGAAATTGATCAGTCTCTAACTAAGTTCAACACATCAAGTTGCACTTAAATTTGTGCTTTAGAAGAAAAATAAAATTTTATTGCTAGAAACCAGCACAGGTATTAGCAATTTAATCGCTGAGCATAGAGAATCCTTTTGTCCTCCTAACTTGCATAAAATTTAAGATTTACAGAAGTTGGTGAGATGTGGGGTTTCACAACCCTTTAGCTGGGGAAAATAACAAGAAATAACTTTACCCAATACCCTTCAGACTTTTGTAGGCATGCATGGGTGCAATTGAACAAAAAAATTCCAAGAAAAGCTTTTGAAAACAGGAGCTTTCCCAAAATATAGTTTTCCTTGAAGCTCCTATAGAAACAGTTTTATACACCACATAATCATTATATGCAAGTGGTCAAAACTCGTTGGACAAGTTAACAGAGTCATATTTGTCAAAATGAATAAATATCATAGAATTGAAAATACTGTACCTAACATTGTAGTGAATGCAACATACTGCAGTCTTTGGAGATGAATTGGTATTTCATTAGCAATATCATGATGGATAATTGGGAAAAATGGTGGCCAGTTCTTCTCCTCAAGAACAATGCCAGCTGCAAAACAGAAATTGACTCATTAGTGGCTTCACAGATACTGGAATTACAACAGAGGAGGAACGTAGGAAACATTTGTTCAGCTTATATTCAATAATTCACTATCAAAACTGAGTAATACCTCCCTAACTTTAATTTCTACAAACTAGAAGTATAATGCAGGGTAAATATTTAGGAAATTAAATTACCTCGAGCGGCAGCTTCCTCTTTACGTCTTACTTCCTACATTTTAATAAATGAATAAACAGTTATGGAAATAAAAGAGAAAAAGGTAAATACAATTTGAATTTCCAGTCTCATTAATAAATAAGGAAGTCATCAGATGCAACATTCTCTAGATAGAAAACACCAATTATATGAATATGCAGTTTAAAAGAATAGAATGAAGCATTATATTTTTATAGATAGAAGAAAAAAAAGAGATCACATTTAGGAGGATAAAATGCCCTTCGTAAGAGAGGGAGGGGAGAAGGAAAGAAACAAGGAAACAAAAGACAACATGCAACAAAGTAGTGCCCCCGTCTGACTGGATATCAATTAAGCGAACTCCCATAAAAACACCAAAACTTCCACACACAAAAAAAAAAAAAGAAAAAAGAAAAAGCAAAGAAAAAAAGCAAAGCGAAATAACAAACCTGCTCCCTCCTTTTCAATTCAGCCTCCTTGGCTTGGAGTTCCCTCTCCTTCTTTTTCAAATCCTGGTGACAAAAAAGATGATAATGAGAAAAGCCCACAGCAGTTCTTCAGCAACACATTAGAGAGTACCAGATGGAAAGAGAGGAATAAGGTTTTCAACAACGTCAGTTTTATCCATACCGTTGATGAATTATCAAGAGGTATATCAATTGTTGTGCCAAAGCCATAATCTGCAGGTTCTGGATTAAGAGGTGAAAGCCTTGAATTTGTAGCAGGGGCAACGCTTTTAGGATTCTAACAATGAAACAAAAATAAGTTGCATGAGATATAGGAAAGCAACCAGGAGCCTTTCACAGGGTTTTTCATCCACTATGAAGAATTTGTTCAGAGATAGAACATTATAAAACAGCCAAGGCAAGTATAGAGGCAAAAAATTTAGTGACTGTCCTGATACTTTGTAAAGGATGAGAGGAAGATAATAGACTAAACGGGCAAAGTTGAAAGGCAGGAAAAAATGGTGAGGAAGGCCTCAAAAAATTTGAATAGTTGAGATTGTTCATTTGTTCTTCTCATGCACCATCACTGATGGCAACAACACCATGCATAAGTAAAATCATGTATTGGCAGGCTTTAATTTATAAACTCACAGTTGTGTAAAAAGCACCCCCACCATAATTCGACTGATTTGATGTTTTTCCCCTTACTGCTGGATCCTGCAAGTTTAGATCGCAGAGGAATATGCATGACCATCAATTCATTTTAGATCAACAAAACATTTGCAAATGGAAAATTATACAAAATATCATTGTCTGCTAACTCAACTTTCCATGAGTTATACCTTACCACCTTTAGTGCTTGAGAATAACTGAACCTTATGAAACTTTTGAGCAATAAAATTTTAGTAGATATTAAATTTTACGTAAGGTGGTGATCATAATCGCTGAACAACAATAGACCAAAAGCGAATGTGAAAATTTGAAAATTCATCATATAGGAACTGGATATGCCAACTGCCCAGAAGTGCTAAATAAGTCATAAACCAGCAAACCAAACACCTCAGCATTTTTCTGCTCATATAAGATTGTTAAGTGTTTAAAACATAGATCATTTGTCCATCAACTATCCCAAATCTAAGTTAGACTCCACCAAAATAGAGTCTTAAGCTTGAACTGAGTGATTATGTATACTTTCAATGAATTTTATAACTATTCCCAAGGTACACTGCATCAGTGGGGAATGCCTCGCACTCTGTTTTCATATCATTATCAGAAGAGTATAATTATAAATCAATAATTAATAATTGACACCAAATCTTAAATTATAGCTAGCTTTTATCTTGCAAACGAAATAAACTGGCGTGCTAGATTATCCTCATGATGCATCATCGGAACATAACAAACTTTGATGATAGCAACAAGTAAAACCCCAGGAAGGTAAAAGCTGCGGCCGCAAGTTATGAACGTAATCCCAAAGGCACCATCTCGAGAGCACAAACTTCAGCTGAAAACATTAAATCCTAAATCGAATATCTGAGTAACACAAAACGAGACATGACTGATATCAACATACAAAGCCCAAAATTAAGTCATCAAACAAGTCAACCGTTACTCAATTAGAGGAACACCAAAAGCCTAAATCCCTAGAATTATCTATCCACTGTTCCAAACTCAAGAACACCAAAAAAAAGAAACAAATTCACACCCAAATAACACAATTCAGAAGCAACTCCACTACAAAAGAAGAAATAGACGAGGAAGGGAGAGAAGGACTTACAGAGAAGGGATTAACCTCTTCTTCGTCGAAGGGGTTACTGTCGTAGCGACCAGCCATCAGAAAAGGTTAACCGTCAGAGGTTACAAGTCCCAAGAATCCGAAGTTAAAAAGGCGAAGATCAGGAAGTTTACAGATGAAATAAAATCAGAAGGGTCAAAAAGGCAGGGATTTAGGAAATGTTGAGATTTGGAATTTTTGGATTTCTTCCAGTGCAAGAGAAAGGTCAAAAGAAGAAGAGGCAAGAGAACGAGGAAATCAAGGAATTTGTAAGAGAACGAGAGATGAAATGTCTTTGGTCAGCAATAGCTTAATACACCTTTCAAAGAAATTACGAAAAAACAAAGGAAACAGCGGGAGAGAGAGTGAGCCTCTCTGCTTTGCTTTCAATTTCGTCTTCGCTCTCATTAATAATGCGCATTTAATAAAAAAACAAATCATTTGAAAAAGTTTTTAATTTTATAAACATAAATGGATTAGTTGTTTTTTTTTTGGCAGATAATAAATGGATTAGTAGTTGTTGATTCATTGTAAGAAGTAAGAATTGTTCATGCTCTGAATAATTAAATATTATAATTATAAGATATAGTTCATTTTTTTATAAAGATTAAAAAAATAAAATAATTTAATTAATCATTTGCTTTTTATTATATTATATATTTACATGAATTAATGATTCCATTTTTGAAAGTTGTATTCTTTTTTTTTTTGCGTTTCAATGGGAAAAAAAAAAAGCGTTTTACCCAAAGTTAGAAATGAAATGTAAATATTGTGTTCTCTTGTCATCACGCACTGATTACCATAAACAAGCCAAAATAGCATTCCTTTCGTGACCGACAAGATTATTTAAAATAAATGCATAAACTAAACGAAAATTTAAATTTATACTATATATTGTATTTTCAACTCTTTTGGCTGAAATTGTAGTTACATGTTTAAATGCTGTATTTTATAAAGAAAAACCATATTTGAAAAATGCACCGGACATTCGAGCTGATGTGATTTTCATGGCTGTTAAGGAATAAAACTCCAACCGTGTGTGTCACGCTGAGACATTTTTGTTTTGTATACATTTTATTTAATAATAATAATAATATGTTTTGTTGGGTGAGAGAGCTTAGTGCAACCCATATACATATTGAAAAGGGCACTGCTTCTATATTTACTAAATTAAATTTAAATGTTATTTTCTCATTGTCCTTAATGTACATACTATATACCAAATCCCCCGCTTAAATTACAGGTCAACCACTATGCTTTTAAAAAACAAAAATGTTGAGTACCATGCCTTCTTTTGAAAGCTATCTAGGTTACAATTAATGGATCCTCCTCCTTCTTTTTTATAAAAAAATATACTTTGCAAACAAGTAATCCTATTATTTAAACTAATAACTTCAGCTGTACGTATTAAATATTACCGCTCAAATCTTTAATATAAAAACCACTTAACTAATTTGAATAAATTAAGAATATATATATATTATTTGCTTAATTACAATAAATATGGCATAATCTTACTAAAATAACATATATGACATCAGATTATACATCAAATAATAATTTATAAATTTAGTAAATTAATTTGGATGCAAATTATTCGTCTACATATTAAAGTCTTGTATTTAGGACAAGACCAACCCCTAATTAACTTCGATGATTGGGTACGTATTCAATTTGATATGAAATGCAGGAAATCAATCCCTCTGTCAAATTCCAACTGCATCCTTTTTTTTATATATACAATAAATAGTGCCACTTTTAGCTATTCCTTCTGTCATAAATTATAAGCTATATTTAACTAAATTTTTTTATTATAAGTAATGATTAAAAATAAGAAGTATGTCAGAAATTTTTGTTCTAAAATACCTTTATTAATGAGGAGATATGAAATAAGAGAAAAATTACCCTTATTAAAGTCAATCATTGTAACATCCTGAATTTTATTCCTAAATTTAAGTAACATTAAAACAATATTCCATGATATATATTAAAAAAACGAACGTGACTTCGTCTTCTTCCTCTCACCTTTGTGCGTCATTGCTTTGGCTACAAAAAATTTTGAGTATAAAATAGATTGATTATGAATTGTGGTGTTGAGCAGGTGGTGTATTATGTCATTATGTGTGATAATTTTGTTTGGCAAAAGATAACTATTTTTCACTTGTCATCACGATACTAATGTCTTATTTTTTCAGAGATTTTAGTAATATAAAATAATGAAATGAGACATGCCCTCTCTATTAGCATGTTAAATTATTAGCATGTTAGATTCTTGATTTAAGAAAATTGTCTCGTGGGACTTTGGATTTAAAAAGAAAATGCAAAGTGTTGAAAAGATGTTTTATTTTAAATTGTTTATAAGAGTGTTACCGTGAATAGTTATGAGATAGTCATTATGCATTATTGACATTTAGATATTGGTAGATTTGATTGTAGTTGGTGAATAGAGATAGATATCATCACATGATAAGACCTCCCTAGTGCACACGGGGTTGGTTATTCGTTCCTATTAGGATAGGCCTTCATAACTAATTCATTTTAAAGAAAATGATATGCTCTTATAGCTCTTTTCGTTTCTAAAAAAAGAAATAGGCCCATGTGGTTTGTGTGTGAAAAAAGTATTCTCATGTGATGAGACCTCTCATGAATACTCAAGGGATTGGTTTTCGTCCTTATTGGGATATGCCTACATGATTTGTTCTGTTATTCATTCATGTTGGGATAGGCCTATATGGCTTGTTTGTCTCTTTTAGGATATGATTGTGTGGCTCGTTTGTCCTAGAAAGAATGACAGGCTTTTGTAGCTCTTTTGATTCCTAAGAGAAAGGAATAGATCATTGTGGCTTATGTGTATGTCTATAATGATGGGGATAAGCCTTCCCAAGCTTATGTGTTTGCATATCTCCGTTAAGAGGGATTTGAATGAGTTAACGTGAATAATTATAAGATTATGCTAATTATATTGTGTGTTGTATTATATTTTTGTTTATAGATCCTTGTGACTTAGGGCACATCTCCAAAGAGATAGAGATTATGTGTATGAATATGTGTGTTGCATACCACTTTAGGGAGAGATTCAAATGAGTTAACGTGTACAAACATGACATTGCTTCAACAATATTATATACACTACTATTTTCTATCACACTTGACATCTCATTAGCACATTTTGGTGTGCACAATAAATTAGAACTTTGATTATTGGGGCTTTTATCTCATCGGGTTGCTATTCATATTTTTCAGGTGATAATCCCAAGTCGAAAACGTTGGGGAGAGCTTCAAAGGTGTATATAGCTCCTTATTTGGGTATAGCCCCCGTTGTTTACTTATGTGTTTAGATTTATGTATATTGCCACTCATAGGACTTATTTCGTATACTTTGATTAAACTATACACTTTTGACTAGCTAATGAGTTTATAAAGGCCTCTTGGGATTTCGTTAAATAAAGTTGTGAATCCACGAATGCATATTTTGACATTTCCTGTTGTTGAAAATGTGTTCTGATATTATGTGAAACATTGGTTCATTATTTGGGCTTATGGTTATATGTGATATTTTGGGTTTGAAAAGCTCAGGGCCCAAATGTGTTAATTAATCACGGTTTGATATGCAAAATCATAACAAATGTTTTATTATCCCCGATAGGTGTTTTCAAATGTATTAGTTCAGTTCTTTTCTATCATGGTTAATTTCAAATTGAAAGAGAATATTTTGATAATTGAGTTTTAAGAAAAGAATTTTACAATCACTCTCTCCCCCCACCCCGGCGATAATAATTTTTATAGTTAACACAAATATGAATACATTGGTATTAAATAAGGGTAAAACTGGAAAAAAAGAATTAAAACACAATACATTCTTCAAATGTCTCTTATATTTTGGGACGGAGGAAGGGTGGTAGTTGTCTCTTATAATTTGTGATGGAGGATTAAGGATAATTATGAGATTTAATAAAAAAAATAACTTTTTGAACTCGCATAAAGCAATTAATTAGAACTTAAAAAGAGACAGGAGGGAAATCATCTGCACAAAGTAATTGGTATCATAATTTGAAATATTTAGCTTACTAAATTACCCATTTTATTATTTTATAGTATACTTTAATTCGGTGAGCATGTGAAATTATTTTAATATCAGGAACTGTTGAAGAGTTGATAAAAAAAATAGAAGCAATTAGAAACAATAACTCATTTGACAAAGTGGTGGCGTTATTTCACTCATGGGTCCAAGAATTTGGTTCCCCACAATTATAGAATGGCAATTTTTCAATGCACTTATAATCTAAATTCCATGTCGTTAGTGTATAACCCTCTAATTTTTTTTTAAAAAAAAACTTATATTCTTCTATTTCTTTTTCGCAATATCATATTTAATTTTCATGAAATTTAAAAAAGAAAAGAAAAGAAATTAGTTCCAAGTAGTAAAATATAAATAAAAAAACATGTACTACTTTCAAAAACAACCCTTTGAAATTAGTTGAGACATTGAGAGGATGAATAATATACAAGAATATTTTTAAAAATGTGTCATTAACACTATTAAATTCTGCATTGGAATTTCGTATTAAGGACGTAACTGGACAGTATATATATTTGAAGAGTGAGTACCAAATCAAAATATAGAAAATTTATGTTGTATCCCCACTCTGATCACAAATTAGTTTGTCATCTGTGCCTTCAAGGACATCTGATAAAACTAAATATTATATATATATATATATATATATTATAGATGCTCTTTATCTCTTACGTGGCTGTGATTAGATTATATATGGTTAAAATTACCAGATTGCTAGTACTCGCAAAACAAGAAATGGACGAAGATGCCATCAAACAATAAGGACAAAAAATGAGATTTCTTTTTTCTTTTCGCCTTTTCAAAAATTGAATGAATTAAAATTTCATTGCGAGCTACATAGACTAAGAGGTGTATACAATATATGTAGAAGAGTTAATTTTAATGCCTGTGAAGAGTGAAGTGAAGCTTTATATAATAGCTTGAACAAGGGGCTACCCTCACCGGTGGTGGCGGCTGCGCCTTCTTATGAGTTTTCTATTACTCTTGAATGGATCAACCCATTTTCTATCTTCAGCTACAGCTTCGTTCCATCTCTTCTTAAAGATTTCCAGTTCCCATGTCGATTGCCTTCGTATCTGCAAAATCCGCTTTAACCATGAACAAGGCGCCGCCAGAGGCTAAGCTCAAATGATAAGAGTGGTGTGTGTGTGTGTGAGAGAGAGAGAGAGAGAGTCTCACCTCACTTCGCAAATCAATGGATGATGAACTGGGTCTCTGATTATGAGGGAAAATTCATCAAGAGGTGAGTGAAAGACCAGACAGAATCAAAAATTTAAAACACAAATGAAACCAAAAAGAAAAAGAAAAATGTACCTTGGCTGTCTTTCTAGATGAACCCTGTGAAAAGAAAAGAAAAGAAACTATCAATCATTTTGCAGAAAGCGGCCATGGAAATCTAAAGGGGAGAGAAAAGAAGCAGAGAGTACCTTTGTGGTATCAAGACCATCCCCGCCCAATGTTTGTATTCCCTTGTGAACTACGTACACGGCATCGACGACTCCCACATTCATTGTCCGGTCGCCCTAAAAAACAATGACATTTGTTTCAATCCTAATGGTAAAGTCGTGAGGCAAAGAGAAGCCAAGGGAAGCAGAAGAAATGTAACTGCAAGTAAATGACATTTATTTACTAAAGGTGACACTTGATTGGTTATATAGCTATCTCAAAAGAACGAAGAGCAGATGCAACAAGAAACAGAAAGGAGAGAACTAAGGAGGAGAAATGTTTCCAGGGTTATCAGAAGCAAATGAAACTTGTTACAAAGCTATGATTTTCTCACCTGTGCGCAATATCCTAGCTTCATATCCATTCCCCATCCATGAACCAGGTCATTCTGGACAAAAGAAAAATGATGATGATGATGATGAGTTTGCGAAAATACCAAACAAAATTTATGTGTTCCTATTTGTTAGCATGCCAAAGAGAATTTGAACGCCTGAAAATTACAAAACTAAGTCTGAACTTATTTACTGCCAATATTTTGATTTGCCTGTCAAAATCAATCTATTGCCTACTATCTAAACGCCTCTTGGTACCTTTGCAAACTTGGATCGATTCATAGAATCAACTAGTGAATTTGGTTGATGGAAAACAAAAAATACACAAGGCATATGTTGTCACAAGATAATGATTAGTTTAAAAGCAATTGACTTGTAACAAGTAAAGACATACAACACTAATATGGACCATGGGAATGATATTACCTGAATAAGATGCCAGGCACAATACCAAGCGGACCGAGAAAAAACTGGAGCCATACCTTCCACAAACCTACAAAAGTTATGTTCAAGGTTTTTGTTTCAAACATAATGCCATTATGCCATATGCAAATACCAAAACTGTCAAGAACCATTGATTTATGAAATATGAACAGAGAGAATTTCAGTTTAAAAGTGTTCCTGTTGTTTCTGATTCTTCTTTTGAAAATCTGAGATGAAGTAGAAAATAAATAGGACTGAACACAAAAATGGTGTACTCCAGGGTCATTTCTTCATCAAGGTACATAAACAGAGATTTTTACACCAATATTTCGAAACCTATTTCACATGATCATCCTGAACCAACTAATCAAAGGCCAAAACTTTTCAATAATGTAGCCCCCAAGTAACATGTAGCCTAACATATCAATGATCTGTTCAAGAGGACCAGAATTTCCAAGGAATAATATCAATTTACATGGGGAAACAGAAAGATGAAGACAAGATATTTAACCTGACGTATAGTGGTGCGTAATGAAGTTAAGTGATTTAAATCAAGCAAGTTGAAATTTTGAAAGGATGAATAAAAAGGTTTATAAAAAATGGTCACTAAAAATATTCTGAAAAAAGCCTTACTGACTGAAGGAAAAATTTGCATTTGAGACAAACTCATACCAACTCTCAGGATTATTTGAATCTGGATGAAATAACTCAATAAGATCAATAGACGGAATTAAAAATTTCGATGATGTATCCAAATCTAGTCCTTGGTTGAAAGAAATTCCTTAACCCCATAAACAAAGCAAATAGCGTTTATGTCATCATGATAAAGCAGGTAGGAGATGGACAAAACCACTCAACAATATCATGCAAGGATAACTAGATAATTAAACTTAAACTTCTCTAACAGGTCCAGAGTAACTATTTACCCTGTGCATGGCGGTCCTTCACTAGCCTCTGTACACTTTGTACTGCCCCTGCGTTCATACAACCTCCTGCATGCGTGTAAAAATGTGTATACGTTCAGTGTTTTACTATGACACATATTGATTAGCATTTTAAGAGGTGCCCTTCGCTAGTCTCTAGCAACTAACCTATGAAATTTCTTGTTTCTCGCTCTTACTGTAATTCTATGATGAATCTCTGTTGAATTTGGGTCAAGAGCTGGTTGAGAAATTTCCAATCCCTCCTCTTTTATAATTTCAAGGTATCTGTTCAAAAATAAGACCAATACCAATTCCATCACTTTCATATAATGAGGTGGAATATAGATCAACAAAATAGCAAATGAAACGTTTCAGACACAAACAATGAACATGCTAAAATGCAACATTTTAATGTCAGCAAGTATAAGATGCAAAAGAATCTGCCTGACCTTGAAGGGGAAAAATGCTCTACCCCTAAATCTTCATCCCAGAGAAATATATAATCATAAATAGAAACTATATCCGGATGGAGAAATCTTTTTGCAAACCACCTGAAAAGGGACTCAAATATTAATATATAATTAAACAAATAAATAATATAAGCATGGCAATCAGTAAAATGTGCAGACCCATTTGCATGTCATCCAAAAGAAAAGTACACATCTAAGGCAAAAAGATGACACTTTCTCAAGTTCACAAGTGGTTCACAGGAAGAAAACTAAAGATTGATTTTATTAAGTTAAGAAGAGCCGCAATGTCATCCCAATTTCTGATGCTTAAATAGCCAGATTAACTCATTCCCAATCCAAGAGAACTAGCCCACACTATGTGTTTCTAGTTCCTTTGCAAGAGCAAAAAGCAACCTCCCTCAGACTTCCACTGGCCATATGATTCAAAATTACAAGTTATTGAAAACTGCAGTTATCAATGATCATTCACATCCTTACCATTTTGTTTGGTTATGAGCAACTAAGTGTATAGCCTTGCTACTCCACTCGAGATCCCACCATCCATTCACATTACCATCGTAATGAAACAAAATGATTGAAAAATTTGCTCGAAGAAACTGAAATCAAGAAATTAGTCAAGTTATGCCGATACAAATGATTTTTTACCATATTGTGTATTGATATCATACCATTTTCACCATTACATTAACATTCTGCTTTTGCTTAATACCAACGGGAATTGCCAGCAAATTCCTATTGGAGTAATCACTAACCTGCAATCCCATAATTGCCGCAAATTCACTAAATCATATATCATTCAATTTAACTTATCATTAGCTCAGGTGAGATAGCTTGGGGATGCTGACCTTTGACCTAGAACTACTTCTCGACCATAAAGGTCTTAACTCAAGATCTGAAGTAGCCTGTATAATACCTTGTGGCAAGCCTTTCAACCTTTCAGAAGCTGAAGGATAACCCTGGACAATGACATCACAAGTGTCATATGAATACAAAATATACATCCAAATCTATGCAACAATTTAGAGATGCCAGGTGCATCACACATTCTATAAGAAACTATTACACATCATCTTAAACACATCGAGTCTCAAATTTTTGGGGCAAAAGAAATCAGGGATCTAGTCTGCAAGTAAAACTAAAGTCAGAAGTGTTTACCTTCGTTTCTCCCCAAAGACTCCACTTTCTGTCTATCTGATAATTGATCATTGGATAGAAAAAGGGAAAATAATCAGCACACCCAGAACAAAAAGTCTCATGACACAACTTTGGGCCATATGCCTTCTTCAATCAAATGAAAAAGTGGCTTCAAATTAATCTAATGCATGGCAGCAGCTAGAGAAGAGGAAAAGAGAACAAATAAGATCAAAGGTTTTCCAGCTAAGGTGGTAACATTATACTCCCTCAGATCCTACGATGTAGGCCTAATTGGAGAGTTGGTCTTCATGCTTAATGTAAGACCTGTTTCCCTTATTTATCAATCTTTTTCCTAAGTTATCCCTATTATCGCTACCTCAACAATGACAGAGAAAGAGAGAGATTGAGAGAATTAAGGAAAATTATTAGGGTGTTGTAAAAAAAATGTCATGTTAACTAGCTTAACTATCTCAATCTTATCAAATTAAGTAAATAAGTCTTAGGGAGTAACACTTTTAGATGATTATAAGTTTTCAGGTTCTTAGTTTTGGGAACCGCTTGACACATTTTATGATAAAAAGAACACTGAAACTGTGAAAGGATTTTCAAAATAAAGCATCAGGAAGATATACTAACATTTCAGACCTTAGTTAAGATCTATAAGGATATCCAAAAGATTTCTTTATGGCACGTACCTCTACTTCATGATATTGATAGTTTGTAGTTCTATACACAATAAACAACATCACTGTACACAGAATTGCCATAAAAGGCAACTGTCTAATCTTGAAACTTGATTTTCCCTGCTGCAACAAAACATGCATGCACAAATGATAAAGTCACAAATTTGTCTCCAGAATCAAAATTTTCTTCTGGAAATAATCCATCAAATTTAAAAATGATTGGAAGAAAGGAGAACCAACCCCATCAGACAAGCCACTCTTTTTTCTGGTCATAACCTCCATGATTTGATCGGCTTCATAGAAAGCTGAATCTATTATTTAGTCTTCATACAAACTGCCATAGTAGAGAGTATCAGATGCTAGTTCAAGCCAAAGCTCAACATATTTAATATTCCATTATAATCATTGACGAATCATCATCATGATACAAGTCCCATGTAACAATGATCTGGTGTCAGATGCAGAATTTCCCAAAAAAATATATATATATATATATCCTAACTTCAGCATGCATAAAACAGGACACATGATTGTATTTGAGCTTCTCTAAAACCATTTAGCACCGAACCTTTCTTTCCTTGGCCAACGACCACGGAAATGAACCATTTAACACTGGGAACCTTGTGATACGATCCACATGAAGTGCATCAAGAAAGAGAAAATAGAGAAAGCTTGGAACTCGAAAGGAAAAAAACATGACTAAGATATAGACAAAGATATGGAAAGCGTGATTCAGATTGTTGAATCAGCACTCTCAATTGAAATTAACAAACCTTTAAAATAAAATAACAAGTTAACCCCACCGGCCATTCGAATCAATTTCCTAGACCGGAATCAAATGTCTTACGACATAAGCACCGAAGAACACGGAAACAGGCACATGCACAAATAATTCTCCAGACAACGAGAATCATTTTAAGGAAAAAGGGTGAAACGAAAAAGAAAGCAGGTGGTCATAAGATTTAACTAGACCTGAAATCTTCAAAAATACAATCGATCAGAAATATTTCAAGCCGAAAACATTGGGTCTTTGAATTTCACAGGAAGAAATCAAAGAACACGTAAACACCTTTTCAACCATTTGAATCAGATCTAACCACTCTATGACTTTTGTTGCCCGTCATTTCAGCGAAGAGTAAAGTTTACCCCTCACGTAACAGTGACTTAAAAAATCCTTCATTGACCGCTGTCCATTGATAAATTCAGACAACCATTTATCAGGGCTGAAAATTGTCGACGTGTAGTGCGGTTTTGAAATCCGGATGCTCTTGAAAGAAAAGGCAATGCCCACACAGAAGAACCCAGAAAATTCTCACGGGCGCTCAAATAAAGGGGAAAACGTCAAAGATTAATAAAGATCACATTGCATACCCAAGATAGAGAAGGAGGCAGCTGAACCCAGCTGGGAAAAAGAAAAACACAGAGCTCGAACGATCCAACACGATGGCGTCCCCGATTTGACAAGAACCACAAGTGTCAGAGAGAGTGAAATCCAGAAACGCAGAAACAAACTGACAGGGAGGAGGATGAGGACGAGAAAGGACCTCCTCTAAGGGTGGGGGGCAAGAAAGAATCCACAGAACACAGGAATCGGAAAAGCCACGTTTAAAGGGGGAGAGCGAGAGAGAGACAGAGACCCTCAAGTGCATGCGTGTCTTTGCTATGGCTTTTGAGTCAAAGGATATATATTTTGATTACCGCCGAGAGAGCAATCACCAGTTCAATGACACCTACCCTTTCCCTTGCCTGTACTCGTGGCCATTATTTGTAATCTCAAGACCAAAACTTTAATGATTTTATTCTCTAGTGTTCGCAAGAACCACGGATTATCTACCTCTGAGCCCTTGCCTTTCTGATCTGAGCGTTTCTCTTCTTCTTCCCCTGACGTTTCCCTTTTTATCCTAATCTCGTTCTTTCGCCATAGATTTTCACTTTCCTTTTTTACTCCCTTATTTTAATTGCGATGTCTGTGGATCAAACGCACTTGTGTATTAATTAAAATAGTATCCAGTACTCACAAGACAAAAAACTTACCACGTGAAGTTGACGACTTAAAGCTCCGTGATTGAAATCAAGCAGAGATTATCAACTGAGTATCGGATACGAAGTGATGAGATTCAGAGCACAAGTTGCGATTGTAAAACGGGTTAACAGAGAAAACAGAGTATTGCTAACACGTTAGCCCCTCCAACAGGTGCTTACCTGAAAACTTAGTGCGCTCAAGCCTTTTATAGCACAAACTGTGGTCAATATTTCGTTCTTACATAATCTTTTTTGGGGTCGCAATTCTTACCTAATATTATAAAGGGAAAATCGTGGGCAAATATATATATATATATATGTTTATAAAGGAAAAATGCCTTAAAAAGAACTACTCGTATAAAATTGTCAAAAGACAAAAAAATTATTCTGAATATTGAAAATAGTACTAAATAAGTGTTAGGCTTCATTCATTCCTTTTAAAATTAAAATGAAATGACAGATTTTACCCAAAAAAATGAAATGATAGAATTGTGCATCAAAGTTTAATTTTCACTTTGACAAAATTAACTGTGAAAATCTTATCGGAAGTTATAAAACCATTATTAATTCTTATGAATTTTGATTTGTAAGTTGTGAAATTCTTTAAGAAAGTTTTAAAAACATTGCTCAAATTAACTTTTATAGATCTTGTGAATCAAAATCTGCAATTTATGAAATTTTTTAATAAAGTCGTGAAATTCTTTTAAGATATTATGAAAATTTTTATTAAGGCTTGTGAAATCAGGCCTTCCTTTAAACTCTTAAGTTTAAATTCAAAGGGATGATCCAATTATTTCCTTCTAATTTTGGAAGCGGAAAAAAAAAAAAGAATCAAGCCCTAACACCTCTTTAATATAATGAATATTTAGATTTTTTTTTTGGACATTATTAAAGTTATTTCAAAGGATTTTCCCTAAGCTAAAAGTGTGCTCGTAATAATTTTGCATGCGCGTTCGTTGAGATTGAGATTCATCTTTATATATTTACTCAAGAAATACAAGAGTATGTTTAAGATTAGAAAACCAAATCAAGAATGAAGAACAAGGACAATTTATTTAATTATTACTAAAATGCTAAATTGTTTGTGGAGATGGTATCAGAGTGAGGGGGGACAAAAACAAAAGAAATATGCCAATTATGCGAAAATTCTTTTCTTAATAAAAGAGTTTGAGTTGGGGTTACGTGAGAAGTGAAGAGGGAGTGACACGCGTAAGGGGTAAAATGGGGAATTGATTGTTTATCTCAGATGTGCCCGCCACCAGTTAATTGAAAGCAACGGAGACGGAGACACCAACCCTAAAGTGAGTGCTTTTCTTCACAATTATCAATTCATCTTCTTATAAGTCATACCCAAACAAATCCAATTGGATCCCACCGGCCGCCGTCTCCCTCACTGTTTACCCCTTAGAAAAATATCACCCACAAATCGCTATCAGCTGCTAGCCCTACAATTGGCTCCTTTAAAAAATTTAAAAAAGAATTTAAAGTATTTAAATTTATTCTTTTTTTAAAATTATATTTTTAATTTATAAATTGATATATAATACAATACTCATTCCGATCTTAGTTATAAGAGCCAGTTGACTTTTTTTTGGAGAAACCTAAAAAAGTTTATTACATTACTTTAAGACCTTAAAATTTATTATTTTTGTTCAAATTATATTATTTCACTTAAGAACTAACATGTAATATAATCAAATACAACATATAATATAATTAAATAATGTAATAGTTTTATTAAAATTCTCCTAAAAAAAGTCGACCTTTATAATTAAGATCGAATGAAGTAATACAATACATATAATATGATTAAATAATTTATTTATCTTTTTTAATCTCTAAAAAAAATATATAAGTTTTATATTTGAAACAAATGGAGTAACAACTAGGCAGAATGCAATAACAAATTTTCCTTAAAAAAGAACAACGAGAGCACAGAAAAAGAAAGATAGAAAGGAAGTAATACTAGTAATAGGTTCGTGCATGTTGCCCTCTCTCTCTCTCTCTCTGTTATTACTATATTCTTTTATTTTAGAGTGATTACTCCAAATATTGTTATTATGCCATTAGTATTTACTCTTTAATTTTGATTCGAGTGTAACTCGTTCTTTTAACATTTGACGTTGTGTTGTTTATTCTATGTAGATGGAGATCTGTAACTGGTCGCAACCCATTATTTATAATTTTAACTTCAAACCTTTTTCATTAACCATGTGATTTTATTTTTTTTTTGCCATGGATATGATTTTATTTCCTCTACAATATAGGAACTGATATTTTAAAGTATTAAACTATAGAGATTGGATGACAAGTAAGCTAAACGTTTAAAAATTGAGTTACAACTTATAACTAAGTTAAAATTATAAAAATAAAAATATTATTTTCTTGGTGGTACTTGTTAAAATATATTCATACAATCATGACTGACAACTGATTTAGATATATTGAGAAAATTGGTTTAGCTAGTTCTTTTAAAAATATATGTTGATTTTTAGAAAATATCCTATAATTATTTACATTAGAAATTATGAAAACTGCCATTTATAATCATAAGAGTCATTAATACAGGTTAGTTTAACATTAAAAATTATAAATTTATGAAATCAAAGGGACTAAATTGTACATGATTGAATTATTAAGAACACTTTATTCTATTTTAAGGATTTTAACTCAAAGTGCTAATTAAAGATTTCCCCTGACTTGTAATTTACCTGATTTTGTTTGACCGGAAAGTTACCTGATTTTTTTTTTTAAATTTTGACCATGACCGGAAATTTACCTGATTAAACAAAAAAGAATCTTCAGCTAAAATTGTCATATTTTTATTGTATTGACTGTTAAGAATATTGATACAAATGTCATTGACATTAAATAAAATAAATTAATTAGATAATACCGTGTATGTATATTAACATTTAACAACAATGAATACCCATAACGCCTGACTATATTTAGTACTCATAATTATGAACTGATAAACGTCTCCAACCACCTTTTGAAATATTCATTATATGGCAATAAAACTTTTGAAATAATCGCATCAGAAGTTTAGAACGGATAACAGATTAATTATATTTATTGTTGTTAATTGTTATTGCCGTTAAAAATCTGGATTTTGGCTCAAATGTTGTTGCTGAGGGAATACTTTGTGTATATATCTTCATAATGAAGGTCCTTGTATTGCAAGTCCTTATAAAATATTGTAAGAATAAATAATAATATTTCTCTTGAAGTAAAATACACATGCATCGTTATTGGAAAAAAAAAACAAGATTAATTATCAAATTCGGGTTTGGTAAGGAATTTGGAGTGAGTCATTAATTGTTGAAAATTTATAAACAATGTGAAATTTCATAAATTTAATAAAAATATATATCACAACAACAAAAATGTAGTGGTTGAGTTAGGAATGTGGGGGAATCAACTTTTTGGCAATCGACCAGCAATTAAACCTTTTCCATAAAATATATAGTTGAATATTTGGTAGAATATTATACCACCCCAACTGATTAAGTAGTCACATGTGATAGATTAAGTTTCCTTAATAACGTATTAACAATTAACAAAACCACACAAAAGCTTTGATGGAATAAAATGAACAAATGAATCATACATTCATTCCTAACCCAACCTCATTATTAAGCTTTAATACTTTATTAAAATATATCTATGTTTTATTTTATACTCCCTCCGATCCTAATTATAAGAGCCTTTTAAAAAATTATAGGAAAGTCCTAAGAAATATAATTACATTATTTAATCATATCATATATTCCGTTTTATTACATTATATATTAGTTTATAAGTCAAACAATATAATTTGAAGAAAAATGACAAATTTTAATATCTTAAAGTAATATAATTAACTTTCTTAGGACTTTCCTAATATTCTCAAAAAGACCCGTATAATTAGGACATGAGAGAGTATAATATTCTGTGGTTCCTTTTTTATATCTTTATAATTCTTTTATCATAGTTGAATATTCATTAGTGCCTCGTTTTTTTTTGTGATAATTAGTGCCTCGTTTTAAAAGCTGCTTTTTGCGTTTAAATTATCTATTTTTATGGGTTGAGTGCGTACTCAATACATAACACTCAAATTCAGGAGTAATCTTTTTGGAGTCAAAAATAAAAAAAATCAAATCAAATTAGCAAGTCCTTATCTACGGGTAAGTGAGACTCACTTGAAAGCGATTATTAAAAAAATTAATGATATTAACAAAACATGTGTGAGTGGTTTGTCACAATTAGGAGCTTTCAAATTACAATGTGTATTTTCGTCCGAATTTTTTTTCCCAATGTGTTTTATTTATATAGAATTCACAATTGTCATCTTTATCTACGGGTAAGTGAGACTCACTTGAAAGCAATTATTAAAAAAATTAACGATATTAACAAAACATGTGTGAGTGGTTTGTCACAATTAGGGGCTTTCAAATTTCAATGTGTTTTTTCGTCCGGAATTTTTTTTTTCCCAATGTGTTTTATTTATATAGAATTCACAATCGCCATGTGAATGAGTAAATGATCGTGTATACATGCATCCAACTCAAGATATAAAAACGACTTTGATTTAATTGCCAACATTAAATGCCATCATGCAATCCAAGTCCTTTTCTGTAATTCCTTTTTATTTTTTCCCTAATGTGGGGCTTACTTAAAAAAAAACAAATTATATATATAATTATAATCCAAAAGGCAAACTTTTTGTTCATGGTGATCGTGATGGTGAGTTGCCAAAAAACTTTTAATACACACACACAGACGCTTAATTATACAGTTATATGTTCCTATAAACCTGTGTCCATCCATCGATATCTGAATATTCATCGCACAATCAACTTAAAGCACGTACACATATACTATATTATTCGTTATGTATTGATATAGGGCTTGTTTGAGAAGGTCTTATTTGAGATAATAAGATCTTATTTGCGGAGTACGAGGTAAGTATGTGAGAGGGGT